>OZ010799.1:332445926-333045926 GCA_963932465.1 Maratus speciosus
CTGAAATGTATCGATTCTTTGAATCGACTGATTAAACAACTGATTTTGTTTCACGGCGATTTCTCCTAAAATATGGAATACTTTGCGATGAAATTAACACCAAAAATCCGTGTTTATCCACAGATCTCAAAACTGGTATTAGGTTTTCTAAATTCGAATTAGTTTTCGAAATATTAATTTTTTTCTAATTTTAAATACTTTTTTTCTAATGATGGCAACTCAAGTTTTAATCATAACAGATATTTTTTTCATAATTCAGAAAAGGTTACCTTAAATGTATGCTAAGAAATGTATCATGCTACTTTTATTCATAATTCAATTTACTTAAACAATCTTTCGCCAAATCGAAAGATTCTGATAGAGAAATCAATTCTGACGGTATTTGTATGTTAGCGAGACGCAGGTGATAATTCGCCAAACATTTTCCCCATCGCATTTCTTCATATTTCATTCATTTCATTTAAAATATAATCCTTTCATTCTTTTTATTTAAAATACACAACTTTCATTTAAAATTGATGGCTTTCACTCCTTTCTTTTTTTAAAAAACAAAACGAAAAGAAAAAAATTAGGCACAGATGTTATCTACGCACCGGTGTACCTAATTGACGCCAAAATGGCATTATTGTGATTGACATGGTAACCCGGCTATTGTTGTTTTTTTAATAATAAATGGTTATTTACTTTTATTTTTTTTTAATTTATATAAATTATTTTGTTCTATAGTTATTAATTATTTTTTTGCTATTTCCTTTTGAAAATAATAGAAAATAATTTAAAAATACGGTAAAATGTAGTAGTTATTCCGTCAACCAATTTCGCAAATTATATAAATCGCCAAACCACTCGCCAAATTGTACAGATTGACAAAATTTTTATTTTAAATAACGAAAGAACAAATAAATTAGTATAACATTAATAACTATAAAAATAAAACGTCAAAATAAAAATCACTTGATGACGTAGACATGTGTAACTTGCTAAAAGTCAAGTGAATGTGACATTTACGATCAACCATTATTGGCATTTAATCTTATAGTTCGCGATAGATTTTTGGTCGACGGGATAACTAAGTAGTACCAAAAATACATAGGTAACTGGTATTCGAAAACGAGGTTTTCGCCAAATTTTCGTAAAAAAAAAAAATCATGCTAAACATGCAATGCGTATATGACATCTGGCGAAATATTAAATTATGTAACAAACCATGACATTTAATTTCAACTTCAAATCCATGTTTTAATTTACCACTCGAACAACAACAACAACAAAAGAAAAATGCTAACTGGCGAGTTGAAAAAAAAAAAAAAAAAAGGCGAGATTTGCACCCGGCTTTTTTTTCTTTCGGCACAAATGTCATATACGGCCCCATATTGGCGCGATTTTTTTCTGACGCCAATGTCATATACGCAACGGGTAGTTAACTGGTCCCAAAGTATCGTTATTTTGCTTGATATGGTAAGCCGGATGTTGTTGTTTATGCTGTTGATGCGTTCCCCAAATTGGCGTTGGAAAAAAATCGCGCCAATATGACATTAGTGCCAAACCTTCATATGAAAGGCGAAGTGATCAGATTCAGTATTTGTTTATGGCATTTGATGACTTGAACTATTATAATATAGATGAAATGATGGGTATAGAATAATATTTGGCGACTTATCACCTATGCCTGGATAACAATAAAGTATCAAAATGGCACCTAGAGTATAAAAAGCAAAGTGTTCCGCCCGGAACTGTTGATGATAGTCACAAGATTTAGGCTATTGTTATAGAGAGTGTTTTAAAATATCGGTTGACAAAGACTCTGAATACTTCATTCATTTTATTTTAACTTCTTTTCAAATGTTTAACTGATCCTCTTTAATCAAAAACGAAAACAACCATTGGATGTCTTAACAGCAACTGGTTCGCTCTTAAATTTTTGCAATCGAAGGGAATTGAATGGAAATCCGTTTACAAGGAGATCTGCACAGCTTTTTTCAGTATAATTTAATCTTCTCTAATATTTTTAAAACCCATCAGATTAGTATGTTTTTAGATTTTTAGTTTCTGCGGTGTCTGAATGGGGGTTGGCGAGCGTAGCTTGCAGGGGGCAGAGCCCCCTAGTAATGTTATATTTTCTCAGAAAACTGAGATTGCAGTTAGTAAATAAAATACCAATTCAATTAATATTTTTACTTATATTTCTGTCAAGAAGCAACCATAATTGACTATGAATTACAAAATTAAAGTTCTTTCACTTCCTTAATTGAGTGGGCTAGCCTGCTTAGAGGTCCGCACGAGCCGAAATTTCCAGGCCCGGCTCCGGCCCTGTACAAAAATTGAAAGTTCGGCTCGAGCCCGGCCCGGTATAACATCTAAAAGTTCGGCCCGAGACCGTCCGGCTCGGAAAGAAGTTAAAATCTCGGATCAAGCCCGACCCGGACCGGGTGAATTTCTACAAAACATTGATTTTTACGTCGATTTGGTTAAAAATTTGTCTCGTACGAGGAGTTCTGACCAAAAATATTTATCTTAACTTTTTTTTCATGCTTATAATCTTTTTTCCATTTTTATAAAATTTTCCATTATTTTTTTCCATTTTCTTTGCTTCCATTTTTATAAAAGTGTCGAAAGCTGCTATATTTATTTTTTTAATGAATCTCTCTTTCTTGTGTGTAAATGTTTCAGTTATCATTAAGAGGCTACTTCAGTCAAAGGAAAAGACGCATTCGCTAATGCTAATCCTATGGAAGAAATTTATAAAGATATCTCCGTCACATTTCAATATTTTTAAATGATTTCTTTTGCATTAAATAGTTGAGATCGATCTGTATGCAGGCCATTTTTTACTTTTTCGATTTTGATTGCAGATATTTTTTTATGAGGATGCTTTTACTTTCGAAACCGGTTCCGAAAATGAAAGTGTCCTCATAAGAAATACCTGTAAACAAAATCGAAAAAGTAAACAACGGCCTTTGTACAGATTAGTCTCAACTATTCAATGCAAAAGAAATCATTTAAAAATATTGAAATGCGACCGAGATATCTTTATAAATTTCTTCCATATAGGATTAGCATTAGCGAACGGGTCTTTTCCTTTGACTGAAGTAGCCTCTTAATATTGTTAATCCATATTTCATGGATTTCTATCCATGGAATATGGTCAAGTGTATATAGTAATATTTATTTAGTGTATAGTAATATTTTCAAGTGTTGAAAATCTGAAAAATGTATTACAGTAAAATTTTCTAAGACGGAATTGCACAGGTTAAAAAAAAAATGCAGTATAGACAAGTTCTCTTCTTAGCAAGCGTAAATGTATTATATATTGTTTTTTTTAAGTATTAGCGTATTAATTTTGCATGGATCAACACGTTTTTCAGTTTAAAACAGGATTCCGTCATAGGCAGTTTATTTTTTACACGTTTTACTATATTTTAATAAGCGTAGAAATCTATTGATGTTTAAAAAGAATAAATTTTAATGTTTAATTGTAGAATAATGGCGATTTAAAAATGTATGCATTTTTTCCAAAATTTTTTGGGACAGGCCTAATTTTACTGACCTTTGAACGGCCAGGCCATCGCCGAGACAATGATTTCGAACGGTGTGGGTCAAAAATAGGACTGAAACTTTTTTGCCGTGAAGGCTAGGAATGAAACCAGTCCCGGCTGCGACATTACAATCCAACAAAACTTAAAAGGGGAATTGGCAGCTTTTGGCACATTTGTTGGTGGAGCGAAACCAGTTCCTATAAGGAGGAGAAATGCATCGTAGTTCTTCGTATCCTGTGATACTGTATTGTGTAATGTATTGTGAAATGCTTTGGAAATAGAAAATTGCTCTTCTGTACCTAAAACAAATGATAAATTTTACCACTTTTTAAGATAATTTATAATTCTGGGGGTTTTTTATGCAAATAAATGATTTAATTTACATAGATTTTCAAATCTTTTCCCATTTTAATGTTTTTATTTTGCACATTGTTATTAGTTTTTACTACACTTGTAATATATTTTGCTAAAATTTCCTAAAACTTTTTAGTACCTTGTTAAGTCTACACCGTTTCTTCGTTTTTCTAAAATCGTAATTTTTATAAAAATGTTGTAAAGTGGGTTTTTGTGATAAAGCAAATACAAAAAAAAAAAAATAAAATAAAAAAATAAAATGAAATAAAATAAAAAGGACTATTTAACAAAAAGGTTGATTATTTAGTTGTTAAAAGTTAAATTGCCTCAGGAAAGATGCTGTGAACCTCATATATTTAGTACGTATATCAAAAATGAAACTTTATTAATTGTACTGTAAGAATTGTTAACATAAACAAAACATGAATTTTGTATGTACCGTCAGAGGTGGTGGGAAACGGGAAACCCCTGCTCGGCAAAAAAAATATTATCATCATCTAAAGTCCAACTATTAAAAAAGTATCAAATGTACAAACTGAACTGAAATTTTTTTTTATTTTGAATTTGAATAAAAACACATGAATAATTTTGTAATGTATAATACTTTTTTGTTAAAGGTATATTCTAAATTAAAATGCATAGCTAAATTCAGTATTTTGTGTGACTATCAAATTTCTAAACCTTGTAGAATAGCAATCTTTCAATTATTTTCAGACCCATAAAATAATGTCTTCTTAAATATATATATATATATATATATATATATATATATGTGTATATATATATATATATATATATATATATATATATATCAGTGGCGTGGCGTCCGGTCATCGCTGGATGCGGCGATGACCAAGCAATATTTTAAAACTCTTAATAAGCTTTTAAAACTCTACGATCCAGTTTTAGCAGAACATTTGGAGTTCATGTATAAGTGAAGGTAAGATTTAAAGTTTCTTTTTTGAACATTCAACCATTGAATTTTAGAGTTAATAATTTTTCACCACAAACTTAAATAATTGCGATGACCACCGAAAATTTTCACGCCACGCCACTGATATATATATATATATATATATATATATTTAAACAATGTTGATAAATGTATTGTAAACTAATAATGAAATATCACTACAAAATTAAAATCAATATTTGAGATAATCTGATAGAGTAGGGACAATATAACTTTTTGCAACTAGAAAACATAATTCTTGCATTCACAAAAGAAAAGGATAGCCTCCTCCCCCCCCTTTTTTTTAACATTATAAATTAGATTTGTAAATTCGATAACTTAAGTCTCTTTTTAACTGCTCTGCTCAACAAGCGCAAAACGTTTTGACTCATTTACAAATTCATTTTTAACGGTTGGGTTGATTTTTTGACGGCCAATTATCTACACGAGGGATATAGGCCCGGGGGGGAGTGCCCTCCGTGGGGGTCTTTCTAAGGGAACCTAATCCGTATTAACGCATGGAAGATCCACGGCTCGAAGAAAACCACGAAAACTCCGAACGATTAGGCCGACGGGCGCGATTGGGATCGAACCCAGCACCTCCCGTCTACCAGCTTCGAGAGCAGTACTCTCGGCCACTGGTGGGGCCTCATTTTTAACGGAAAGATATAAAACTCGAAAGCCTGGACATGGAAGCGATTTGGAATTGAACTGTTTTTTACATTTTTCCATGAATCAATTACCTATTGAGTTATAAGCGATTTCGATCACGTGACAAACACGTTTTTCGCCCGCTCTTGAGTGCTTTTTCTTCCTTCGCGCGGAAATTCGGAGCAAAACGCCCACTTTGACAATATATTCTGAAAGATCTATTGCGTTTGCAAAAAATAAATAAATAAATAAATAAATAAATAAATAAAGGGAAAAACAGCTCAATTACATAGTTTCTGAACAACAACACCAGCTAGTTTCATGCATTTTCGAACAAAAGTAAATTAAAACTTATGTCAGAAAGTTGCCCTTATTTGAGAACACCTTTAAGGGACAGAATGTATATGAATATACATATTGTAATTCTATGATAAAAATATTTAATACCACTGTAATTCAACTCTTTATGTCTCAAATGATGAATTCATGAAAATTTCATCTTCTAAAGCCTTTTTCGTGAATTTTTGAAACTACGTTAGAAGATTTGCACAATCATTTAATGCATTTTAGAAGGATTTTGCCATTAAAATTTATTAATAAAATTTGAATTTATAGGGATTTTGTGCAATATTTATAACTCCACTCAAATCTTTTATTTAAAATATTTTTTTTCAGTATTTTGTAGAATTATGTACAGATATAATGTTCTTACAATAGAAATATAGAAATATTTTCGAACTGAAACTTTTCTCCCCCAATCATTCAACGTCAAGAAAGCTGAAAAGATGCATAAGGCAAAAGAAATCATCCTTTTGAAAATATTTTTGTTTTGTGCAACCTATAGTGCTTTTGGAACAAGATAAAGTAAAGAATCTATAACTCATTCTAAACTGTACTACTACTAATCGATGCATTAAAATAATTTTATAACAAGTTATTTTATTGGTACATATAAGTACCGTCAGTACATAAAGGGTTAAAATCCATTCATTTATTCTTTCATGGCATAGAATGTTTAACATTTAAAGAAAATGTTATTGAAGCGCTGCTGTCATTATGTTTTCTGAAATATTTATTTTTAGATTTACTTTTTATAATTTTTATAATCAACTTATTTTATACATAATTGTATGATATCTTAAAGTGAAATTACTCTAATGGTTGATCACGTACTCTTTTTAAATTCGTTTCATGTATGAGTCAATAAATAAGAGCAAATTAAAAAAGAAAATGTTTAATAATTAAGAATAAAAAAATGAACTTTGACTATCAGCTGTTGAAACATTTAGCAATAATCTAAATATTGTTGTCGTATGTGCGATAGAGCTTAGATGATAAACGGAGTTATCTAATTTAGAAAAATTTAATATTACTTTTGGATACTCTCTAAAATGTTATTATTTCTTTTAAAATATAGCTTTGAAAATTCGCTATTTTTAACATACATATTGTGGTTATTTTTTAATTTCCCTTTAATTAATAAGCGAACAAATGTGTTTTTCTATTTAAACTAAATAATTTAGAAAAAAAATTTCTTTTAATTTTTTGACAAATCATTAATGAACATGCAATCATAAAACATAAGTCAGCATATCATGCCATTTTATCGGGTAATCAATCATCGTGTCATTCTTTAAAACGCAAAATATATAGCTATAACATAGGACATATACAATACAAAACATGCACTTGAAAAAAAAAAAAAAAACAATGACAAACATCTTAGGTAGTGTAGGCGATTTTTATAAACCTTGAAAATAACTTTTATAAACATTAAAATAACATTTTTCATAAGTGTTTTACATTTTTATTAAGACATTTGTGATCATATGTTGCTCATAGAACTTAATTGCTTTAGCACATTATGTCAGAAAGTTGCCCTTTTAGATTTGAGAACACCCTTAAGTCAGTTAGTTAAGATCAGTTGATCTTTATCACCAGTTCCTTTGTGAAAAAAAATTGTCAATTAGATTTTTTTTAAATAAATTTAAATAATTAAATTAAAATATTCAAAAATCTATTTTTTAATAATAATGTAATAATAATATATTCTTACCTTACATTAAAAATATTTTTTGTTGGAACTTTAGTAAGTTATATATATATATATAATTAGCAGAAGTAATTTATTAAGAATTATCTTTCATATATAAAAATATTTATCAATTATCAGCTGCTTTCTAATTTTTTTATTGTATATTCAATACTACTAAATTCTTATCATATATAAACTGTATGTTTAAAATGAATATTTATTAAAATTTAATTTTAATATCTTCTACACTTTCATGAAAAGTACTTTTATGCTAGAACTCCAGTAACATATAAATAGTAATTAACAGAATTAAATTATTAATCTAAATGAATTATTTATCCTTTATCTATAAATTACATTAATAATATATATTTTAATGATAATTTAACCATTGAAGACAGTAAATTACTATACTTTAAATAATTGAATGTATGGTAAAAATGCAACAAAAACATATATATATACATCTGTGATTTAATAATTATTCGCAAAAAGTTTTATTATATATATATATATATATATATATATATGTTGCAATAAAAATGTAATATACATCAAACATGAACAATGAAAAATATTTTGCTATTAGTTCCAATATATATATATTTAAAGTAACGATTATTATTATTATTATGGAGATTTTTGTTTTTATCTTTATTTATTAATTTATTATCAGTAGCTTTACCATTTTTATTCGAAATATAATATTGTGATTAAATTTTACTACATAATACCACTTAGGAGCTAATGATATATAATTAAAATAAAATATCTACTTAAATGCAATAATAGTATCTTTTTAAACTGACATAGAAAAATATTTTTATATATCTAGATGGAACTTCGATTACTTATTTTTAGTTAAGCTGCCAGAACTTGAATACTGATTGCAAACATCTGAGTAAAAAAAAAAAAAAAAAAAAAAAAAAAAAAAAAAGTTCTAAGCAGCTTATTATAACAATCTCATTATTTTATCATAATTTAACTAAGTCAATGGGGTTTTAGAATTGTTGATAATTTTCTTATAGAAAATTAAATCAAATTTAATAATTAATTATATATTATGTTATTAACTTTACAACAATTGATTTTGTGTTCAGTTTGTGATATATATACGCTTTTTTTTAATGCATCAAGTTATTGTTATCAAGAAATACAATTGATGAAATGAGTAGCAGCGATGTTACTTGTAAAATGGATTTTTTCCTTTCAGGGAAATAAGTTCGGTTCACCGATAGCCAATGAAATTGCCGGATTTCGCACTAATGCTAAAAGTCTTATGGAAAGTCAAATTTCGCGCCCGAAACCGGCCCGGCCAGTAAAGAGTAGTCACTAGGCCCGTCCCGAGTGTCGTGAATTAATTTTCATTCTCGGTCACAGGTTCGAACCTGGCCCGGGTTCGGGCCGACCTGTGCAGATCTCTGAGCATGCTAGCGCCATCTGTCTCCTGAAATATACTAGGGCAGGGTCGGCGAACCTATGGCACGCGTGCCACTTTCGGCACGCAAAAGAATAATTTTGGCACGGCGCGGCGTTGATTATGTCTCTAAATGAGGATAAGATACAGCGATTTTACCGAGGATTTTACACAAAATACACGAACTTAGATGACCTGATTCGATTCCAAATTCGATTAATTGCAAAGTGAGGAATTTTAATCTTATTCAATATGGTTTCGAAAATTTATCAACAAGAAAATATTTGAAAACTATGAAAAAGGAAAGATTATTACCGATGGTAAATTATGGCAACTTGGAAATTAATTTCAGAATTATTTAAATAAATTGCCTTTTTTTCGATTCTAATAATTTTTTCATCATTTTCGTAAATTTATAATATAAAAAATCAAATAGAGAGTGGTTGCCATATAAATTCATTTAGTTTGCATTCTGTTGAAATTAACTGAACATAAACATATTAATTATTTTTATCCAATATACAACATTTAATCACATTATGTTTTTAATTAATTTCTAAAATATAATTGTTTCTATAATTATTGCAGTGTAATACTTACAAGTAATGTTACTCATTTTAGAAAATATCTTAAGTAATTTTCAAGTAGTTTTGATTCATTATATTTCAATTCACTAACTTTGTTTTTTAGTTGGCACGTCAAGGTCAAGTAAAATATTTTTTTGAAAAAAAATTGCCACGCGACTATAAAAAGGTTCGTCAGAATATAGGTGAAAACCAATTTTTTAAATTGAAAAGTAATATTTTTTTTTATATGCAATATATTTTTTAGATTGCCCACTAAAAATAAGAAAGCATTTTTCATATGAAAAATATGAATTATACAATCAAATAAACTTCTTAAATTTATCAAAAGCAATTTTTTCGTATTAGCCGCATGCTAAGAGTTATGAGCCCAAGATTTTGCTGCTTACGGCATCCTTTTATTTTCTGATAATTTCAGAGCTTTAAGCGCGTAGTTCAATTACATGTCTGTTAAATTTGTGTTTTATTTAAATTATTTTATTTATTTAATCATAGAGGAAGTTATTTTTGTTTATGGAATATTATTCATAAGAAAATGATGAACTCTTTATGTTGTTTTAAGGGCAAACGGATTAATCTTTCTTAATCGAGCTCCACGCGATAAATTTTAAAATTAACCTCTCATACCCGCAATCACCCTTTTAAAAAAATTGGTATATTAATCTGATAATTTTAAAAACTTTTCAACTTAACACGTGAAATCACGATTGTCAGGAAAAACTTTGCATGTGAACAGTCGCACTCTTAACTCGAGATTCTAATCTCAGTACTGGACAGTAAAAATTGCCGTAATCTATGTGTTTTTTTTTTTTTTTTTTTTTTTTTTTTGACGCATTTGTGTTTAAAAGTTTAGAAAATCATCGTTTCTTTTAAATATGACGTCATTTTCATTTACTTAAGTATTTCACCCAGTCTCTGAAATTTAGTACGCATACAGAAGGAAAGAAGGAAAAAAAATATGGAAACTTTATGAGGAAAATGCTTGTTTTAAAAAGTAGTACGTAATTTTCCGTTCAAAATATTATGTCCCTAATGGGATTTTGCGCCATTAAACCCTATGCAACAATTTTTATCAACAATCTTGAATTATTATCAGATAATCACATGAATAAAGATAAATAAACCTCATTATTTTTCACTTCTCTGAAATAATGAAAGCTATCTCATTACCATCATTTTGAAGAAGTTTCATAGGCTACTTTTAAAATTAAAATAATGTGATATTAAAAAAAAAAAAAAAAAAAAAAAACAGCTAGTGGGGGCACATCTACAGATGAATAGCTTTCAGTAAAAAAATATATATATATATTAGTAAAATTAGTTCAGAAGAAATTTCAGGGCAGATGACTAAATAGCAGCCTTGTATTTATATAAAATTATGAAAAATTAAATCAAGCAAATTATGTTATTTTGATAAAATTATAGTAGAATGTCTTAAAGAATAGTAATAAAATTACATTAGTTGAGAGCATTTTGGAGAAAAACTTGGGGAATCTGATAATTTATTAAACCTCAAATTATTGCCAAGATCTTCTTTGTTTGCTTTTTTAACTCGATGAAGCGAAATCATCCAAGCGAGAATCATCATGTTCTGTAATATAAAGCGCTATTTTTCGGACATAGGGGATGCACAATGTATATTACTGCTCTTCCATAAAGTCACTCAAAATGTTTGTAAAACATTGCGTTTTATCAGTATGTGATTTCTATTACGTTATTTTCAAAGATGAAGCATTTTCACCTGTGAAGAATTTCAAAGCAGCTGGGGTGAAAATGACACACTTCTATAAAACACATTTCACTTTTAAGAATTAAAATACCCGCTTTATATATATATATATATATAAAAAAAAGATGTCAATTGCATCCGCTAAAGCATATCACTTAAACGAACCAGTTTTAAACAAACCTATAGAACGGTATGCAAATGGCATCATTATCGCGGAATAATACACAAACCCAGCAGAAAGCAATAACGTTATTTAAGAAGCTCGGCAAAACAATCTCGGGTATCTAATGATTTATATGACTTCATTTTTTTTTTGTTTGTTTATAATAGCTCCATGCTATATCAGAAGTCATTCATTTATGTTTTTTTCAAAATTCGGAAAATATAATTACACACGGATTAATAAAATTGCATTCTTTCAGATTTTTGATACGAATTAAGAAAAATGCGGAGAAAAGTCACAAAAATATTCTTTAAAATACATTTTTGTAAACAGAAAGTGTTGTATCGTTTGTAAAGTTAACCCTCCGTCTACCAGACGGGTCCATTGGACCCGACAGGTACATACAAAATATTCATTCAAACCAGAAATTTCTTTAAAATAAACTAAGTATATAAACCAGACAAAAATAAGGTAAATAAATAAGTTAAATAGTTTTAAATAAAAATTCTGGTGTAGAACGTTTTATTAAAACTTGAATAAAATTCCCGGTAGATCTAGGGTTAAATTGCAATAAACTAAAAATCATTTAATCTAATCTATATATAAAAATGAAAATTTGTCTTTCTGTCTGTAATGCTACACAAATCCATAGTTTGGAAGCCAGAATTGTGAAATTTTATATACATGTGCATTAAAACATGGTCGAGGCAACTGAAGTAATCCGGAATCGAAATAATTTATAGTTAACTTTTAATTAATAAAAAAACCACCAATTTAACAGCAATTTCCTATCCAATTTAAACATTTTTCGTTACAGTAGCTGCCAAAAATTTAAAATTCACTATAAAACCCTTTTTTAGCTCACAAGCTATCAAAGCCTGAGAGCTTATGTGCCCGCCGGTTCTGTATGTATGCACGTATATATGTACGTACGTAACGCGATAACTCTTGATAGAAACATCCTATTTGCTTTAAATTTTTTTTCTAGTTTCGTTCTGATAAGGCGCTTCCCTGATTAGTTTTGGGGGTTCATTGGTTAAGGATAAAGGGGGAAAAGGGGGGGTTAGTCCAACCCCCCCCCCCCCCCTTAATTCAGATAAATGGGTTTTTCATGCAGAATTATTCGATTTGCTCCGAATTTGGTATACCGGCTTATTATGTTAAGGAACTTCCCTGATTAGTTTTGGGAGTTCATTGGTTAAGGATAAAGGGGGAAAAGGGGGGTTAGTCCACCCCCCTTAATCCAGATAAATGGGTTTTTCATGCAGAATTATTCGATTTGCTCCGAAGTTGGTATACCGGCTTATTATGTTAAGGAACTTTCCTGATTAGTTTTGGGGGTTCATTGGTTAAGGATAAAGGGGGAAAAGGGGGGTTAGTCCCCCCCTCCCTTAATTCAGATAAATGGGTTTTTCATGCAGAATTATTCGACTTGCCCCGAAGTTGGTATACCGGTTTATTATGTTAAGGAACTTCCCTGATTAGTTTTGGGAGTTCATTGGTTAAAGATAAAGGGGGAAAAGGGGGGAGGGTTAGTCCACCCCCTTAATTTAGATAAATGGGTTTTTCATGCAGAATTATTCGATTTGCTCCAAATTTGGTATACCGGTTTATTATGTTAAGGAGCTTCCTTGATTAGTTTTGAGGGTTCATTGGTTAAGGATAAAGAGGGGTTAGTTCACCTCCTTTAATTCAGATAAATGGGTTTTTCATGCAGAATTATTCGATTCCCGATTTTGGTATACCGGTTTATTATGTTAAGAAACTTCCCTGGTTAGTTTTGGCGGTTCATTGGTTAAGGATAAAGGGGGGCTAGTCCACCCCCCCCCCCTTAATTTAGATAAATGGGTTTTTCATGCAGGATTATTCGATTTGCTCCAAATTTGGTATACAGGTTTATTATGTTAAGGAGCTTCCCTGATTAATTTTGGGGATTCATTGGTTAAGGATAAAGGGGGCTAATCCCCCTTCACTTATTTTTTGAGGGGCATTATTCTTTAAAATAAGAGTATAATATACAATTAGTGCGAAGAACCTGTGAGCTCAATGCCATCAGTTTAGCTGGGCACTTTTCTTTTTTATTAGCTCACAGGCTATCAAAGCCTGAGAGCTAATGTGCCTGCCGGTTCTGTATGTATGTACGTAACGTGGTAACTCTTGTTAGGAACATCCGATTTGCTTCAAATTTTTTTTCTAGGCTTATTCTGATAAGGCGCTTCCCTGATTAGTTTTGGGGGTTCATTGGTTAAGTATAAAGGGGGGAAAGGGGGCTATTCCTCCCACCCTTAATTTAGATAAATGGGTTTTTCATGCAGAATTATTCAATTTGCTCCAAATTTAGTATATCGGTTTATTATGTTAAGGAGCTTCCCTGATTAGATTTGGAGGTTCATTACTTAAGTATAAAGGGGGCAAAGGGCGGCTACCCCCCCTTAATTTAGGTAAATGGGTTTATCATGCAGAATTATTCAATTTGCTCCAAATTTGGTATATCGGTTTATTATGCTAAGGGGCTTCCCTGATTAGATTTGGAGGTTCATTAGTTAAGCATAAATAAGGGGGGGAAAGTGGGTTAGACCCCTCCCCCTTTAATTTAGATAAATGGGTTTTTCATGCAGAGTTATTCGATTTCCTCCAAATTTGGTATACCGGTTTATTATATTGAGGAGCTGCCTTGATTAATTTTGTAGGTTTATTGGTTAAGTTTAAAGGGGGGGGGGGGCTAGAACCTCCCTTAATTTAGATAAATGGCTTTTTCATGCAGAATTAATCGATTTGCTTCAAATTTGATATGCCGGTTTATTCCGATATGATCCCAACAAACACCAAAAATCAAGCCGTATTCTGGGGTTTTGGAGGCAGACAAAATTCCGGCCATTTGTATCAAACCACCGTTTTATATTAACTGGTGCGCCATTACATCCGGCTGCCATCGTCTAACTGATAACGGGCGAGTGTGGAGAAAACGAGTGCTTTTTTCCTGCCCACTAGCCACTGCAGTTAAATTTCCAGCTAGTATATAAAAGACCAGAATCGGGTGAAAATAACTGGGCCAGTTTAATCTGCTTGATATATTGATTGAAAGAAATAGAAAAATTCTTTTTCTTCAATTTTTCAACATAATTTTCCTTATTCAAAATCTAAGTTTCGGTGAAAGTATTCAATAAGGTGCAAAATTTATTTTTTATGCACTAAAATATATATTAAAAGACTATATATAAAATACTATATATAAAATTTTCTTGTCTACAAATTACATCTTAAAATATATATATGTATGTTTTTTCTAAGCACACTGGAATGAAATAGAGTACACTTCCTATAAATTCCTTCTGTTTTTAAATAGAAATGTAAAATGTAAAAAAATAATAAGAAATGTTCAGTTGAACAATACGAAAAATTATAACAATATTTATTATCAGTTTCAATGGAAAACATTTTCCCTAATACAAAAGCAAAATATGTCACTCTGAATACATCATCAGAAAGTTTTCTTAAAGAAAAAAGAAAAATCTTTAACCGTCAAACAAAATCCAATCTGAGTAATCTTTTAATAAAATACAATTCATAACTATAGATTGGCTGCGAGAAATATTTCATATAATTTGAATTGAGATTTAAAGTGTAAGTATCGAAGATATTTGTTAAGAATGTTCTGAAATCCAAAGAGCGTCTACACACACTTTCTGACATATATTTAATTTTTTTTTCGGAAACACATGAAATGGCAGGTACTGTTACTCAGAAACTATGTAATCAAAAAGCATTTTCCATTTTTTGCTAAATGCAAAAATTCTTTCAGAAAATACAGATAAAGTGGGTAAACCGATTTTCCGAACGCGAGACAGGAGAAAAAACTGTCGTCACGTGACAACAATTGCTTATAATTTTAAATATAATTTATTTATCAGAAAATGGAAAACTCATTTCAATTCAAAATCCTTCCAGCAGTTAGGCTTGCCAATTTTATGCCTTTACATTTAAAATTGATTCAGAAATTGTATCAGAACGTTCCGTGCTGTTGAACAGGCGATTTGAGAGCCACCTAAAGGTTGAATGATATGTTTTGTGGTTTTGTGAAAACGAAACACTGTATGAAATTGTTTTAATAAATATAGATTATATCCTACAAGATATTTGTTATCAATGTTTTAAAAGATATAATTCAAATTTATTTTGTTAAGAAGTTACTTAATTTCTTAGAAAAATAACTGTTAACCCAAAGAAACTAGTTATTTTTTATTAAATTTTGATTGTTAAAATAATTTTAATAGTATATTCTCTCTCTCTCCCCCCCCCCCCCCCCCCACCTCCATTACATTTTGAAATTTCATAAAAACCTTCGTTATCGTTCAAAAACAGAGAAAAAAATCCAGGCAACAAAAGAAATAAATATGAAAAAGATATGTTTGAAGGCAAAAAATCTTCTTATAATTTATTATAATAAAAACTGATAAAACTACTAAAAATATCCCCCAAATATTTTTGCACCCTTCCATTTCTTCAGTATAGAGAAATGTACTCTCTAAAACGCGAAATTTGACTTTCCATAAGACTTTTAGCATTAGTGTGAAATCCTGCAATTTCATTGGCTGACGCTTCACCGATAGCCAATGAAATTGAACGGGACTTCTTTCCCTGAAAGGACAAGTATAAGAGTAAAATACTGTTTAAAGCCGGCACATGGTATTTTGGTATCTCAAATGTATGAATGATCTACCCCAGTGGTCAAGACTAGGGCTGGTTAAGATTTTGCATTTGTAATACTAAAGTTGCGTGTTCTGTCCTTTCGCTGGCGTTTTCACTTTTTTAGAGTTTTGTTTTGATTTTTATTAAGTCAGTTAGTTAAAATCAGTCGATCTTTATTACCAGTTCTTTTGTACATTTTTTTAGCAATTAGATTTTTTAAAATAAATTAAATAATTAAATTAAAAAAATCAGTTAATCTATTTTTTAATAATTAAAGTAAACATTTATTAAAATGCAATAATAAATTTCCTAGGCTTACATTAAAAGTATTTTCATGTTAGAACTTTATAAAGTTCTGATCATTTTAAATTTGTCTGTTACTATAGTAACAGATAAATGCGAAATTATCAGAATTAATATATTAAAGGTTTTTTATTTTAAAATTATCCTTGAGACATAAAAATCTTTATTAATTTATGATAGGTTACTTTATAATTTTTTATGTTAAATATTACACAAATATTTAAATTAAATTTTTAAATTCATAGGACTTATAGGATATTTTTCTATTAAAGAGATTCTTTAATAATTAAAGTGTAAAAATAATATTTTCTTAAGTCAGTTAGTTAAAATCAGTTGATCTTCATTACGAGTTCCGTTGTATTTTATTTTTTTTTTTTGTCAATTAGATTTTTTTAAATAAATTTAAATAATTAAATTAAAAAATTCATGTAATCTATTTTTTAATAATTAAAGTAAACATTTATTAAAATGCAATAATAAATCTCCTTGTTAGAACTTAATAGAGTTCTGATCATTTTAAATTTATCTGTTACTTAGGTTGCTTTGAAAATTTTATAGTGTAAATATTATACAGATAATTAAATTTTTTAATTCGTATGACTTATAGGGTATTTTTCTAATAAATAAATTTCTTTAATAATTAAAGAGTAATAAAAATATTTTCTTAAGTTAGTTAGTTAAAATCAGTTGATCTTTATTACGAGTTCCGTTGTAATTTTTTTTGTCAATTAGATTTTTTTAAATAAATTTAAATAATTAAATTAAAAAATTCATTTAATCTGTGTTTTAATAGTTAAAGTAAAGCATTTATTAAAATGCAATAATAAATCTCCTAGGCTTACATTAAAAGTATTTTCATGTTAGAATTTTATAAAGTTCTGATCATTTTAAATTTATCTGTTATTTAGATTACTATTTTTTTTTTTAAATTGTAAATGTTATACAGATAATTGAATTAAATTTTAAAATTCATATGACTTATACGGTATTTTTCTAATAAATAAATTTCTTTAATAATTAAAGAGTAATAATAATAATTTCTTAAGGCTGTTCTTAACTGCTCTGCTCAACAAGCGCAAAACGTTTTGACACATTTTCAAATTCATTTTTTAACGAAAAGGTATAAAATTGGAAAGCCTGGCCATGGAAGCGATTTGGAATTGAACTGTTTTCCCATTTTTTGATCAAATTGAGTTATAAGCGATTTTGATCGCGTGACAAACACGTTTTTCGCCCGCTCTTCAGTGCTCTTCCTTACTTCGCGCGGAAATTCGGTTCAAAACTTCCATTTTGACACTATTTTCTGAAAGATCTATTGCGTTTGCAAAAAAAATGGAAAAAACAGCTCAATTACATAGTTTCTGAGCAACAACACCAGCTACTTTCATGCATTTTCGAACAAAAATAAATTAAAACTTATGTCAGAAAGTTGCCTTTTTGGATTTGAGAACACCCTTAAATCAGTTAGTTAAAATCAGTTGATCTTTATCACCAGTTCCTTTTGAAAAAAAAAAATTGTCAATTAGATTTTTTTAAATAAATTTAAATAATTAAATATCTTTATTTATTAATTTATTATCAGTAGCTTTACAATTTTTATTCGAAATATATTATTGTGATTAAATTTTACTACATAATACCACTTAGGAGCTAATGTTATATAATTAAAATAAAACATCTATTTAAATGTAATAGTATCTTTTAAACTGACATAGAAAAATATTTTTATATAGCTAGATGGAACTTCAATTACTTATTTTTAGTTAAGCTGCTAGAACTTTAATACTGATTGCAAGCATCTGAGTAAAAAAAAAAATAATAATAATAAATAAATAAATAAAAATAAAAAAGTTCTAAGCAGCTTATTATAACAATCTCATTATTTTATCATAATTTAACTAAGTCAATGTTGTTTTAGAATTGTTAATAATTTTCTTACTCGAAAATTACATCAAATTTAATAATTAATTATATATTATGTTATTAACTGTATAATAATTGATACCGTGCTCAATATGAGACATATATAAGCTTTTTTTAATGCATCAAGCTATTATTATCAAGAAATACATTTGATGAAATGAGTAGCAGCGCTGTTACTCATAAAATGGATTTCTTCCTTACAGGGAAAGAAGTTCGCTTCACCGACAGCCAATGAAATTGTCGAATTTCGAACTAATGCTAAAAGTCTTATGGAAAGTCAAATTTCGCCTCTAAAACACATTTCGCATTCGCACAAGACTTAGGGGGAAGAGAGAGATACTCTTCAAGGTCAGGGTTGCCTGGAGGCATTTCTGAGAAATTTATCCCATTCCCATGACTACTTTCAATCCTGCTTTGTCATTCAGGTTGTAGTTTGCATGGAAGGAAGGTTGTTTACAAAGCATGATCTTCGTTAGTCTATGTTGATTTATTAGAGTATTATATGATTATAATCTGATATTCCTTTTGCATCATTTAAAGTGTTGTAGGGTGTAAAATAGTTATATACTAATTGTTTAAATCCACAAGCAATTTTATCAAACGCGGAATGATATTTGCTTTATAATATTTTTGATACAGTGCGTATAATTAAAAAATGTCGGACAGAAAATAAGTAAATTTGTTTTTTTCACTGTATATTTTTACGATTGTTTGACAAGAAAATATATTAGCTTTTATGAAATCACAAGTATTTTTTAAATAATTTTATTATATTCTAATTTTAGTAAATATATATTACGTAATTCACCGATTTTCCATTACATTAAAATTTTGTGTAAATTATGAAATAACGAGGGTATTTTACTAATTTTTCTCTCAAAGTTTCGATTTTATCACCTTTTCGAAGTAATGATTATCAGTTTATGATCATGTATGTAATAAAAAAAATTGCGAAAGCTGGAATACTTTAATTTAAGTAAAATTTATTTTTACTATAAAGAAAAAATATGCATCTTTTTAGAAAAAAATGTTAAAATAGTGATGAAGTTTTAAATTACTGCGAATAATTTTCATAGTTTTTGAAAGATTAAGGTAACATATTGTTGTAAAGTGTGACTATTGGTGCTAGATCACTCATACGTGAAAACATCCGCTTGCTAATGTTAATCCTATGGAAGAAAATTATTTTAAATATTTCGTTCGCATTCGATAGCTGAGATTGACCTTTACAAAGACCTTTTTAACTTTTTCGATTTTGTTTAGTAACGAAATAACCCTAGAAAAAAAAAAATACCTGTCTTTATAGAGGCAGACCTCAGCTACCGATGCAAAAAAAATATTATAAAATATTAAATTAAAACGAGATATTGTTTTAAAAATTTCCCCCTTAGGATAAACATTAGAGAGCGAGTGTTTTCGCAGGAATGAGGTAGTCTCTTAAGCTGTGAAGGAAAAATCTAAATGTAAAATTTTGAAATATTTAAATGATGCAAAAATATTCATTGTGTTTCAGATTATGATTTGCTTTAATAAACAAACATATACTGGTAAGAGACTTATTAATAAGTTAAAAAACCAGATAAAACGAAAGTAATGTATATATATTCACAAACGCATACTTTTAATATAAAACACATAGTTAAATGTAAATTAAAAAACACATATATTAAGATTATATAAATTGTTTAGGCGTAAATTCAAAATTTGTTCTATAAAAGTGCTTGTTGGAAGTTCATTTAAATGATTAAGTGTTTTTGCATGAAAAACAATATATTAATAATTATTTAGGTACATTTCTAAAAAAATATATATCTATATATAAATTTACTTATCTTGAACTTTTTCGAAGATTTTCAAAATGCAGTGCTTTGCATAGTGAATTAATTAATTATTTTATTTTTTCAATAATTATTTTTAAAATGTATATGAAATGCAATTATTTAAAAATGGCATCACATATGCATTTTTTTAAATGCATAATTGAATAAATAAATAAATTAATAAATTCACTATGTCAAGTATTGTATTTTGTAAATTTTTGAAACTATTCAAGATAAATAAATTTGTAATTTTTTTCGAAGTGTAACTAAATGATTAATAATCAGGGTTCGTTGATATATATCAATAGATATATATCATGATATATATCTTGATATATATCCGATATTTATTTTTAAAATATCAAGATTTTTGATATTTTCGATATTTTCAAATTTTTGACATTTATTTTCAAAATAGCAAGATGTTTGATATTTTGTATATTTGATATTTATTTTCAAAATATCACCGTACAAGGAAATTTTGATATTTTTCACATTCAAAGCAAGTGTAAATGAAATTTCCACCTGTTATTGACTGTGTCATTCTGTAGATAATGAACTTTTGCCTCTGGCAGTGACTTTTTAGGAAAAGAAGAAAACGAATCTTTTCCAAGCTTTATGTTTCAAACTTTTATTTTTAAATGTAGAACTAATAACTATGTTAGACAGTTAATTCAGAACAGCCATTGAAAGATAAAACGTAATTTTGAAAATCATTTATATGCAGCCAGGGTTTGTTGATATATATCAATGGATATATATCCAATATTTATTTTCAAAATATCAAGATTTTTGATATTTTCATATTACTTGATATTTATTTTCAGTGTATCAAGATGTTTCATATTTTCTGCATTTGATATTTATTTTCAAAATATGAATGTGTGCAAGATATTTTTGATATTTTCAGTCGCAATTCGTAATATTTCAGTGTAAATGAAATAAATTTTCAACTGTTATTTGACTGTGAATCTGTAGATAAAGAACTTGTCTCTTCTGGATGTGACTTTTTTAGCCAAAAAGGAAAACAAATATATTTTTCAAACTTTAGATTTGAAGCATTTTTTCAAAATGTTGAACTAATAATTGTGTGGGACATAATTAATTCAGAACAACCATTGACAGATAAACTAATTAAATAAGCAATTATATACAGCTTCATTAGAAAAGAATCTTTTCTCAAGTTTTGGTTCAGTTGAGTTTGAACTATACAGCATGTTAGGAAATACGAAATAAAATATTTTATACTTACATTTATGTTAAAACTTTTCAATTAAAAAAACTTTTTTTGTATTTAAATTTTGTTTTTAAAATATCTGATTTTTTTATACTTGATCTTGATACTGAATCCTATAGTTAGTTTTTTTTATAAGTGTATAAATCAAATTGTTACTCTTTTCAATTATTTCATCTTCAATTTTGTTCTAAGTGAAAAAAAAAATGCATTTTTAGAATATACTTTCATTAAGTTTTGATGTTAAGTGCAGTATATTTTAGTTCTAATCTATATTATGCTCAAAAACATTTATTATCAGCGGTAAGTTGGCTGCTTTGAAAATATCGGATATATATCGAAAATATCGGATATATATCAAAATATCGGATATTTTTGATATTTTCGAAAATATCATGATATTTACGAACCCTGTTAATAATATATTAGTTGTCCATGTAAAAACACTTTATCGTTTAAACATTTTTTCAACAAGTATTTTTTATGCAACAAATTTTGAATTTATGCTTAAATAATCTTTGTGGCATGGCAGTGGCATTTTTGCGGGCAGCTTTGGGCTAAATTTAATTCTTGCAAACACAAATGGCTGACTAAGGCGAGATTCTGGCTATCCATTATTTTTAGTGGCCATTAAAAGAATAAATGTGGCCAGTTTGAGGCTATGTATCATTTTTAGTTAAAAATTAGTGGCACGATTGTGGGCAACTTCTTGTATTTACGGCCAATTTTCTTGTGGCTTGATTGTGTCCAGCGTGACACTTTTTTTACGGACCCGTAACTTTCAGTGATAGCGGGCCAGCATCGAACACTTTCGGCCAAGGCTAACGAACCCATCAGTGGTCCGAAAGTTCTGTGTTTGTTGGGATGCTTCCTTTATTAGATTTGGAGGTTCATTGGTTAAGGCTCCTGTCCCTGCTCGCTGTGATGTAGTGGGCGAGAGCTTTTTGGTTCATTAAGCTCTTGTGAGATGGTCGTTGAAAAATAATACATATTTCTTACCAAAGTCCTTTATTAGAACAACTAAAATAGATTTGAAAAATGTAATAACAAACTTTACCATTCATAGGTAGACACTCTCACTTTTTATTAACAGTTCTATACTTCTCATAGCCAACCTGAGTAAAACGATTTCTACTCGCATCTCCTCCGTTGGTAAAAAAACAACCTGACTTCATAAGTGTCTCCCAGTCTACTATCCTCCACACTAGCTTCTGCCTGAGCCTCCTTTTTACTTTCACTTTGGGGACGAGTTCCCACACATTGTCCAGCCCTCCCTATTTCTTGGAAAAGTGGAAATACCCTGTTGAGCAGATCCCAAGGGCAGAAGTATGCCTGGTATTTCCCCTGCATGCCTTTACACAAAAGACTATTGTCCTCCACGGAAATGCCTGTTGCTTCCCCGTCGAAAATTTGTGGCGAAGGTACGATATCACAACACCTCCCCCCAAAAGAGATTTCCACAGGAAATATTTGGCATGAATTCACGTAATAAGGCCTTTTAATAGATTTCCCGAGAGGTCAAGCACACCATTAAATCAGCAATAAAATATCATTTAGACTTTTGACCCAATTATGAAAGTTCTACTTAAATTCAAGAATACCCACTCTCAGTTTCAAAGGACATACCAAAAATATGAAATTTTTAGAATTTTCCTTACACATAATTAATCAAAAGAATAAAAAGAATTTACATTTTTGATGCTAGAACAATTAATTTAAATTTAAAATATTTGAATATAATACTAACTCAAAAAAGAAAAAAACCCCTATAACACAATCTAGGTAACTAAATTTTTACATACAGCACAATATCTTAATAAAACGCCCTAATTACAAGTATTAAAATTTTGAACACTAAATTCCAAACAGAAAATCCAACTCTGATTCTAAATCTTCCTACTTAGACCATCTGCATTTCCATGTAATTTTCCTGGCTTATGTGTAATTTCAAAATTTAATGGCTGCAAAAATAGAGCCCAACGTGTCAAACGAGAGTTTGTACCAACCATTTTCTTTAAGTACACTAATGGATTATGATCCGTTTGTATTTCAAATTTTTGTCCATCCAAATAATAATTTAACTTTTTTAATCCATATACTATAGCCGCTAATTCTCTTTCTATCGTGCTATAATTTCGCTCCGCACGAGAAAATTTTTTGCTAAGATACAAAATTGGATGCTCTTCACCTGCAATAATTTGAGATAAAACAATTCCTGCTCCATACAAACTCGCATCTGTTTGCACAATGAATTTCTGCTTAAAATCAGGCGCATATAACACATGACTTTTCATTAATTTTAACTTTAATTCTTCAAATGCATTATTACACTTCTCGTCCCATATGATTTTTTCTTTTTTTCTTTTCCCTTTTAAAGCATCTGTTAACGGCACTGCTATGGTAGCATAATTCTTTATGTACTTCGCGTAATATCCTACTATTCCCAGATATGCTCTTAGCTGTGTTTTCGTCGTCGGAATTGGAAAATCTTTAATAGCCTGTAATTTAGCTTCACTAGGAGACCTTTTTCCTGACCCAACTTCGTGTCCCAGAAATTTTACGTGATCTTGCGCGAATTGGCATTTGGATGGTTTCACCGTTAGATTTGCTTATTTTAACCGCTTAAGAACCGCCTCCACATCTTTTAAATGCTGTTCCCAGTTCAAAGAAAATATAGCTATATCATCGATATATGGAACCGCAAATGACTCTAACCCATATAAAACTATGGCAATCAATTTACAAAAATAATATGCTGAATTTAAAAGTCCAAACATCATGACTTTAGGTAAAAAAGTCCCAAATGGTGTTACAAAAGCCGCATATCTCTGAGCTTCTTCCGTGAGAGGAATCTGAAAATGACCTTTCGTCAGATCCATAATAGTAATAAAAGGCGCTGCACTCACTTTCTCAACGACCTCTTCAATGTTTGGCAAAGGGAAAAATTCAGTTCTGGTCTTTGCATTTAATTTCCTATTGTCCACACAAGGGCGAGCGTCTTTATCCGCACTCTCAACCAAAATCATAGGCGAAGCATAATCTGATTGCCCGACTTCAATCACACCCAAATCTAAAAGCCTCCGAATCTCTTCACGCATAATCTCTAATTGCCTCGGCGACATAAGATATGGTTTTGATCTGACCGGCACATCATCCGTTAAAACAATGTCCATTTTAACTAACGGGGTACTCCCAGGGTCCGTAGAAAAAACTTTCATATGACGCTCAATCATTGTCCTGAAATCTCCTATTTGCTCTGTAGAAACACGTTTTTCCAAATTACTTTCTTTTACTAATTCCCAAAAGTCTAATTGAGTGGGATCCGCAATGGGAAAAGGAATTTCCGTTTGATCCTCAATTTCCTCACACTCCTCATCAATCAACAAATTTACAAATTCAGGTCTACTATAATATTGTTTAATTAAATTAACATGATAAATAGTAGACTTATTTCTCTTTTCCGGAATATCGATAGTATAATTAGTTTGAGATATTACACTAGTAATAGTTCCCGGTCCTATCCAATTAACCGCCATTTTATTTGGTTTCGAAGTAGCCAGAACTAACACTTTATCTCCAACATTAAATTTTCTATACACCGCATTCTTATCATACCATTGTTTTCGCTTCTCCTGACACTCTTTCATTCTTTTACACGCTAATTCTTGACAATGTTTCAATCTATTACTTAAGTTCAAAATATAGTCCACTACATTCTGATTTACTTCTTTTCCATCCAATTTTCATATACAAGAGCATGTGGCATTCGTAAATTTTTACCATGTACAAGCTCAGCAGGGCTAAATCCCGTGCTTTCATGACTTACAGTCCTCAAAGCAAATAAAGCCATTGGCAAGACTGCTTCCCAATCTTTTCCTGCCTCCAAACATAATGTCTTTATAACCTTTTTTAAACTACCATGCATCCGTTCAACGCTATTCGATTCTGGGTGGCAAACTGAACTATGTACAACCTTAATACCAAACCTATCAAAAAATTCCGATGCCAACTCACTTGTAAATGACCTACCCAAATCACATTGTACCTCTTTTGGATAACCAGTCCTAGAAAATATTCAACGCTCAATAAACAACGCTAAAATTTAAAATTTCCCCTCTAGCGATAAGATTTTTTAGTCCTAAAGTAAATAATAAAAATGCATATAGCTGGCTTCCTACCTTTAAAGTCTTTATGGCTTTGAAATTTTACCAAGTTGTCCTTGTATAATGGTATAGAAAAATAGTAACTCCTAATGCTGGAGGATACTTTCTTCCTTATCATTCGTAGAAATAACTGAATCATTATTGCCAAAGTATGTGGCTTTTAATCAACACATACATGAGGCAATATGTATTCAGGCAAAAGTTTTGTGTTCTTTTAAATTAAATTCGTCACACTCAGATCCTTAGTATGCAGACACTCTGAAACAGCAGCCTTTTCATTATAACAGGAATTTCATTAAGACTGTAATGTTAAATTATCTTATACGGCAAAAATTGCAAATTTCAAACACTACTAAACTGTCATTAGTTTTATGTTTACACGTTTTAGGATGAAACTACGATACGATAATGATTACTTCGATTAATAAATGATGGATTTCCATTGGTTATATCGTGATATCAATCATCGTAATCTGTAAAACTGACGTGAATTTGGGAGGAGCTATCACCGCCTTTTCGGACGCTGTATAGCATCCGTAATCACTTTCGAATGTACGAAAATCTGATTCCAGAATAGCACTTTTCGCCAGATACGAATTAGGATACGATACGAAAGAGTGTTTTCACGTGACGTCGTAACGAACGTTCGAATTCCTTTCGCACCCTGCGGGAATCGGACTCCATTTTGACGTCATAGGGGCGTAGGAAAGGGAAAACTGTATTCTGGGCTACTTCTTTTCGTACTTGGCGAAAGATTAGATGCGAAAATTTATTTCGGATGTTTACATTTTTTCGGATGCTATTTTCGCCATCTCAAAGTTGGCGAAACGAGTGTGAAAAGCCCATTTCGGATGCAACTTTTATGATTGTTTACATATGATAGGACATTTTAATAAGTAAGTTTCGAGTATTTTTCGATGTTAGGACTTTTTTATTGCATTTGTGAAGAATATTATAATGTATTTGGTAAAATATGAGCGTTTACTCTGTTATTTTGATGTGGGGAGGTTTTAATTTTCATTTATTTTAAAATAAATTATGTACATTATAAAAAATACTTTTATTTTTAAGAACAAACAGATGTTTGGAAATGATTTTAAAGTTGTAGAATTCTTTTTAAATGAAGATAAATTTGTTAAATAATTGGAAGAATCTGAGCATTGGTACCCTCTGATCAAAATCCAAAAGGGAGGGCAGGCTGGATTTTTCAACAAATGAATGATAATTATTATAATAAATAAAAACACTTTGCTTTCAATTATAACTGTTTTATCTATATTTAATTATTTAAAGTCAAATGGGTAAAATAAATTTAATCTTTTCTTTTAATCATTGAAAAAAAATTAAATTTCAAGGTTGAAGGATTTGGAGTTGATGCTCTACTACAAATGCAGTTAGTTATACAAAGAGTTTAATTAATAAATATAATAGATAGTTTAATTAATTAATAAATAATTGTTATATGCTATATAGTTTTAAACATAATACTTATACCAAGAAATACATGCTATTAATGTCCAATTTTATTTATTTATTTTACATAAAACCATAGGTTTTTATGAATGCTTAGCTGAAAATCTGCTGTATGATGTACCTCTTCCCATTAAAGTTGACAAGAATATGAAATAATCTGTACTGAGGTATACATCAAACTGAGATATATTTTAATATTAATATAATTTTTGAAATTATTATATCTATGTGTAAGAAAAATATATACTGTTACTTCCTTGTATTTTTGAAAAATGGTGAAGAATAAAATGTTTTTCTAGCTTCATTTTATTTATTTATTATTGTTATATAATTATACCTCAACCCTGCATCTATTGCTGTCTTACACAACTTCTGCATCTTTATTTATTTTTTTGAAAGTTAGCTTTTAAAGTACACATATATTAAACAAATTACAGAAATTTTATAATCTTCTTCAAATTTTATTAAAATATCAATCAATGTGTGAGAATTACTTTTTAATAAATGTGAAAATAAATAAAGTTCATGAAATCATCTTTTCAAAAATATATTAGCAATTTAGTACTATTTACAAAATTTGAATGGCTTTGTTACTAATTATTTATGCATTTCCAATATTAAAATATCAAGGCAAAAACTGAATACTAAATACATTCTAGAATTTAATTATTAAAGTTTTTTTTTTTTTATATAGCATATTTTATAGTAACAATAATCTAAAATTTAAAATACCAGCGAAAATCTTTTTTACCACAGTTACAAAATCAACTTCATACCTACATGAATAAAATTTTCAGACAAAAAAAAAAATCTATGAGTGTTTTATAAGCATCTTTGATTAAAGTTGTTTGCTTGCTAATTAACTTTATTTTTGTGGTTTATATTCTTTGAAAATTGCTTTTTATGAAAGTTTTACAATCCTTTTTGGAGAAAATTTTAAAAATGTTTATTTATTAAGAATGTGAAACTTTTATTCATGTGCTTTATACATTAATGACACACATATAAATATACATAAATTAAATTTTGACTGCTGTAAAAGTAGAAAGTTTGAACTTTAAAACAGTGTTTAAAAAAATAATAACAATAATTCTTCTTGATTTTATAGAAATTGTTTAAGTAATATCAAAAGCAGACAAATGACTTACTTCTATAATAAATTGCATAGTAAAACAGACGAGTAAAGTTCAATGGAGTTTTAAAAAAAGCTATTCATTTTAATTTGTTTACAGTTGAAAATATGCTTTTTACATTAGATTTATAATATTAAAAAAAAAGAAAAGAAGAAGGTATTAAGTTTTTTAAAAGAATGTGTATAACTTTTTAAATTTTCAACCACTATTTTAATAAGATGCATGATAAATAAATATTAATTGATGTTCCTGTAAAAATAAAAGGAAAAAAGAATGTTGGTTATGGTGTGTTGCTATAGTGATTGAAAGCTTTAAAAATTAAACTTGCAGGCATTTTATTTCATGAATATATTAAAAGGAAGCATTTGAAATGTATTTTTTTTATATATAAAGAATTGATTTCAAATGCTTCTTTTTTGAGAGAAATGTGGGTTGGAGGGGAGGGGGTGTCATTTACATTTAGTTTCTCCTTTTTTTTATTTACTGTTTTTGAAAACATGTAGCAAATTACTTAGTCAATACTTTTGTCAGCACATCTTATTTAAACATTGTTTAAACAACTGTTTATATTGCCAGTCTTACCTTAATGACTGTGAATAGTTTTTACTCTTTAGCCTTTCTTAAATTATTTACATTAAGTATTTCAATATATCAATTGCACTATTAAATTTGTACTTGTTTACATTCTTGCCACCCATTTACAATAAACAAATTTTATCCTCAAGCAATGTGAACATCATGTTCAATCAACTATATTACTGCATGTCACATACAACATACATATTTCATTTTTATTTATTTTGTGGATAAGTCAGTTTAGCTTTTATAATGAAGCATATATGTTAATTGCTGAAATTTGTTTTATAAATAATGACATGAAATATATTAAAATGAAAGGATATAAAATAAAAATATGCTTTTATTAATGTACTTAAATCAATAGAAAAAAATCATATAAGCATGAACTGCTGCAAAATATTGTATTTTGCTTGGGAAAGATAATATAAAAATAATTTTGCCCTTGAAAAATAATAACACTGAAAGCTTTTGCCGATTATCTCTGCATAAAGGTAAACAGCTTTGCTACTTTATATAAAGTGGAATTTTTTGGAGGTTTTATTAAAACCTTTAACAGTTGAAAATATGCCCTTTTATTAGAGTTATATATAATATAAAATAAAAAATAAGTTGCATTAAGGAGTCTTTTGACTTTCAGAACTATCAATCACTATTTTAATAGGATGAAAAGGGCTGACAAGCATTTATTTACATGTAAATCTAATGTTAGGCTGGTAAGGGGTGGGGAGGTTGTTGGTGTGCTGTAATGTTGAAATAGTGATTGAGAGCTTTCTAGAAAACCAATTTGCAAGCATTTTCTATCTTACAAATGTATTCAGTGCTTTACTCCTTGATATTTTACAGAAATCTTAAACACAATTTGTATTTTCATCACAAGGTTAACCGAAAAAAAAGGACAACTTTATTCATTTATGAAAATAAGCATTATAAATTAAATACATTTCTTTATTGTCTGTTTTTAAAATGCAAATTTGAGAAATGAAATTTTAAAAAAGAGAAAGAAAAGAAAAAAACTTACTTATGTGATTTATTTTTAACAAAGAATAGATTTCAAGAGCTTAGTTATTATTAACATGAAAAATTATGATAGAAAATAAAAATATGCTTTTATTAATGTCACTTAAAAAAAATAGAAAAAAAAATCATAAAAGCTTGAACTGCTGCAAAATATTGTATTTTGCATATGAAAGATAATATAAAAGTTAAATTACAAATGAAAACAAATAATAACTTTGAAAGCTTCTGCTGATTATCTCTGCATAAAGGTAAACAGCTCCAATACTTATATAAAGTTGAATTTTTTGGAGGTTTTATTAAAACCTTTAACAGTTGAAAATATGCCTTTTATTAGAGTTATATATAATATATAGAAAAAAATAAGTTGCATTAAATGAGTATTTTGACTTTCAGAACTATCAGTCACTATTTTAATACGATGAAAAGGGCTCACAAAACATTTGTTTATATGTAAAGATAATGTTAGGCTGGTAGGAAAGGGGGGAGGGGGGTGTTGGTGTGCTGTAACATTGAAATACTGATTTAAAGTTTCTAGAAATCCAATTTGCAAGCATTTTCTATCTTACATATGTATTCACTGCGTTTATTCCTTGATTTTTCACAGAATCTTAAATTAAATATAGTAATTTGTATTGTCATCACAAGGTTAAGCAAAAAACATAACTTTATTCATTTTGTTTGTTTGATTCATGAAAATAAGCATTTTAAATTAAATACGTTTCTTTATTATCTGTTTTTAAAATGCAAATTTAAGAAATGAAATGAAAAAAAAAAAAAAAAGAATAGAAAAAGAGCTAACATGTGATTTTTTTTTTTTTTTTTACAAAGAATAGATTTTAAAAGCTTTTTTTTTTCGGTGGGTGGCATTTTATTTACAAATTTAATCACATTAGAAGAGATACCTGGATAATAGTAAAAGTTTCATTTTTTTTAGTTCCTCCCAATGAAACATTTAAGACTCAGAATTGCATTCTGTTGTAATACATTCTACTCACCATGTAAATTTTTTTGATTCTTTAGTAGGGTTTATGATTTTTTTAATAAAAATTTAATTTTAAAGTAAAATACCCTTTACTAAATCCTTAAAATTAAATTAATAATTAGAAAAGCTTATTTAATCTGAAAAAAAAGCTCATTCACTTGGTAAATTTGAAATAGTTTAAGCATATAAAAATTAAATATAGTTAGTATAGTAAAAAAGAGAGAGAGCAATATAAACAGAGATTTGAAAATGTGAATTAGCTTTTACTTTTGAAATCATGAAATAAATAAAACAAATTGTCTTGTAACGATATGGAACCCTCACTTATGCTAGCTGCAATTTAACAAATATCCTACATACACTATATAAATATCCTTATCTTTCCTATTCCCTATTTATGATTATATTTTAAAATGTAATATTCAATTTAAATAAAATTCAAAAAGGCTATCCCACTTTTTAAATTTGCAATGTATTTTTGGACAAACATATTTATTACAAACTATCTTGACATAGATTTCTGATAAAAACTGCTGAAAAGTTAATTTAAATCAATATTTCATTTAATCAGTTGATTTAAATCATGGTTAAAATCAAGCTGGTTTAAATGAATGAATCCTGCCACCTAAGTAAAATATGAATATTTGGGTATAACACTAAATATAATGAATGAATAAAAAAAATTTCTTTCCCGTCAAAAAATCACTTCATGAGTGGTGAGTAAATTTATGTAATTCGTCACCCCTGAGCATACACATATTAGTCACTTAATAGTTTCATTTACAGAAGCTTACAAACTTTAGTATCAAGATAAAATCTTCAATTTGTTTAGGGAAACATTATTTTCTATTACATTGTGGAATACTGAATAAACAATAAATTAATTTCCTTCTGGTTTTCTGGTCAAAACTGCATTTTCTGTATACTATCGAAAAAAAAAAAGTTCATACTTTATATTTATAAAATGCACAAGCCATTGAAATTCAGGATTCTTCAGTTTGAAAATTTTAAGTACATTTATTTGTTTTATATGATTATGACTTTCAAAAAAGGGGAAAAAATTAGGGTAAGATTTATGAAAGCTCAATGTATATTATCTTCAGACATCAATCTGCATTATATCAAACAGATATTAATTATATAAAGCATTAAATGAATAATAATAAAGTAATCTACAAATTCAACAAAACAGGTAACTTAAGTACTAGCTTTGTAGATAATTATGATCATTTGTATATTATGTTAATTCTCACATTCTATTTCTTCGTCTAAACTACAAAAAATTCTGTTATTAAACAACGCTAAAATTAAAATTTTCTCCTATAACAGTGAGATTTTTCAGCTATAAAATAAATAATAAAAATGCATATTGCTGGCTTCCTACCTATTAAGGTCTGTAGTATAACTGTGGAACAAGTACTCCTTGTATACTGGCATAGAACAATTTCATAGTTATCTTTTTCCTGGTGCTGGAGGATCATTTGTAGAAATACCTAACTGAATCATTATTGCCAAAGTATGTTGCGTTTAATCAACACATACATGAGGCAATATGTATTCAGGCAAATGTTTAGTGTTCTTTTAAATTAAATTCGTCACACTCAGATCCTTAGTATGCAGACACTCTGGAACAGCAGCCTTTTCATTATAACACGAATATCATTAAGACTGTAACGTTAAATTACCTTATACGGCAAAAATTGCAAATTTCAAACACTACTAAACTGTCATTAGCTTTATGTTTACACGTTTTAGGATGAAACTACGATACGATAATGATTACGTCAATTAATAAATGATGGATTCTCATTGGTTATATCGTGATATCAGGGAGGAGCTATCACCGCCTTTTCGGACGCTGTATAGCATCCGTAATGGCTTTCGTATGTACGAAAATCAGATCCCAGAATAGCACTTTTTGCCAGATACGAATTAGGATACGATACGAAAGAGTGTTTTCACGTGACGTCGTAACGAACGTTCGAATTCCTTTCGCACCTTGCGGGAATCGGACTGGTGATATCCCCAGTGACCACGCGTTTTCCTATGTAGTTTCGTTATAAGTGATTTCACTTGCGTTATCGCACCAGTGATTAGTGATTTCACAGTGATCTTTTCACGGAGGCTTCTCTTTCCGATTAGGAAAGTTTTATCTTGATAATGTGATAAGGGTTAGTATAAATGTACGCCAACTCGACCAAGTGAATGTCCATTCTTTTTCGCTTAGTTACTTCGCCTTGTCTTCTCGATTTACTACCTTTAAAAAATGTCTTTTTTTAACAAGAGTGAAAATGAAAAGGATGTTTATTGTTTAGGGGAAAGACCAGAATGTGCATCTTTAGAAGAGGAATGGTTCACCCGAACGTTTCACGAATTGGATGCATATATCCCTTTTTGTGAGTGTATTGGTGAGGAAACACTCGTTGAAGTGATCATGGTGCCGAAGAACAGCGAATTAAAAGTTTATATTCGAAAACATAAAAAGGATGTGGATACCGGTGAATTTTTTCCTACTTTAGAAGGTGTCAGTTTTTCCTCTGCAGCATTTGACTTTCTTCAAAAGAATATGAAAAACTTTCATTTTTCATCAGAGAAAGACACTTTTGTAGCCAATAATGAAGTTTTAATAGTTTTTGTAGATGACCGATCATGCCTACTTCAACAATTAATTAAGACGGATGAGATTGAATATTCACTTAAACCGAACTCTCTTCAGCTAACCAAAGAACAATTTAAAAATCTTGAAAAAATATGTTCTGAGGTTAATGATGTCTTGATTACAACCATCCTTACAAAGGTTATCCCCATTGAAGTGATGACTCATCTTAATGACTGTCGACATTCTCACTTAAGTTTGATTAAAGCCAAAGAATTTTTCATTTCGTGTTTTACACGGGTATTACAACAATCTGTGGTTCGTGAATTTCATTGCACTTCCTGTGTTCAAGGAGTTTCAACTGTTAGTCCTCATATATGTTTGCAATTGAACCTACGTCAGAAATTCGATTTTTGTAGTGACAGTGCATTGCTAAAATTTAATATACAAAAATTTCTTTTATACTTGTCAGAAAAGTGTTCATGTGAGTATACTCATTCTTTCTTTGCATCAATGAATTTAGATATGTATTTGGATTTTTTGGTTAATGTTTTCGCCATGTAATACAATGCAATTCTTATAAAACTCCATTCAAAGCTTTGAATCGTTTTATGTGTTATTTTAATTCAAGCTTTTTTAATGAATCCAAATTCATTTTCAAAATATTTTATCGTTGTTTGAAGATTTTGTTTATTAAGAAAAATTGTAATTTTTGAATAAATACTTTGTTTATTTATTTTTAACTTTTCTCTGTTTTATTTAATCACCTACTCTTTTTTCAGCTTTTTCAATTTTTAGTGGGGAGAAAGTAATTGCTTCATTTTGAGGGAGGAACTTAGAAATGATTTGAGTGTTTTTAAAAACATGATCTTTTACAGATTTTCAAATTAATCAAGAATGAGTTTATTCTTTTATCATGTTGAATCATATAATTTGTTTAATTGCTTTCACTTTGCTTGGTTTTTAAGTCATTTTAAAAAATAACATTTTTTGTTTTAGATATGAAATTTAAATTAAGTTTATTTTTGTGAAATCATAATTTTTACTGTTAAGTTTTATTATTCAAAAATCATAAAGGAAAAAAAATCACAAGTTTTATTTTTTGAAGTATATTATCCTCGCACCAGTATTATACATTTTTAAACTTTGATAATTATATAAAAGCAGTGGTTTAATGTTGTTGTTTTTTTGTTTGTTTTCAACAAAGTCTGATTTATAATAACATAAAAAAGCTTATCTCATGGAATATTTTTGAAAACAATGTAGCACTAGTTTTTTTTGATAATGAGTTTTAAAATTTGTTTTTATCAAATGAGTTATAAGATGTATGCTTACAACTAGCATGAATTTTCTGAAAAAATATTTTAATTTAATTTGAGATATAAAACTTCCAGATTTGTTTCTTTTAAGATGATATTAGTGTTAAATTTTAATAATTTCATCATCCTAATTAAAAATTTTAAGAATTATTCTCACTTCAACTTAAACGAGTATCAATTAGAGAAATTTCAAGAAAAAGTACATTACTTGAATAAGAAACCTCTTAAGCATGTATGTAACACATATACTCAATCGTTTAACAATTTGATCAACTAAAAGAAAGCCTCTTATACATTTCGATTTTGTTATTTCATCGTTTTTTAACGAAGGTTATTGTGATAGTGAAATAGAAACCATCTAAAATGAATTGTTTTAAATAATAATTGTCTTTTGAACTTTTAATATAGTGTTAGAATTTAATTTGTTCATGTATAACTTAAGAAATCATCAATTCTTTAGCAATTAAAAATGTATAACATAAGCATAAAAATAATAATAATAATAAAAAGTTTTTAAAATTAAAATAATAATAATAATAATAATTTATTTTAAAAGTTTTCCAAATTAAAAAAAAAGTTTATAAATAAAGAAAAGTTTTCAAAATTAAAAAAAAAGTTTGCAAATAAAAAAAGTTTTCAAAATAAAAAAAAAGTTTGTAAAAAAAAAAGTTTTCAAAATTAAAAAAAAAGGTTTGTAAATAAAAAAAATAAGTTTTCAAAATCAAAAAAAGTTTGTAAATAAAAAAAGGTCTCAAAATAAAAAAAAAAGTTTTCAAAAATTAAAAAAAAAGTTTGTAAATAAAAAGAATTTTCAAAATAAAAAAAAAAGTTTTCAAAATTAAAAAACAAAGTTTGTAAATAAAAAAAAAGTTTGTAAATAAAAAAAAAGTTTTCAAAATTTAAAAAAAGTTTGTAAATAAAAAAAGTTCTCAAAATTTAAAAAAAAAGTTTTCAAAATTAAAAAATATAATTTTTGAATCTTGAATCATAATAAAAAAAAATTATAAAATATTAAAAAATTTACAAAATTAAAAATAAAAAAAAATTTGAAAAAAAGTTTTCAAAATTAAGTTATCAAAATTAAAAATAAAAAAACTTAGTAAATTATGTTATCAAAACTCAGTTTACCTATATGTATATGTATGTGACTTTCAGAATTAAAAAAGTTATCAAAAAGTTCAATTAGATTGTAAATACAAGTATACAACCAATCATATATCAATCAGTCATACCAATTAATCAATCAACCAATCAATGATATCAATCACTCATAAAAATCAATCATATTAATCAATGATATCAAGCAATCATATAAATCAATCATATCAATTAACCAATCGTTCAAATCAGTCAATCATATTAATCAACCAAACAATCATATCAATCAACCAATCGTTCATATCAGTCAATCATATCGATCAACCAATCATTTATATCACTCAATCATATCGATCAATCAATCATTCATATCAGTCAATCATATCAATCAATGAATCACATTAATCATATCAATCAAGATATCAAATACAAGTATTCATACAAATCAATCATATCAATTGCAGTTCAAGTATTACAAGTTAGTATAATAACATTATAAGAAAGTTTTGAATTAATACAATGATTAACTACCAACATTTTGTAACAGCACTTTTACAAAAGCAATGTGTGAATAGATATTTTAGTTACAAAAAATATTTAAAATACTTTTGAAAGTTAACAAAATTATTTTCCAAAAATGTTAAAAACATTACAAGCTGCTAAAACCTACAATTTAACAAGAATGAGTTGTCCTATATTTCATTTGTATTTGCATGTCCTATATTTCCTTTCTATTTGCATTTGAGTATATGTGTACGGATTCCTCCTTTTAATTATATTCTGTAGTATACACTTAAAATATATATATATAAAACATGAAATTAAAATATTCTTTAGTTATTAAAAAGTTTAAAAATTTAGCAATTTTTTTAATATTATAAGATAACAAAATTATTTTGTAATTTATTAAAAGTGAATCTACCTATCTCTATATATGCGTTTAATAAGATAAATCTTCTTTATGTTAACATCCTACCCACATTTTATTCTATAGTTATACACATCGAAACGAAAAATAAAATAAACAATGTATTATTAAATTCTTCAATTTAAAATTTTAATACATACATACATACTTAAACATTTATATAAAAATAATGAACTTACCATGTTTGAACTCAGAAAAGAGATGATGAGCTTATCACGTGGTAGATTATGACGTAATCAATTAGATATCACGTGTCTTCCTCGTGCCTTTTGATTGTCTTATCTACAATCAGATTGTATTATCAATCACGTGATCTAACTGATATGAGTCTATACCAAGACACTAGCCATTTTCACTTCAGTCATCGAATATGTAGGTCGTATATTTTTTTGAAAGTCTTTTATAGTATGGAATCTTCAGCAACATGACATCAGATATTTGCAAATAAAATCCTATTAAAATCTTTCTCGCAATTGTGAACAAAGATTAATTTTCATATTGTTTAAGTATAATCATTGATTATTTAACAGGATAATAATATTTTTAGAAGTAACTAAAATTTCTTATAAAAACGGAAGTATTTATTGCATCATTCATAGAATTCAAGTTTGAATATTTACCAAGTTTTTATAAGAAATTTAAGTTACTTCTAAAAATATTATTATCCAGTTAAATAATCAATGATTATACTTAAACAATATGAAAATTAATCTTTGTTCACAATTGCGAGAAAGATTTTAATAGGATTTTATTTGCAAATATCTGATGTCATGTTGCTGAAGATTCCATAAAATAAAAGACTTTCAAAAAATATACGACCTACATATTCGATGACTGAAGTGAAAATGGCTAGTCTCTTGGTATAGACTCATATCAGTTAGATCACGTGATTGATAATACAATCTGATTGTAGATAAGACAATCAAAAGGCACGAGGAAGACACGTGATATCTAATTGATTACGTCATAATCTACCACGTGATAAGCTCATCATCTCTTTTCTGAGTTCAAACATGGTAAGTTCATTATTTTTATATAAATGTTTAAGTATGTATGTTTGTATTAAAATTTTAAATTGAAGAATTTAATAATAGATTGTTTATTTTATTTTTCGTTTCGATGTGTATAACTATAGAATAAAATGTGGGTAGGATGTTAACATAAAGAAGATTTATCTTATTAAACGCATATATAGAGATAGGTAGATTCACTTTTAATAAATTACAAAATAATTTTTGTTATCTTATAATATTAAAAAAATTGCTAATTTTTTAAACTTTTTAATAACTAAAGAATATTTTAATTTAATGTTTTATATATATATTTTAAGTGTATACTACAGAACATAATTAAAAGGAGGAATCCGTACACATATACTCAAATGCAAATAGAAAGGAAATATGGGACATGCAAATACAAATGAAATATAGGACAACTCATTCTTGTTAAATTGTAGGTTTTAGCAGCTTGTAATGTTTTTAACATTTTTGGAAAATAATTTTGTTAACTTTCAAAAGCATTTTAAATATTTTTTGTAACTAAAATATCTATTCACACATTGCTTTTGTAAAAGTGCTGTTACAAAATGTTGGTAGTTAATCATTGTATTAATTCAAAACTTTCTTATAATGTTATTATACTAACTTGTAATACTTGAACTGCAATTGATATGATTAATGTGATTCATTGATTGATATGATTGACTGATATGAATGATTGATTGATCGATATGATTGAGTGATATAAATGATTGGTTGATCGATATGATTGACTGATATGAACGATTGGTTGATTGATATGATTGTTTGGTTGATTAATATGATTGATTTATATGATTGCTTGATATCATTGATTAATATGATTGATTTTTATGAGTGATTGATATCATTGATTGGTTGATTGATTAATTGGTATGACTGATTGATATATGATTGGTTGTATACTTGTATTTACAATCTAATTGAACTTTTTGATAACTTTTTTAATTCTGAAAGTCACATACATATACATATAGGTAAACTGAGTTTTGATAACATAATTTACTAAGTTTTTTTATTTTTAATTTTGATAACTTAATTTTGAAAACTTTTTTTCAAAGTTTTTTTTTTTATTTTTAATTTTGTAAATTTTTTAATATTTTATAATTTTTTTTTATTATGATTCAAGATTCAAAAATTATATTTTTTAATTTTGAAAACTTTTTTTTTTTTAAATTTTGAGAACTTTTTTTATTTACAAACTTTTTTTAAATTTTGAAAACTTTTTTTTTATTTACAAACTTTTTTTTTTAATTTTGAAAACTTTTTTTTTATTTACAAACTTTGTTTTTTAATTTTGAAAACTTTTTTTTTTATTTACAAACTTTTTTTTTTTAATTTTGAAAACTCTTTTTATTTGCAAACTTTTTTTTTAATTTTTGAAAACTTTTTTTTTATTTTGAGACCTTTTTTTATTTACAAACTTTTTTTTAATTTTGAAAACTTATTTTTTTTATTTACAAACCTTTTTTTTAATTTTGAAAACTTTTTTTTACAAACTTTTTTTTTAATTTTGAAAACTTTTTATTTGCAAACTTTTTTTTTTAATTTTGAAAACTTTTTTCTTATTTATAAACTTTTTTTTTTAATTTGGAAAACTTTTAAAATAAATTATTATTATTATTATTATTTTAATTTTAAAAACTTTTTTTTATTATTATTATTTTTATGCTTATGTTATACATTTTTAATTGCTAAAGAATTGATGATTTCTTAAGTTATACATGAACAAATTAAATTCTAACACTATATTAAAAGTTCAAAAGACAATTATTATTTAAAACAATTCATTTTAGATGGTTTCTATTTCACTATCACAATAACCTTCGTTAAAAAACGATGAAATAACAAAATCGAAATGTATAAGAGGCTTTCTTTTAGTTGATCAAATTGTTAAACGATTGAGTATATGTGTTACATACATGCTTAAGAGGTTTGTTATTCAAGTAATGTACTTTTTCTTGAAATTTCTCTAATTGATACTCGTTTAAGTTGAAGTGAGAATAATTCTTAAAATTTTTAATTAGGATGATGAAATTATTAAAATTTAATACTAATATCATCTTAAAAGAAACAAATCTGGAAGTTTTATATCTCAAATTAAATTAAAATATTTTTTCAGAAAATTCATGCTAGTTGTAAGCATACATCTTATAACTCATTTGATAAAAACAAATTTTAAAACTCATTATCAAAAAAAACTAGTGCTACATTGTTTTCAAAAATATTCCATGAGATAAGCTTTTTTATGTTATTATAAATCAGACTTTGTTGAAAACAAACAAAAAAACAACAACATTAAACCACTGCTTTTATATAATTATCAAAGTTTTAAAATGTATAATACTGGTGCGAGGATAATATACTTCAAAAAATAAAACTTGTGATTTTTTTTTCTTTATGATTTTTGAATAATAAAACTTAACAGTAAAAATTATGATTTCACAAAAATAAACTTAATTTAAATTTCATATCTAAAACAAAAAATGTTATTTTTTAAAATGACTTAAAAACCAAGCAAAGTGAAAGCAATTAAACAAATTATATGATTCAACATGATAAAAGAATAAACTCATTCTTGATTAATTTGAAAATCTGTAAAAGATCATGTTTTTAAAAACACTCAAATCATTTCTAAGTTCCTCCCTCAAAATGAAACAATTACTTTCTCCCCACTAAAAATTGAAAAAGCTGAAAAAAGAGTAGGTGATTAAATAAAACAGAGAAAAGTTAAAAATAAATAAACAAAGTATTTATTCAAAAATTACAATTTTTCTTAATAAACAAAATCTTCAAACAACGATAAAATATTTTGAAAATGAATTTGGATTCATTAAAAAAGCTTGAATTAAAATAACACATAAAACGATTCAAAGCTTTGAATGGAGTTTTATAAGAATTGCATTGTATTACATGGCGAAAACATTAACCAAAAAATCCAAATACATATCTAAATTCATTGATGCAAAGAAAGAATGAGTATACTCACATGAACACTTTTCTGACAAGTATAAAAGAAATTTTTGTATATTAAATTTTAGCAATGCACTGTCACTACAAAAATCGAATTTCTGACGTAGGTTCAATTGCAAACATATATGAGGACTAACAGTTGAAACTCCTTGAACACAGGAAGTGCAATGAAATTCACGAACCACAGATTGTTGTAATACCCGTGTAAAACACGAAATGAAAAATTCTTTGGCTTTAATCAAACTTAAGTGAGAATGTCGACAGTCATTAAGATGAGTCATCACTTCAATGGGGATAACCTTTGTAAGGATGGTTGTAATCAAGACATCATTAACCTCAGAACATATTTTTTCAAGATTTTTAAATTGTTCTTTGGTTAGCTGAAGAGAGTTCGGTTTAAGTGAATATTCAATCTCATCCGTCTTAATTAATTGTTGAAGTAGGCATGATCGGTCATCTACAAAAACTATTAAAACTTCATTATTGGCTACAAAAGTGTCTTTCTCTGATGAAAAATGAAAGTTTTTCATATTCTTTTGAAGAAAGTCAAATGCTGCAGAGGAAAAACTGACACCTTCTAAAGTAGGAAAAAATTCACCGGTATCCACATCCTTTTTATATTTTCGAATATAAACTTTTAATTCGCTGTTCTTCGGCACCATGATCACTTCAACGAGTGTTTCCTCACCAATACACTCACAAAAAGGGATATATGCATCCAATTCGTGAAACGTTCGGGTGAACCATTCCTCTTTTAAAGATGCACATTCTGGTCTTTCCCCTAAACAATAAACATCCTTTTCATTTTCACTCTTGTTAAAAAAAGACATTTTTTAAAGGTAGTAAATCGAGAAGACAAGGCGAAGTAACTAAGCGAAAAAGAATGGACATTCACTTGGTCGAGTTGGCGTACATTTATACTAACCCTTATCACATTATCAAGATAAAACTTTCCTAATCGGAAAGAGAAGCCTCCGTGAAAAGATCACTGTGAAATCACTAATCACTGGTGCGATAACGCAAGTGAAATCACTTATAACGAAACTACATAGGAAAACGCGTGGTCACTGGGGATATCACGTGATTAAGGGGAAACTAGCTGATAAGAACTTAGAAAATTTTCATTTTAAATTAGGAAGTTGGATCAAAGGGTTAGAGTTTCAGCAAGTTCGTGAATTATGTAAGTACAGTTTTGAAATAATCTAAAATATTATGTGATAAAATTTTAATGTTTATGAATTATTGTTTAAAAACTTGAGTATGCCCTATTTCAAAAAATTCTTTCTTCTGAAATGTTATTATTGAGAAATTATTCAAATCCAAAAAATAAAATAAAATAAAATAAAATAAAATTGAACAATTTTAAAAAGTGTAACGAATTATGAAAGTAGAGTTAAAAAATTAACATTTTTTATGATAAAATATTTTAATATTATGTTTCATGATATTCAACAAGGAAGTTTTAAACCTGACTAGGATTTTTCCGAATTTCAGTTTATGCTGATTCACAAATTTTTCTCTCTCTCTAAATGTTATTTGTGTTTCACAAGCAAAAGTTGGTCGATTCTAAGAACAGTTAAACAAATTTCTAAATAAATATATTTCTTTTAAAAGTATCAAGTTTGGTTAAAATAAGGAGTGCTGTATTTCAGAAAAGTAATTTTCGATTAAAAAAAACTTATTTGTGTAAAAAACATAAGTTATTATTCTTTAACTTACATGAAATTATTCTAATTGATTTTAAATTATTCCTAACTTTTAGCAAATCAAACAATGTTTCTTCAAAAAAATCGCCTTTAGTGTAATCGATTAATGGGTTTCTAAAAAACCTTCAAAAAGTAATTTATAGAAAAAAATTCTAATAAGTAGTGCTTTGGTAATAAACAATCATTTTTTTTTCTCTTTATTAAAATGCTAAAAATTAAAATAGTTTTACTATGATGAATGTGAAAATAATGATAAATTATCGATTTCGTCATTTCCGGTTAAAAGATAAGAATTCACGAAAATCCCTTCTAAATAAAAACAAATTATAACACTAAAATATATGTATTAAAATTGAAAGTTTTGGTCACTTAAATGCAGAAAATAAAATATTTCAATTCACGTAGTATATTAAAAGGTTGTGTTACAATCCAAAAAAATGCTATCTTTTCTGAAAGTAGAATTTGTTAAAAACTATTAAAATATCTTCAAAAATCATTTTCACTTTTGAAATAATTACTATTCCCTGATAAAAAGATTCCATTCACCTATTACATGATTAAGAAAGACAGTCGATAAGTTTATGTTTGAAATCTCTTCGAAAAATCCGAGTAAATAATTGTAGAATGAAGTAAGCAGTTACATTTCCCACGAAAAAGACAATTAAAACGAATTAGATAACATTTTCCTAAGATAGTATTCGCATATCAAATGTATAACAAAGACAGTTGATATCTGCTGATAAGATTAATCATGTTTATAAACGGAAGTAAAGATTTACCAAACTTTTTCGAATAGTTGAAATTTGTGTCTAAGTGTAATAATCTCTCCTAAAACCAATAGTTATCCTTATTTACATATTAGTTATTTTGTGTTGAAAAGCTGATTACTTGTCGAATGTTTCTATAAGTCAGTAAGCATCTGCTGGAAGGGTGATGTATAAAGTCGATTTGAAATAGCAGATGAAACATATGGTTCACAAAAAAGTATAATTGTTACGTTTTTGAATTCGTCATTCTAAGGTTTTACAAATTAATTTTATTATTTCAGTGAAATATATGACAAACCAATGGTTTAATTCATACTAAATTTATTAAACTGTATAAAAGAATGAGTTGAATTGAAGTAGTAGTTTTAAAATTCATTAGAACTAGTGTAGAATCATCAAATAATTATCTATTGCAATAACAAACTATGAGTTGATTGAAATTATAATAATTGATAAATAGAAAATCTGAAAAATATTTCAAACTTTCATTTAAAATCTGAAAACAAGTGAAATAATCTCTTCTTAAATCATTATTTACATATTAGCTATTTTCTGTTGTAAAAAGCTGATTATACTTATCAGATGTTTGTGAAAGCTAGTGAGAAACGTTGATAATGGGGTTTAGGAAGTCTATTTGAAATTTCAGACGATTAAATGAATATGATATGGTTCACAAGAAAAAGTATAATTTTAAACTTAGGTGGATTAATACTGGTAAAAACAATGTTTAATTCAAATCGTTTGGTAGCCTTCTAATCGATCTACAAAAATGACTTGCTTACTAAAGGAATATAAAAAATTAATCATTTCTTCTATTTAAACGTTAAACATAAATTGTAATAACTTCCCTAGTATAAGAAAGAGGGAGAGGTAGGTATTTAAAAAATATATAGAGTGATCAAAAGTAACTTAGAAAATATTGGGGCGCGGTTTGAATAGTGGATAGCTTATCAGTTACAAAAAATGAAATTTGAATCTGAGTTCGCAGGTTCGAAACCACGGCTTTCTAAAATGATCATACATTTGTGCGTAAAATAATTAAACTCTCATTCACAAAATCGATAAAATCAGTTAAACTAAAAATAAAAATCATACACATTAAAAGAATTCGCAGAGTGAGCAGTTAAAATAGGTATTAATGAGTTATCTTAAGAAACCAACCTCTCTTTGCGCATACAGAAGGGGGAATACAATTTTTTTGTTTTGAAACATTTAAAATCTAAACATATAGACATAGTTTCTTGGCTCGATTAGTTAAGTCTTCAACATATCATCGAGGCAAGAGACTATTTTGCAGGTTCAAACCATCCTCAAAACTTTTCAAAAATAAAATACTAGTTTCAATAATAAATTCGCACTACCGCATACAGATGGCAGCATCAAAATTTTTTTTTCAGAAAACATAAGACATTTTTATCTTCATTCAAATTCTAAGACAATTCAGAAAAAAAAAAAAAAAAAAATCACCCTTAAAAATTAAGGCCCCCTAAAAAAATAAGCCCCTCTAAAAAATTTAGGCTCCTCAAACTCCCTTTCGAAAATACCTACATCTCTATGTTATAGTATGATATTTCCATTTCTACTCTATGTCGATTCGAAGAAAAAAAAATTAAGCCCCCCCCTAAAAATAAGCCCCACTAAAATATTTAGACTCGTCAAACTCCCTTTCAAAAACACCTAACTCACTATGTTATAGTATGATATTTCCATTCTAATACTAAATCAATTCGAAAAAAAAATATATTAAGCCCCCTCAAAAATTAAGCCCATCGAAAAATTTAGTGTCTTCATACTTCCTCTCGAAAAGACCTATGTTATAGTACGATATTTTCATCTCTACTCTAAGTCGATTCGAAAAAAAAAAATAAGCCCCTCTCAAAAATTAAGCCCCCTCAAAAATTAAGCCCCCTCCAACATTTAGCCCCTCCTACTATAGGATAAGACTCCTCCAGATGGATTCCACCCTCCTCCTCCACCCACAAGGTGGATTCCACCCACATCCACACACACCACCACCACCTGCTGACGCTGAACTGTCAATTCTCCCCTACTAACCGTAATTTACTATCCTCAAGTAAATTATGAAATAAATATTAAATTTTCAAAACCAAATGAATCACCGTACAGACCATAAGAAACCCGTTTAATATAAAAATTCTAACTAAAATTTTCGATCCCAAATTAATAGCTACCCTAGACTTTTTATCTATTAAACATATACAAATTACCAAGAACAGACATATACAATATTAAATCCTAACAGACCTCTCTGGAAAATTTCATAAAAAGGCTTACCTTCAAATGTAGACATTTCTCCACACTGCTCCAAGGCTTTCCTGCACTTTTTTAGGTAGATTTCGTAAGAAATACTACCTATTGCAGTCGTTACCATGGTGCGACTTTTGAAAAATTCCTTCATAACTTTTCATTATAGGACCCCAGGAACCCAAAACCACCCCCACCTAAAAAGTTTATATATATATATATATATATATATGCATGTATGTATGTACTAAATTTTGTCCGTACGATAAAAGTCGCAATTATGCACGGATTGTCCTCAAACTCGCCAATAACTTTGATATGGCCAATGGCGGATCTAAGGGGGGGGGGGCGAGGGGGCGATCGCCCCCCCCCCTTTGGCAAATAAAGGGTTTGAAAAACGGCATTATGCATCCTCACGAGAAATGACTTGGGGCGAAGCTCCAGCGCGGCGCGACCCGTCCCGGGTCGCGCCAGTTTTAATCCACAAGACTCGTGCTGGGTCAAGTCTTCCCTCTTTTAGAGCCGGGCCGTGTCCTGATCTTAAATTTTTCTGCAGATTCGGGTCTGGCCAGACTTCTTTTTCTTCCAGGTCGAGCCTGGCCTGGACTTCATTCTTCCTAGAGGTCTGCACTGGCCGAAATTTCCAAGTCGGGCCTCTGCCCGGAATAAAAGCTAAACGTTCAGTCCGTGTCAGTCCTTATGATAAGCGTTACTGGCCCGATCGCGACCTGTGCAGTGCACTCCTCTAAATTCCGACTGTCTGTCCGTCTGACTGTCTGTATGTGACACAAATTTTGTGGGCGCTCTATCTCAAGAACTAATACGCAGAATTTAATAAAAATTTATATTCAGGTAGTCCCTGAAATAGATTGGTGCTGATTAGTTTTTGGTGTAAATCGCCCAGCAGGTGGCGCTGCTATGTAGCATTTTGCAGGATTTCCGCAAAAGCTCTATCTCAAGAACTAATGCACAGAATTTTATAAAACTTCAGATTCCGTTAGTCCTTGACATGAATGGATGCTGTTTACGTTTTGGTGTAAATCGCCCAACAGGTGCGCTGCTATGCTGCATTTTGCAGGATTTACACTATTTTTGCAGTAGCTCTATCTCAAGAACCAATGCACACATTTTCATCAAACTTCGTATTTAGTTAGTCCTTTATATGGAATGATGCTGACTACGTGTTTGTGTAAATCGCCCAATAGGTGGCGCTGCTGTGCTGCATTTTGAGCTATTTCCTCAATAGCTCTATCTCAAGAACTAATGCATGAATTTCCATCAAACTTCAGATTTAAGTATAACTTGATTAATATTGCCGTTGATTATGTGTTGTTGCAAATCGCTCAACAGGTGGCCCTTCTATGCTGCATTTGTCATGATTTGCGCAATACCTCTATCTCAAGAACTAATGCACGAATTTTCCTCACAGTTCAGTTAGACGTTGACATAAGTTGGTGATAATTAGGTTCTGGTGTAAATAACCCAATAGGTGGCGCTGCTGTGCTGCATTTTGCTGGATTTACACGATTTCAGTGACAGTCATACCTCGAGAACTAATGCACGGAATTTCATATTTATAGAATTCTCATGATGAACACAGATTGGCACTGAGATAGTGAATTTTGAAGTATTGACATGTATGAGACAGAAGAAAGTTTTGTGATGGCCACAACATACTAGTTCCTTGTAGAGCTTTAAAATTGTGATTTTCTTTTATCATCCGTTTCTTTCATTCTAAACTGATTTTTTAACTGGATTTTCATTTGAATGTAATTGTCTCATATTTTTAAGTAGTGTTTATGTGCATAATTGCCTAAATAGTCCTTAATAATATCGTTTTTATGTATTCATGAATTTGGAACATAATCTGAAAATAAAATATGAGCATAAGTAAGTGTGGTGTGCTTTATGAATAGTTTTAAAGGCAAAATGCAGGCTGTGCTGGAATCGATTTTTTAGCTTTTATACCGGGCCGGGCGATAATTTTTTTGTGCGGGTTGGACCTGGACTTCGGCCAGAAAATTTCAGCCCGGGGAAACCTCTAACTGACATATCGAAGGCCGCTTTATTTTTTTTTTAAATGCTTCTTTCATCCATCATCCCATAGCTAATGAACATACAGGGTGTCCCAAAATACACTGACTGATTTTAAAATTCAATAACTTGCAAATGGTGGCAGCTATTAAAACAAATACTTGCAGGAGAGTTATGTAAGAAGTCAAGGAGCAGGGGTGATTATGTTCCGAATTTTTCAAAAATTTTACCCTCTCGCTGCGCATTCCGCGATTTCCACGGCCAACGTAAAAGTAGCAAAATTTGCACAACCCGCGATTTCCGCAGCAAATCTTTTTTTTATGACCTAATTCTATTAAAAAAAAAAAAAAAAACTCTTTCACAAAGGTTTCGGGCATATTTTAACTCTAAAATATATGAAGATTTGAAATATGTAATAAAATAAATGCGCAATTTTTGAAGCTATTTTGCTTAAAAATACGCGGCGAGAAGGTTAAGGCGTTCGGTTCAGAAAATTAAAAAAAATCATCAATGCTTAAATTCGGACATAAAAATAGTCACGAATTTTGACAAATGGTCGTCATAAAAAATCTATTTCGTCAATCTAAAAATAACTTCAATTCCTCCAAAGGATCACGGAAAAAGCGCAAATTTTGTCAAAAGGACGACGAAAAAGAGTGAATTTGTTCAAAGAGACGCCGAAAAAGCGCGATTTTGGTCAAAGGGCCGCTGAAAAAACGCGAAATTCTTCAAATGATCGAGAAAAAAGTGTGTTTCGTCAAAGTGCAGCAGAAAAAAACTTAAATTTCGTCAAAGGATCGCGGCAGAAAACGGGAATTTTGGCAAATGGCCACGAAAAACCACGAATTTCGTCAAAGGTTTGCGAAAAAATACAATTTTTATCAAAGAATCGCGAAAGAAACGCGAATTTCATCAAATGGTCGCGAAAGAAACGGGAATTTCATCAAAGGGTCGCGAAAGAAACGCGAATTTCATCAAAGGGTCGCAAAAGAAACGCGAATTTGGTCAAAGAGTCTCGAAAAAAACTCAAATTTTGTCAAGGATCGCGGATAAAACTCGAATTTCGTCAAAGGATTGCTGAAAAACGCGAGTTTTGTCAAAGAGTAGTGGAAAACGCGCATTTTGTCAAAGAGTCGTGGAAGAAATGCAAATTTCACCAAAGAGTCGTCGAAAAAATACAGCGGTCTCTTTAGAAAACAGCACACATATATATATCTATATGTTTATTATTATAGATATCGTTTTTAATCTGAAATAATATACTGAACTAACTTTTGAAGAAACGGGTTAACACAAACACAGCTTGCGCAAGAATCTGCACTCAGCGACTCAGCCTGAAATCGACACGAATCGAAAACAGTTAACCCGACCTGCAACAAAAATAATTAGTGCCAGGATTGAATTCCCCCCCCCCCTCCCTCTACTGTAACCTTTCAGAAAATTTGCTTTGAATTTCAGATTTTTTTTATTTTTATTTATTGGGAATCACCCCTAATCAGGAGTATTTTTTACTGCGATTCTATATTTTAGTTTAAAATAGCAACGATAGAGGGCGCTGCAAGCAATAGACGCTAAATCTGTGCCCGGAGGAGGAAGGCCAGAAATTGGGCCCCGATTTAACGACTATTGATTGCAGCGCCATCTATCGCTGCTATTGTAAAGTAAAATCAAGAATTGCAGCAAAAAATCTCCTGACATCTTACATAACCTGCAAGATTTTTTTTAAATGGCTGTCATCATTTGCAAGTTATTGAATTTTAAAATCAGTCAGTCCATTTTGGGACACCCGGTATGTTTTTTGATAAGTTTCAAAGCATTCTTTACTGAATTACAACTGATCTTAGATATAAAGAGACAAGCAGTTTTATACCAAATTAGTACTTTTTACATAATCCTGAAGATTAAAAAGTATCCCTAAATAATTATTTGGACGTGTCCGTTATGGAGCTTTTACTGTATATTGTTTTTATCTTCAAAAATATTTAGACTTACTTTTCAAAAATCGGGTCAACCCGAACCCTTCTCGCAATAGTGAAAACCCAATCCGAAACTGACTCAAGCCCGAAATAATGTATGTCAATCTAACACAAACCCAGCGCGCTAGACGCAGCTAAAAAGTAGAAGTCAACCCGACCCGCAGCAGAAAAATAGAAGTCAACTGGGCCCAAACCCAACCCGCAGCAAAAAAGTAGAAGTTAACCCGACCCGCAGCAAAAGGTAGAAGTCAACCGGACCCAAACGCGATCCACAGAAAAAAGGAGAAGTCAACCCGACCTGCAGCAGAAAACTAGAAGTCAACCGGGCCCAAACCCGACCCGCAGCAAAAAAGTAGAAGTTTACCCGACCCGCAGCAAAAAGTCGAAGTCAACCGGACCCAAACCCGACCCACAGAAAAAAGTAGAAGTCAACCTGACCTGCAGCAGAAAACTAGAAGTCAACCGGGCCCAAACCCGACCCGCAGCAAAAAAGTAGAAGTTTACTCGACCCGCAGCAAAAAGTGGAAGTCAACCGGACCCAAACCCGACCCTCGGTGAAAAAAAGCAGTCCCGACCCGCGCATCAGATTGGAGTCTCCAAATTTCTAAAATCGCCCCCCCCCCCTTGAGGACCCTCCAGATCCGCCCTTGGATATGGCTAATATCTCGGCGGGGATTGAAAATGGGCGAAATCGGTCCAAGAGTGTGGAAATGGGGAGGGTTCAAAATTTTGAATACTGTCTTAACATGATTCTGATAAAACCAGCTCTTACACAACAAAGCAGGAAAAAAATAAAAGTTTTTCGTTATAGCAGTTGCCAACAATTAAAAAAAACCAATAAAATTCTGACCACAACAATTACTTTTCTAATGCAAAATTTTCACGTGCAAAATTAAATAGTTTGACAAATTTAAAACAAATTGAATATTACGTCATAAGTTTTCTAGAGCAAGATTTCAGCATGAAAACTCAAAATAAAATAAATAGTTTGACGAATTAAAAAAATATGTATATTGCGTCATATTGGAAATATAATGGACCTCAGCAGGTGAATATGTAACGCCATGTGAGTTTGAAGAAACGTATTAAAACATGATAAAAACCCGACTATGGAAATATTAACATATTTTAACACTTTAAGGTTCTCTGAATTTTTTGTAGCCATTTTTTAAACCTATTCCATATACATGTGTGTGTGTATTCGTGTATATTATAATTTTCACAAAAAGTTTAGCTCCCTACAGCTCACTCTTTGTGAAGAAACTGGGTTTATCTCTAATCTTGATTTAAGTTTTGTTGGAGAATTTAGTACTTAACTTCGAAATCTACCTCCGCCTGTAGGCCCAAGCCGGCAGGGATTTTCTTCTTCTTTTTTTCAGGTACTGTCGTATCTCCGGATCTAACTTGATTTCCGCCGGGAAATTTACACACAAGCTGTCTCCATGGATTCCTAAGGGCGATCAATGAATAGTCTTCTATCCACTGCACTGGACGTTTACTGAAGAAATTTTCTATATCGTCGGATCCTTAGTCCTTGTTACATACCAGCTAACATATTCGACACTCCAGATTTCACCGTTTCTCACTGGATACACTTGAAAATCTTTCTCGTCAAACACAAGATTTCATCACCGACTGTCCTTGTTTCTAACACAGTTTCCTTCTGTACATCAAGTTCACATGGGTCCAGTCAATTTATACTAGGCCTAATTAATCCGTAAGCTGCCACCATTTATAATACTATAGCTATGATGTAGTGGGCCAGAGCTTTTTGGTTCACTAAGCTCTTGTGAGATGGTCGTTCAAAAATAATACATATGTCTTACCAAAGTCCTTTATTAGAACAACTAAAATAGATTTGAAAAATGTAATAACAAACTTTAATTGTCATCGGTAGACACTCTCACTTTTTATTAACAGTTCTATACTTCTCATAGCCAACCTGAGTAAAACGATTTCTACTCGCATCTCTTCCGTTGGTAAAAAACAACCTCACTTCATCAGTGTCTCCCAGTCTCACATCCAGCTTCCAACCAGCTCCTGCTTGACCCTCTTTTTACTTTCGCTTTGGGGACGAGTTCCCACACATTGTCCAGTTCTCCCTATTTCTTGGAAAAAATGGAAATACCCTGTTGAGCAGATCCCAAGGGCAGAAGTATGCCTGGTATTTCCCCTGCATGCCTTTACACAAAAGACTATTGTCCTCCACGGAAATGCCTGTTGCTTCTCCCGTCGAAAATTTGTGGCGAAGGTACGATATCACATCGCGAAGAGACTCATGAGCTAATGCTAATCCTATGGGGAGGGATTTTTCTAATATCTCGTTTGCATTTCAACATTTTTAAATAATTTTTTTTGCATGGGATAGCCGAGGCCCGTCTCTACATCGTACCTTTATTACTTTTTCGATTTTGGTCTTGGATATTTTTTATAAAGTTACTTTCACTTTCAAAACCGGTTCCGAAAATGAAAGTGTCATTCTAAAAAATATCTGCAACCAAAATCGAAAAAGTGAAAACGGTGCGATGTAGAGACGGATCTCGGCTATCCAGGGCAAAAAAAAAATTATTTAAAAATGTCGAAATGCAAACGAGATATTAGAAAAATCCCTCCCCGTAGGATTAGCATTAGCTCGTGAATGCCTTCGCCGGCAGGGACAGTAGCCTGTGAACTCAATGCCATCAGTTTAACTGGGCCCTTTACTTTTTATTTAGCCCACAGGCTATCAAAGCCCGAGAGCTTATGTGCGCGCCGGTTCTGTATGTACGTACGTACGTAACGCGATAACTCTTGATAGAAATATCCGATTTGCTTCAAAAAAATTTTCTAGGTTCATTCTGATAAGGCGCTTCCCTGATTAGTTTTGGGGCTACATTGTTTAAGGATAAAGGGGGGCCACCCCCCTTAATGTAGATAAATGGGTTTTTCATGCAGAAATATTCGATTTGCTCCAAATTTGGTATACCGGTTTATTATGTTAAGGAGCTTCCCTGATTAGATTTGGAAGTTCGTTAGTTAAGTATAAAGGGGGGAAAGGGGGACTACCGCCCTCTTAATTTAAATAAATGGATTTTTCATGTAGAATTATTCGATTTATACCAAATTTGGTACACTGGTTTATTATGTTAAGGAGCTGCCTTGATTAGATTTGGAGGTTTATTGGTTAACTATAAAGGGGGGAAGGGCTAGTCCCCCCTTAATTTAGATAAATGGGTTTTTCATGCAGAATTATCCGATTTGCTTCAAATTTGATGTACCAGTTTATTCCGATAGGGCGCTTCCTTCATTTGATTTGGAGGTTCATTGGTTAAGTATAAAAGGGGCAAAGGGGGTCAAGCCCCCTCCCCTTAATTTAGATAAATGGGTTTTCATGCAGAATTATCCAATTTACTTTATTATTTTTTTTTTCCTAGGTTCATTCTGATAAAGAGCTTTTCTGATTAGATTTGAAGGTTTATTGGTTCAGCATAAAGGGAGAAATGGGGGAGCTAATACCCTCTTAATTTAGCGAAATGTTTTTTTCATGCAAAATTATCCGATTTGTTTCAAATTTGGTATACCAGTTTATTATGTTAAGGAGCTTCCCTGATTAGATTTGTAGGTTCATTGGTTAAGTGTAAAGGAGGGGAAACGGGGGTAATCCCCTTCATTTATTTTTTGAGGCGCATTATTCTTTGAAATAAGAGTATAATATACAATTACAGTTGCGGCCAAAAGTTTAGGACCACCGTGCAGAAACTAGCGTTTTTAAAATTGAAACCACTGATAACGTCATAAATCAAATCGATTTTCGTCAGATGGCGTCATTCCGTCTGACAGTGGAGTTGCTGTATTCTCTTTTCATTTGAACTTTGAGTAATAAATGACGCAGACGCAATTTATTGTCTGGATCTTAAATTTCAGTGGTGGTCCTAAACTTATGGGCACGACTGTAGTATGAATAGCCTGTGAGCTCAATGCCATCAGTTTAACTGGGCACTTTCCTTTTATTTTATGTTCAACCCGTAATCGCACGAGTTCTTTAACCAATGTGAAATATACATATTACGTACGCCACGCTGCAATACTAAAAATCTGTAGCGTGTATTACAATAATTCTTTTACCTCACATGCAAGTAATTAGAGATATACATATTAAGTACGCCACGCTGCAATACTAAAGTGCTCTAGCGGGTATAACGATAATTCTTTTACCTCACATGTAAATAATTACAGATTATTTAATTGCGCTTAATTATTACAATTCTTTTAAAAATAAAGATAAACATTTTGTCAAAAACATCAATAAAACTTTTCATTCTATTATTTCCCTTATTCCAAAGATATCATTTTATCGTCTGCTTCCATAGTAACATGATAAATGAAATTTCTTTTTTTTTTTTTTTTTTTTTTTTTTTTAATGCGCAGTAGTAGAAAAATATTTTACTATATCGAATAGTTGTTTTTAGTTTTGGTTTTAGTATTAAATACATGAACTCCCGTGCATAAAACGGGTTAAATAGCTAGTTGATAAATAGAAACGAAATAAAGCCAAAACTCAGCGGGTTTTATTACAGACAATATTCTTGACATAGCACGTACTTTAATTAACAAAAAAAAAAATTCCGTTTTTTGAGAAATGAAACAGCTATCTACTATTTTCCTTTCCCCCCCTTTTCTTTTAACAGAAAAGGAGTACTTCAGTTGCCACGATTGCAAAAAAAGTAATAAAAACTACAGAAAAATTAATATCTTAAAATTAAATTGAGATACAGCTTTCAAATAAATTGCATTTAAAAGAGCATTTTTTTCCTTATACGACGGTGTAAAAAATTAATATGTGAGAAGTTTAAAAGTTAACAAAATTGCAAAACCAAAATTTTATTTCAAAATTCAAAGTGTTGCTATTCATAAAATGACGTATGCGTTACGCACAGCTATATTTGTCCTTTATAATGTAGATAGATACCGGGTGTCCCAAAAAGGACTGACTGATTTTAAAATTCAATAACTTGCAAACGGTGACAGATATTAAAAAAATTCTTGCAGCAAAGTTATGCATAAGGTCAAAAGTTTTATTACAGTGATTTTCAATTTTAGTTCGATTTACAAACAATAGATGGCGCTGTAAGCAATAGTCGCTAAATTCAGGCTCAATTTTTGGTACTTCGTGGCCCGGATAATACATTTCCATCTCCTTTTTTTGCATGGAACAAGATAAAGGACCAAAAATCGAGCCTGTATTTAGCGACTATTGCTTACAGCGCCATCTATTGTTTGTAAATCGAACTAAAATTGAAAATCACTGTAATAAAACTTTTGACCTTATGCATAACCCTCCTGCAAGAATTTTTTTAATATCTGTCACCGTTTGCAAGTTATTGAATTTTAAAATCAGTCAGTCCTTTTTGGGACACCCGGTAGATAGGAATCACTTAAGGGTGTTCTAAACTGCTCTGCTCAACAAGCCCAAAACGTTTTGACACATTTACAAATTCATTTTTTAACGTAAAGATATAAAATTGGAAGGCTTGCTTATGGAAGCGATTTTGAATCGAATTGTGTTTTCATTTTTTGATCAATAAGTTACCTATTGAGTAATAAGTGATTTCGATCACGTGACAAAGACGTTTTTCGCACTTTCTTGAGTGGTTATTCTTCTTTCGCGCGGAAATTTGTTTCAAAACGCGCAATTTGACACTATTTTTTAAAATATCTATTGCATTTGCAAAAAAAAAAAAAAAAAAAAAAAAACCCGGAAAAAACAGTTCGATTACGTAGTTTCTGAGCAACAACACCAGCTAGTTTCGAACATTTCCGAACAAAAAAAATTTCAAATTTATGTCATAAAATTGCCCTTTGGATTTGAGAACAGCTTTAAACAATATATGCACCTCATCACGTTTTCAATACTTGATTAAAAAGCAACTAATAAATAAAAAAAAGCAATTTAACAAATTACAACGACCATTAGGAAAATGAATTTTTCAAAGTCTAAAATTTAAGACATAAAAAATTTGCACGGAGTTGATCATACATTACGTACGCCATGAATTAAACATTAATGGTGTTCTTACACGTAAAAATTGCAAGCGACAAAAATCGCCTGCGACTCGTCAGATTTCCTGAAACTGACGTTTATCCACCTGAATCTTACGTACTATCTAAGCATTTCATTGGCTGTTCGGGAAAAGGCTTTCCCATCGTCCAAAAAATCTGACGACCCATTTTAAACGAAATTTCATTCTTAAACTTCTAAACATCCCACAATCAATGGCGGATCTAAGGGGGGGGGCGAGGGGGCGATCGCCCCCCCCCTTGGGCAAATAAAGGGTTTGCAAAACGGCATTATGCATCCTCACTGAAAATTATTTGGGGCGAAGTTTGAGTCCGGCGCGACCCGACCCGGGTCGCGCCATTTTAAAACCACAAGACTCGGCCTGGGTAAGGTCTTCTAGGTCTTCTCTCTTTTAAAGATGGGCCGTGCTCTGATTTTAAGTTTTTCTGCAAATTCGAGTCGGGCCAGACTTATTTTTCTTCCTGGTCGAGCGTGGCCTGGAACAGGGCTGTGGGAAAAATGGACGACTCCGACTCCGGGAATTTTAAGAGATCCGACTCCGACTCTTTCGCCCAAAAATGGGTCCGACTCCGACTCCGACAACGCAGCCTTGTTTGTAAAATGGACGACTCCAATTCCGACTCCGTGAATTTTAACAGAATCGACTCAGACTCCGATTCTTTCGCTCAAAAATGTGCCTGACTCCGACTCCGTAGCCCTGGCCTGGACTTCATTCTTCCTAGAGGTCTGCACTGCAAAAATTTCCAGGTCGGGGATCGGCCCGGAATCAAAGCTAAACGTTCGGTCCGTTTCAGCCCGTATGATAAGCAGTGTTTGTCCGACAGCGACTCGTGCTCTTCTCTCCGAGACCAAGTTGATCTGGCATTTTACTAATTTGTTATTTGTAAAAATTATATTTATGTTGTACATTTGTTCAGCGAAATCTTTAAAAATTTAATTTGATTTGATAAGCTACAGAGATGCATTTTTAAAAATCTACTTCTTTTCTTTGTAGAGCTTTAAAATTGTGATTTTCTTTTACCATCCGTTTCTTTCATTCTAAACCAATTTTCTAACAGGATTTTCATTTGAATGTATTTGTCTAAGTAATGATTTTCATATAGTGTTTATGTACATAATTCCTAAATAGTCATTATTATTAATGGTTTTCTGTATTCATGAATTTCGAACATAATCTAAAATAAAATATGAGCATAAGTAAATGTGCTTTATGAATAATTTTAATTGCAAAATGCAGGCTTGGGCTGGAGTTGATTTTTTAGTTTTTATACCGGGCCGGGCCAATAATTTTTTTATGTGGGTTGGACCTGGAAATTTCAGCCCGGATAAATCTCTAACTGACATATCGAAGTCAGCACTAATTTTTTTTTAAATGCTTCTTTCAACCATCATCTCTTAGCTACTGAATAAATCGGGTGTCCTAAAATGGACTGACTGATTTTAAATACAATTCAATAACTTGCAAATGGTGACAGCTATTAAAAAAAAATACGCGAAGGAGGGTTATGTAAGATGTCAGGAGCAGGGGTGATTCTGTTCCGAATTTTCCGAAAATTTAACTCTCTCGCTGCGCATCCCGCGATTTCCACGTCCAACGTAAAAGCGTCAAAATTTACGCAACCCGCAATTTCCGCAGCTTTTTTTTTGTTTTTAATGATCTAATTCTATTTAAAAGAGAAACTCTTTCACAAAGATTTTGGACATATTTGAACTCTAAAATATATGCAGATTTGAAATATGTAATAAACTAAATGCGCAATTTTTGAACCTATATTCATAATACACACACACACACATATATATATACCGGGTGTCCCAAAAAGAACTGACTGATTTTAAAATTCAATAACCTGCAAACGGTGACAGATATTTAAAAAATTCTTGCAGGAGGGTTATGCATAAGGTCAAAAGTTTTTTTACAGTGATTTTCAATTTTAGTTCGAATTACAAACAATAGATGGCGCTGAGATCAATAGACGCTGAATTCAGGCTCGATTTTTGGTACTTCGTGGCCCGGATAATACATTTCCATCTCCTTTTTCAGCATAGAACAAGAGAAAGGATCAGAAATCGAGCCTGTATTTAGCGACTATTGCTTACAGCGCCATCTATTGTTTGTAATTCGAACTAAAATCAAAAATCACTGTAATAAAACTTTTGACCTTATGCATAACCCTCCTGCAAGAATTTTTTAAATATCTGTCACCGTTTGCAAGTTATTGAATTTTAAAATCAGTCAGTCCTTTTTGGGACACCCGGTATATATTACGCAGCAAGATAGTTAAGGTATTCGGTTCCAAAAATTTAAAAAATTCACCAATCCGAAAATTCGGATATAAAAATAACCGCGAATTTTGACAAATAGTCGCCATAAAAAATCTATTTCGTCAATCGTTCGCAGAAAATAACTTCAATTTCGTTAAAGAATCGCGGGATAAACGTAAATTTGGTCAAAGGGCCACGGAAAAAACGCGAAATTCTTCAAATGATCATGGAAAACGCGAATTTTTTCAAAAGGATCGCGGAAAAAAAAAAACACGAATTTCGTCAAAGGATCGCGAAAAAAGTTCAAGTTTTATGAAAGAAATGCGAATTACATCAAAGGGTTGCAAAAGGAACGCGAATTTCGTCAAAGGGTCGCGAAAAAACTCACATTTCGTCAAAAAATCGCGGAGAAAACGCGAATTTCTTAAAGGAATCGCGGAAAAAGCTAATTTCGTAAAAGAATCTCTTAAAAAACGCGATTTTCGTCAAACGATCGCTGAAAAAATGCGATCTTCGTCAAGGGATCGCGAAGAAAACGAGAATTTTGTCAAAGTGTCGCGGGAAAAAAAAACGCGAATTTTATCAAAGGGCTACAAAATTACCCTAATTTCGTCAAAGGGTTGCAGTAAAAACGTAAATTTCGTCAAAGGGCAATGGAAGAAATGAGAATTTCATCAAACGGCTACGGAAAAACGCGAATTTTATCAAAGGACTGCAAAAACATGCAGATTTCATCAAAAGAGTCGTGGAAGAAATGCGAATTTTATCAAAGAGTTGTGGAAAAATACAGTGGTCGCTTTAGAAAACAGCACACATACCTATGTTTATTATTATAGGTATAGTTTTTAATCTGAAATAATATACCGAACTAATTTTGAAGAAAACGGGTTAACTCAAACCCAACTTTCAGGAATCTACACTCAGCCTGAAATCGACCCGAATCGAAAACAGCTAACCCGACCTGCAACAAAAAGAATTAGTGCCAGGAAGGAATCCCCCCCCCCCCGCCCCCTCTCTGCTGTAACATGTCAATTTTTTTTTTTTTTTTTTTTTTTTTTTTTTTTTACTGAGAATCACCCCTGATCAAGAGCTTTTTTTTTTTACTGCGATTCTTAATTTCAGTTTAAAATAGCAACGACAGACGGCGCTGCAAGCAATAGACGCTAAACATGTGCCAAATTTAACGACTAATGTTTTCTGCGCCATATATCCTTGCTACGGTAAAGTAAAATCAAGAATCGCAATGAAAAATCTCCTGGCATCTTACATATTCTCTTGCAAGATTTTTTTAAATTGCTGTCACCATTTGCAAGTTACTGAATTTTAAAATCAGTCAGCCCATTTTAAGACACCCGATATGTTTTTTTAATAACTTTCAAAGCATTCTTTAGTGAATTACAACTGATTTTAGATATAGAGAGACCAAGCAGTCTTATGCAAATTAGTATTTTTTACATAATCCTGAAGATTAAAAAGTATTATTAAATAATTGTTTGGGCGTGCCAGTTATGGAGCTTTTACTGTATGTAGTTTTCATCTTAAAAAATATTTAGACTTTCTTTTCAAAATTAGGGTTGGCCCGAATCCTTCTCGCAAGAGTGAAAACCCAATCCGAAACAGATCCAAACCCGAAGTAATGTATGTCATTCTGCCCCAAACCCAACGCGCTAGGCGCAGCAGAAAAGTAGAAGTCAACCGGACCTAAACCCGACACGCAGCAAAAAAGTAGATGTTAACCCGACCCGCAGCAAAAAGTAGAAGTCAACCGGACTCAAACGCGACCCACAGCAAAAAAGTATATTAACCCGACCAGCAGCAAAAAATCGAAGTCAACCGGACCCAAACGCGACCCACAGCAAAAAATAATAAGTTAACCCGACCAGCAGCAAAAAACAGAAGTCGACCGGACCCAAACCCGACCCGCAGCAAAAAGTAGAAGTAACATGACCCGCAGTGAAAAAAATTAACCCCGGCCCGCTCCTCAGATTGGAGTCTCCAAATTTCCAAAATCGCCCCCCCCCCTTGAGGACTCTCCAGATCCGCCCTTGCCCACAATATTACTTTTTACACCATCGCAGAGAGAAAAAAAATGTACTTTTAAATGCAATTTGTTTGAAAGCTGTATCTGTATTTGTTTCTGAGTTAAAAAAAATTTTTTTTTTGTAGTTTTTATTACTTTTTTGTCATAGTGGCAACAGAAGGATCCATCTCTGTTGAAAGTAAAGGGAAATACAGATTACTGTATAGACCCATCAGAAAACGAATAAAATGCGGATTCAGCCAATAAAACTCTTCATATATGGTTTTGATTTCCTACCGTGACAGAGGACAATAACCATTTTCCCAAATGGTTAAAAAATCAAACAAAGATCAAGTAAACCATAAGATGCCGCACTTCAATGCGAAACTGAAATATGTCAAAGAAAACATTCACTTTGTTTTATTTTGTATGTAAAATTAATATCAAGTCAAGCTAAATTTGTTAAAATATACGGTGACCCAGTCAGTAGTTGATCAAATAAAGTCAGTGCTATGAGCTTTTTATTATATTTCCTTCTTTTTAAGTTTTAGAAGTAAAATTGCGTGACTGATACTACCCTCAACGAATGTCCTATAATGGACAAAAAAGAAATCCGCTGAGATTAACACTGGAACTCCCGGAAATTTGAGTCAAGTTTTATAAAAATATTTCACACCAGAATTTTGATTCAAAAGTTTTACTTTATTATTTAACGTTTTTCTTCTTTGTATCTTTTAAACTTATTTCATAATCAAATTTCTGGTTTGAACCAAAACATATTCATATGGTAGTCGTCAAAATGGCGGCTCACGGTAGTTCTAGTGATAAATAGCAACAAAATTATAAATAAGCAGTGTTGTAGTCGTAAAAAAAAGCAGAGAGTAATACGGTATAGGCAGAGGGTATACGCTGACGTCATGAACGTTCATAGTTAGGGTTAGGGCTCCTATAATACAGGCTGAATCGTCAAGTATTTTGTTTCCCACTTAGACCAATCAGCGATTGTTGCCCACGCGGCGTGGCCAATCATTCTTCTCCTACCGGCAATTAATTCGTGGCGTGAGTCAGCCCGTATTATAGGACAGGGTTCATACAGTGCTTGAATTTTTAAGAGAAAAAAAAGGTCCTTGAAAGTGCTTGAATTTATTTAAATTTTAATGAAGGTGCTTAATTTTCCTTACTTTTTTTTTATAGGTGCTTAATTTTTTTTATTCAGATGTTCAAATGATAAAATTCTGTTCCGAATTTTCCGAAAATTAAAAAAGTCAGTCATCAATCCGAAAATTCGGCCATAAAAAATACCACGAATTTCGACAAATGGTCGTTGAAAGAAATAAATTTTGTCAATCGTTTGCAGAAAAATCGCACAAATTTCGTCAAAGGATCGCGGAAAAGTGCAAATTTCGTCAAAGAATCGCGGAAAAACACAAATTCCATCAAAAGATCGCGAAAAAAATGCAAATTTCGTCAAAAGATCGCGAAAAAACCGTAAATTTTATTCAAAGATCGTGAAAAAAAATTGCAAATTTTGACAAAAGGTTGTGAAAACGCCCGCAAATTTCAACAAAAGGCCGCAAAAAAACTGCAAATTTCATCCAAAGATCGTGAAAAAAACCCCACAAATTTCGTCCACAGATCGCGGAAAAAAAAAAAACACATTTCGTCCAAAGATCAGTACAAAACTCAAATTTCGTCAAGGGATCGCGTAAAAATGAAGCTCGTTAAAAGAGCGAAAAAACGCAAATTTCAAGAAAATGAAAAGACTTGTTGCTACTGTCGATTGCAAGATTGGAAATTCCTCCAATGTAAATCCCCTCCCAATACCCAATGGACAAAAGTGCGATTTTAACATAAACTGTAAAAGAAAAAGAGGCTGAAATTTTAGATAGCAAAAAAAGAAAATTCAGTTAAAGAGCTTAAATCGTGAAAAAAGTCTTTATTTAAAATGCAATAAATTATTCATGCTGAAATATGCATTTTTTTTTTTTTTTTTTTTTTTGTGTGTGTGTGTGTGTGTGTGTTTAATATACCTTTTTGAAAAATGATTTAGTGGATGTTTTCAAATTAAGGCACGTTATGAAAAAATTCATTTGGTTTTTGTAAAATTTAAAATCGTGTATTAATATCATAACAATGCAAAATTATCAAGTGTCTATTTTTCTCTAGTGTTATCACAAATAACTTTCAAAGTAGAATGCAAAAAAATTTTCTTTATTTTTCGAAGATTTTCTCATAACAATTTACATTTTGCCTTCACTACTGTATGTTAGGTATGGCATTCACCTGAAAACATGTGAAAATGGAAAATATATTTTTTTTTTCTAGATACTTTTGTAATATGGTATTTCGTAACAGTAAAATTTTCATTTCTGAAATTTCTGGAAAGGTGCTTGAAATTTGGGTAAGGTGCTTGAATTTTATCACGAAAAGAGAGTATGAACCCTGATAGGAGCCTTAGTTAGGGTATACGGAGCTTCTTAAAAAAAATCCAGAAGGCACACGGCGTATACCCTCCACTACATCCCTGTAAATAAATAGTTTTATTAATTGCCATTTTCCCAGTGGTTGATCAGGCGAAAGAAGTCAATCGAAAATCTAAATATTAATCTTTAAAATTTCATCCTTATGCTGTGATTAACAATAATTCTTATAAAATTATTAGTTGAAATGAGCACGATGGCAGTGGATTATTTTAACCTACCGTAATTGTCTCCAACTAATCAAAAACTATATGTTTACACTTTCTAATAAAAAAAAAAATCATAAAATGGCTTCTCTTACGGCAGACAGCTGACAACAATATGAGAACAGGTCCACTAACATTCAAACAAAAATATTATATCTAGTGCTACGTATAATACTCATTTCCGCCTGAAATGGCGCAATATTTAAAAAATTTGATCAACTACTGAAAGACTGTCAACTACTAGCAGGGTCACCCTACGTTGCAGGGCCGAAAATAGCCTTTTTTACACCCGGGGCAAACATGGATTTTGGCGCCCCCCCCCCCCCCTTCTCTTCCGCAATGTATTTTTACAAAGAGAATTTTAACCGAGTTATTTTCTTTTGATGGACTGGTGGCTTCCATTATTATGAAACAGCCGTTATAAATGAAGTGTTAGGTGAAGATGAAAGAGCAGCCGTAAAAAGTTAGAACTCTGATTTTCTTGTCAGAATGGGGGGAAAAAATGGCCACAATTTTTTTAAATTCTGACCAAAAAATAAGAGTTCTAACTTTTTACGACTGCTCTTTCATCTTCACCTAACACTTCATTTATAACGGCTGTTTCATAATAATGGAAGCCAACAGTCCATCAGAAGAAAATGATCCATTCCAAAGGTATAAGTTCGATTGAAAATAACTATTTAATACTTTGTGCAGAAAGAAGAGGCTACACCTGCAATTTTCATGACATTAATAGAATCACATAGCTGCCAATGTGTATGGTTTAGTTACCTCTAAACAGGGGCGCCATTTCAGGACTTTCTTAGGGGTGGGGGCAAACATTTTTTGAGGGATGCTATACAGCTAAGGGTAGGATCCAGGTGGGGGTCTACCCCCCCCCCCCCTCGTATTAGAAACATTTGCTGACTTATGCTTACAATAACAGTAAAAACTTCGAATACGGAAACTCAGAACCAATGAAATATTTCGTTTTAGACAGGTTTCCGTCTTAGAAGGTAAAATTTTAATATATTGGACATGGTTTTTTTTCTTTTTACACAGGATTCTATATTATAGACAGGTCTCATTTTTTACAGGTATCCTCACTGACTGTTAAACCATCCGCTCTATAGTATAGCTCTGAAAAGAGATGTATTAGAGTAAAACTTGTGAAAGCGAAACCTGTCTATAACAGATTTCTTTCTAGAAGGGGAAAAAATCAAATTTCGTTGAAAAAAAAAAAAAAAAAAACATACAATTATACTTGCTCAGACGGAAACCTGTTTAAATGGAGCTTTTTTCCAGTCCCTTTCGAAGTTTTACTTACATGGGCGCCATTTCATGAGTTTCCTGATGAAGGACAAGGAAAATTTTTCTTTGAGGAACAGGGAACGTGGAAAATTGCACAACTTGCAGAACTGCACAAACCACACAGAAAAAAAATCCCGCACAATAAAACATGCTCTACGTGATTTTGTCTCCATAACTTCTTTCACAAGCATGTGATTATTCCACAATTTTTTTTTAATTTTCGTGAAAGTCCGTGATTTTTCTTTCTTTCAAAATCTGCAAAATCAATTCATCAATGGGCCGCAGAAAAAAATCGCGAATCTTGAAAATTTTGAAAAAAAAAAGTGTCTCAAAATGATCGCTTAAAAAATCGCTAATTTCTTCAAACGACCGTGGAAAATATAGCTAATTTCATCAGAGATCGCGAAAAGAAATACAGATTTCGTCAAATGATTGCACAAACAGAAATCTTGAATTTCGTAAAAGGATTGCGAAAAAAATCGCGAATTTCGCCAAAAGATTGCGCAAACAATCACGAAAATTTAGTCGAACAATCGCGCAATAAAATTGAGGAGAAATTCGTCAAATGATCGCGTAATAAGGTCCAAAATTTCGTCTAACTCTCGCGCAAACAAATCTCAAATATTATTAGTCGCTGACAGTAACAAAATCACGAATTTCAATAAATGATAGTAATAAGGAATCGTGAATTTTGTCAAAAAAATCGCAAAAACAAATACAGTAAAACCTGTGTAAGTTGACCACTTGCGGTGCCGCCCTTCAGTGGTCAACTTAGAGGAGTGGCCAACTTATAAAGGGTGATGATAAATTTACATTTTTTTTACGTAATATTCATACCATATCATTTTTTCCCACAAAAATTTTATTTATTGGCAGGCTTTAAAATAATATTGTATTACCGTGCATATTTCTAACATCTTATAAAAGAAAAGATTAACTACAAGAATGAATTAATTGTTTTGTATCAATTTTTAAATCAATTAGTATTACTACTATTTATTAAAAAAAAAAAACCAGTCAATCAATATACAGCTAATTACTGATTCTTCAAACTATACTAGTTATTACACATAATATATAAAAAAACATTAAAAAAATATTTCTGCTTACCAAGTAGCACCTGGGGGTATTGAAAAAAGGGAAGGAATGATAAGAGAATGGGAAATAGAAGAAAGAAATCTAGAATCAAAGAATGGAGGGGGAGGGTTGAAAAGCCAAATCCACAAGAGCAACAATGTAAGAGTAGATAAGCCTTGAATTATTTACCTACACCTATCACTGCTAAAAGCATTTCCCAGGCTAAGAACTATTTCACTCTTTTAGAAATTCTAGTTAAAAAGAAAAAAAAAAAAAACAGAAAATTTCGTGGAGAGTTACTTTTTTTTTTTTATTCATGATTTGTTAGGTTTTTGGATGGTCAAGTTATAAAGGGTTTTGATGGGCAATTTATAATAGTTCTAGTCAAATTTGCATAATTTCAGTGGTCAAGATACAAGATAGACAGATGGTCAAGTTTCAAAGGGTTTGTCTTATAGTTTTGTATAGGATAAATTTGGTTCCTGACAACAGAGGTCAACATAGACGGGTGGTCAACTTACAAGGGTGGTAGACTTTACAGGTTTTACTGTATCGAATTTCTTCAGTTGGTCACGGAAAAATATTGTGAATTTCAGCAAGTGCTCGCGCGAAAAAAATCCATTTTGTATAACGCTTTCAGAAAAAAATCGTGAATTCCGTGAATCGATCCCGGAAAAAATCGCAAATTTCGTCAGATGATCGCGAAAAAAAATCATGAAATTCAATCAGTCATGAGATAATCAGCCAACGAACATCATAAATAAGTTACGAAATTTGCAAATTTTGTGATCTGTAACTATAAGAAATTTTTCGTTGGTGATTTTCTGCAAGTGAAGGTAAATCGTTAAATTTTCGGATTGTGTTTTCACTATTATGAGATGGTTTCATGTTGATCCGATTTTTCAAAGAAATTCTGAATAATTTTCAGATAAAAAAACTACATATTTGAACATTAACGAATACTATGTATATATCTTCATTTTTCTACAGAAAAGGTAAAATTTATGATTAATATCCATATAAAAAGCACAAATAAATGCACAAGAATTACTTTCATGTGCATACATATAATTTAAAATGCATTAGAAAAACCCAGAACGTTTTCAGTCATCACAAGACCGTCATCAGTGGGATTTAAATGTTATTTTCTTTGCGCTTATTCGAGAATTGGCTAGAAGAAAATCATTGTGATTGTTGTGTCAATGATTTTGACGAGTTTTCCCATGATCAATTTGCACACAGCTGAGAAGCAACTGATAAAAAAAAAAAAACATCTCACATGTATTTTTAAAATTAACCAAAGTACTCATTAAAGATATATGGCTCACCTTCAGGGAGTTCGAATAGTAAGGCTTTAGGAATTTTTTTTATAATTATTAATTTCTATGCATAAGCATTTATTTAATGCATATGTTTTTATTGCACTAAAATCTGATAAGTTATTTTAGAGTTTGAGCAATTTTCTAATATTTCTTTGAGTCTGATATTTGAATAGGGATGCACCGAATATTCGGTATCTATTCGATATTCGGCCTATTTGGCCATACTACCGAATATTCAGTTAGGCTGAATATCAAATTATTCGGTTTGCCGAATACTTAAAAAACCTCTTAAAGATATTTTTCAAAACGTTACACAACTTCTACTTTTAACTGTCAATTAATAAAGATATTCAGAATAATTAGAATCTTTAAATAAAAGAGAATGATTTTATATTTATTTGTTGTTTTCAAAATGTCACTTAAAAAAATTAACCATTAATGACATTTCATTTGTTCATGGGAATTAATAAATGTGAAAATGCAAGTTACTGAAAATTATCTGGTAAATAATCCGTTTCTTGCTTTTTCGCAAACAGGGTGTTTCTAAACAAAATGGAAGAAATTTTCAGGGGTAATAATAAGAATCAAAACAGGCAATTTTTTGTCCAGTAAATCAGGATCACAATTCACTTATTCAATTAGAAATAGAGTGTATCCCCAAGTCATTTTCTTTTGTTACTTTAACAATAATGAAGGTATTGTAACTATATTGTCAACAGAGTTACTTTAATTTCTGTGAAATATGATAACATGACGAGGAGTGCTGGAAATAGCAACCATTCATATCTAAACAGCACTGAGCTACACATTATTTTATTAAGAATGCAGCTAAAAATACTTATACTGTACCACTGGCCAAAATCCAGTCTCTTCCAAGTATATCATCACATTCTATACGAGCAAATTAATGTGATGCAAATTTCGCTAAAATATCTTCATTTTTATACAGTTATAAACGAAAATTCTGCTACGGCTTGTACACTTTTCATTTTTGATGAAAGAAGTGGAATGATATGTTACTTCTTGTTCAATATGAGAGAATTATTTTCATTTGTTTGAATTAATTGAAGTTATGGAATTTAAATTTTGTTATTTAAAATTTTTTTAAACCGTCCTCTTCTTAAATAATAACTCAAAACATACTTTTTTTAGTACAGAATTTACTTATAAAAAAAGTCTTGTTTGTCAAAATAGAAGTATCTGTGCTAAATATTATAAAAAATTGTTTAAAATTTAACTTTTTAACGTTAAGTATTTGGCCAGCCAAATATTCGGTATTCGGTTCACCTGCAGGCCAAATATTCGGCATTCGGTATTCAGCTAAAATCACTATTCGTGCATCCCAACATTTGGTGGTTGATAAATTTTCTAAAATATCAGATTCCTTGGGGGGGCTATTGCCCCCCCCCCAGCCCCCCTGCCTCTAAAATTTATTATAAATTTTTTCCTTATTTAATTGTTGACAATTGTTAGACTTTTTAAACTAAATTTCCGGAAGTGACAGCCAATTGTTCCCTTACGACAACATTTCTGTGGCTGTCATCTCATAAAACTTGGTTAAAAATGAGGGAAATTTTTTGTATTTACGAATGAAAATGACTTCGCGAAAGTATCAGAAAAGTAGCTAGTTTGGATTTGGGAATAGCTTTCAATATAAAAAAATCTCATAACGAGATGTGATCCTTTCCGACCCCGCCCCCCCCCCCCAAAAAAAGGAAAATCCATGACCCCCCTCAAAGTGGTGAGCTGGATCCGCCCTTGGCTTTGTCGAATATTGATTGATTACAATCTTGAAAATGGAATCGAAAAAAATTCCGCTTTATACAGGATCCTTATACCATACAATCTTTAGATTCTTCTATGCTTTGTCATACGCCAGACAGGATGATTTTAACAATACCGTGCTAAACATAGATGTGAGAAAAATCGACAAACAAAATCTTCATTTGGCGCCACTTCGCTCTGTCGCCTGGGGCACATGCCACCCCCCCCCCCCAAATTTCAGCCCTTGCATTAGAATATGGGCTGAATTGCATTTTTTATGCTAATTTAATTTATCATTGTTACCCGACTGCCAAGAAGGATTATGTGTTTCACGCGTATCTGGGTATGTGGATTTCTTTATGCCCTCGAAAGATCCCAATGGCTGGATGGATTTTAATGAATGAGGTCTCTATCGATTCGTCTTAACCGACCGATGGTTATAGGCTATGTTTTGTTTTATAAATTTAAAATGGCAGTAGAGACAAAAAAAAATTACGCACCCTATTGAGGGGCCTATCATTGGATAGGTCTTTCAAAATGAAGATGATGTTTCATTGACTATTTTACAGTCAGAAGCTCCGTTTAAATATTACACAACCTAGAAGTTGTGTAGGTAGGATCTCCAGCTTTACTGCGACTCTAACCATCATAGGCATCTATAGGCCTCATCAAAACAGTGTTTATAGATAGGAACTAACAATTAAACACAACTTAAAATTCATCAATACAAGTAAATAAAAAAAATAGGTAAGTAATATAAAAAATTGTTTCACATTGATGAGAAATAATTAATCAGTTCGCTTTTTACGCAGTCGGGTTTTTTGATTTTTTAAAATTTAATTTTACTTTTTAGTAAAAGTTTTTAATGTTTTTTTTCTTTACATAGGCAAAGGCAAGCAAAAGATGGAAGCAGATTTCAGACAACTGCTGTTCAGCGGCAAAAACAGTGACGTAACCATAGAAGTGAAACACAAGAGGTTTAACTGTCACAGTTGCATTCTTGGAGTTCGCTCGTCAGTCTTCGCCGCTATGTTTGAACATGATATGAAGGAAAAAGCCAGTGGTATAGTGACAATAGAAGATGCAGAGCCTGCCGTTTTTCAAGAGTTTCTCCTCTACCTCTATACTGGAAACGACGATCTCTTGAGTTGGGAATATGTTGCAGATCTCTACAAACTTGCTGATAAGTATGATGTGGAAGACATAAAATATGTATGCAGGGATGACATAAAACGGAACATTGATCATGCGAACTTCTTTGCGTTGTTTAAGATGTCCCGTCTATACAATGATTCGGCACTGAAAGAAATCGTGATCCAGTTTTTCCTAAAAGAGTCAAAGCTAATTGTTCGATGTGAAAACTGGGTGACATATTTGTCCGAGGACCCAGTCGAATGTAATATATTGATAAAAGCTCTTGCCGACAAATTACCATAGCCATACAGTAACGATTGCTAAATTTATAAAAAGAATTGAATCTTAATAAAGCTGACTGCATAATAACAAGTTTGTTATTGTTTTTTTTATGTGAGTTAGTAAATCTCTCTATTCCAAAAAAAAGTAACTACCGCTGTCACCGCCGCCGCCGGTTTTGAATTTTTTGTGACCGGAGGTCTTTCTTCGTTAATATTAAGAAAAATAATGCATACAAAAATATGAAAATCGGTAGTATTATACAGAAATGTTTGATAAACACGCTGATGCAGACAGTTTTCAAATCGAAGAATTATTTTAAGAGATATTTAATGCCAAAGTTGGACAAAATCATTCCATTAAAAAAGTTTTATAGGAGCAAAAACTGTACATAGGAATTTAATCATTTTTAGATCATTTTATACGTTTGAAGTTCCCGGTGTGCAGACTGTTTTCTTTTTTTTAATTTGGCTAATTTTTTGAGGTTTTACTTCTATTTTAAATTCAAATTTTCAGGATTTCTAGAGATATTTTTTACAGACTAGGGGGCTCGTCCCCCTACGAGCTACGCTCGCCAACCCCCGTCCAGACACCGCAGACTCTAAATGCACGCTAATTTGATCGGCTTTAAAAAGATTTCGAAAGATTGAATTATAATTTAAAAAACAGTGGCGATCTCCCTATAAACGAATTTCTATTCATTTCTCTTTGATTGGGGAATTTTAATGCCAAATCCGCTGCGGTACTACTTGATTATCCTGTCGACCAATTTCGCCAAATTATATACATCGCCAAACCACTCGCCAAATTATACAAATTGATATAATTTTTATTTTAAATAACGAAAGAACAAATACATTCGTACAACATTAATAAAAACACAAATAAAACGTCAAAATAAAAATAACTTGATGACGTATACACGTGTAACAACATTTCAAAATAAGCTAATATAAAAGGAATTAAGTAAAGAGAGTCTTTGTCTCCTGGTATTTTTTAACAAAGCGAAAAGAAAGTTCTTTTAAATGAGACATTTTAAATTAATTCTCAAAATATCAAATAAATGTCTAGCGCAATTTCTAAATTTAAACTTTTTTGCAATATTATTTTGTGTTCATTTTATGTAATAACTATAATGTGACGTAAATATGACTTAATTTCTCCTAAGACTTCTAACGCATGTTAATGAATTTATTATTTTACAATATCCTTTCTCTTTTAAAATTCACGTGTATACTTTTTATGACGTAATTTTTAATAAGTTCCTGCTTTTTATACGCAATTATTTAATTCTAATTTGAAAGTTTTTTTCCTGTTTATAATAGTCACGTGTAAATAAATTTTTAATTTGAAGCAAACATTATTGCTTGCGCTTTTTATACAGTTGGCAACAGTTTAAATTAGTACAATTTTCTGAAATCTGTAAAAAATATCTCTAGAAATGCTGAAAATTTGAATTTAAAATAGAAATAAAACCTGAAAAAATGAGTCAAAATAAAAAAATTAATGCAATCTGCACTCCGGCAAATTCTAACGCATAAAATGATCTAAAAATGATAACACTGCCATGTATAGTTTTTGCTGCTATAAAACTTTTTTAGTGGAACGATTTTGTCCAACTTTAGCATTAAATAACTCTTAAAATAATTCTTCGATTTGAAAACTGTCTGCATCAGCGTGTTTATCAAACATTTCTGTATAAAACCACCGATTTTCATATTTTTGTATGCATTATTTTTGTTAATATTAACGAAGAAAGGCCTCCGGTCACAAAAAAATCAAAACCGGCAGCGGCGGCGGCTGCGGCGGTGACAGCGGTAGTTACTTTTTTTTAGAATAGAGAGATTTTAGAAAGTGATATTAATTTAAACTATTGCCAACTGTATAAACAGCGGAAACAATAATGTTTGCTTCAAAAAAAAAAAATTATACGTGTAATAAATTAAAAAATTATTTACACGTACGTGACTATTATAAACAGAAAAAAACATTTAGAATTAGAATTAAATAATTATGTACAAAAAGCAGGAACTTATTAAAAATTACGTCATAAAAACTATAATTACACGTGAATTTTAAGAGAGAAAGGAATTTGTAAAATAATAAATTTATTAACATGCGTTAGAAGTCTTAAATAGGAGAAATTACGTCATATTTACGTCACATTACAGTTATTACATAAAATGAACACCAAATAATATTGCAAAACGGTTTATATTTAGAAATTGCGCTAGACATTTATTTGATATTTTGAGAGGATACTTTTCAACTATTTTTGTTAGGAAAGCGCAAATAATATTTCATTTCTAACACAAGTATTTTCACATGAATATTAAAAAGAGAAAGAATAGTTTGGTCAAAATTACGTCAGATTAAAAACGATTAATTTAAAATGTCTCATTTAAAAGAACTTTCTTTTCGCTTTGTTAAAAAATACCGGGAGACAAAGATTCTGTTTACTTAATTCCTTTTATATTAGCTTACTTTGAAATGTTTATCTTATTTTACTTAATCAAAGACGAAAACAGCAATTGACATATGTATTTTTGGTACTACTTAGTTATCCCGTCGACCAAAAATCTATCATTCGCCAAACTATAAGATTAAATGTCAATAATGGTTGATCGTAAATGTCACATCAACTTGACTTTAAGCAAGTTACACGTGTCTACGCCATCAAGTTATTTTTATTTCAACGTTTTATTTGCATTTTTATTAATGTTGCACTAATTTATTTGTTCTTTCGTTATTTAAAATAAAAATGATGTCAATTTGTATAATTTGGCGAGTGCTTTGGCGATTTATATAATTTGGCGAAATTGGTCGAAGGTTAATCAAGTAGTACCGCAGCGGATTTGGCCTTAAAATTCCCCAGTCAAAGAGAAATGAATAGAAATCCGTTTATAGGGAGATCGCCATTGTTTTTTAAATTATAATTCAATCTTCCGAAGTCTTTTTAAAGCGATCAAATTAGCATACTTTTAGAGTAGGTGGTGTCTGAACGGGGGTTGACGAGCGTAGCTCGTAGGGGGCAGAGCCCCCTAGTTTACTAAAAAGAAAATGCAGTAAAACAAAATTTTAATCTACTGGTAGAAAATACAGTAACAGTAGAGTCCTGATTATCCGAGTCCCATTTAACCAAGTTTCCACTTTAACAGAGTTATTTTCTTCTGATAGACTGATGGCTTCTATTATTATGAGACAGCCATTATAAATGAAGTGTTAGGTGGAGATGAAAGAGCAGTCGTAAAAACTTAGAACTCTGATTTTCTGGTCAGAATGGGAAAAAAATGGCTATAATTTTTTTTTTTTGAAAAAAAAAAAGGGCTATTATTTTACTCCTGTACGGCTAAGCTAACATAAAAGTACCCTTTTTAATTCTTATCCAGGAGCAAATGACAAATCACCAAATTCAAATTTAAACCTTGAAAATGAAAACCTTTTTTTTAAAAAAAGCTGTACAAACATTGTTTTCATATTTGAATTAAATGTTTTCGTTTTACAATATTTATTTCTCATTAAACCTTTTTTTCTTTGCATTTGAAATAAAATCAGTAACTATTTTGGTATTTTTTCCGTTATGTCAATACCATAGTCGTTAAGCATAATAATTGGTACAAAATGACATGAACACATTTGAAAAAAAGAAAAAAAAATTCTGTTGATAAAAAAAATGAGCATTTTAAAAATATGACTTTTGAAAATTACTGACTTTGACCTACCATTTTTTAAATCAATAAAAATAAGTACTTAAAATAAAAGAACAAATAAATATTTTGCAAGCAGTAAAATATAGTCAATTTAAACTGCAGGCTTGAAATTGTAAATGTCTCTTAATACTGCAGCGTGGCATGCTTAAAAATCCATGTCAGTATCAGTAATAAATGTAAGTTATAATTAATAAATATTTTCTATTCAAAAAACAACAAATTAAAAACTTTTGTGAGATTACAATTGAATAATACTCATAAAAAATATTCATGTTCAATAAATAGCAAATGTTAATGTTTGGCATGGTTTGCCATAAAAATCCGTTGCAACGGTTAGGGTTGAAGTTGAAATAACTGGCACAATACCATACGTTTTGGTATGGTGTTGGTAAAACCAAAAAGTACCAGTATTTTTTTTTTTTAGTTTTAGTTTTTGAAGTGTTTGCAATTTTTTTTCTAACTGACATAGTTGTTTTAATTATTTAACCAACAGAACTGATTAAAAAATTATTCAATTTGAATTTCTTCTCTTCCTATAGTAACAGATGTATTTTTAGAAATTATCACTTGAAAATTTTAGGTTTTGGCACCAAAGGCATCGCCAAATTAGAAAACAATTCATGAACTTTAAGCATTTGGTTAGTACCATTCGATTCAGCATACAAAAATACACTAAAATATGTTTTTAGTTGAAAAATAAAAATCAGATTTTTAAGGAATTTTTTTTTAAGTTTGTTCTCTTTTTTACCTCCTTTAGGGATGGAATTTTAGAAAATCCTTTCTTAGCGGCACTCTATGTCATAAGAAGTATTTTTACCCCAATTTTCAAGATTTTAGGTTCAGTAGTTGGGCTGTGTGTTGATTAATCCCCAATCCATACTTTCTTTTATATATATACAAATCGAATCTGAAGTTTCGATGGTCATTCAAAATCACAAATTAAAATACTATAAAAAACATTTTCTAATATTTTATTAGTGCATATTAAATACAATAGCTTATGTCACCAATATCATCTTGTTAAAAATTACACATAAAATCTTTTCCCACTGATTACACAGTATTACTTACAAATGGCATAAAATGCTTTTATCCATACAAAGATTATATACATGTTCCTAAAATAAGGCTTTATTTATTATCTTGCATCAAATACAACCACTGTATAAAAATAATAGTTAAGGAAAACATTTGCATCTAAATTGATAACTTAAAAAAGAATCAACTATAAATATTGTAAAGTCTTTTCAACATAACATTTAAACAAATACTAATCAAAATTGTTACAGATGCGAGAAATTAAAATGAAAAGATAATGGTAAAATATTCATATGTAAGAGGTCCGTATATAGAATGTATAATGCACCAGTAGGTTCAGGTGAGGTGTAATAGGTATGTTTAAAAAAAAAATTCATAAAAATACATATTGTAATTTTTTACAAAATTAGTGTGTTACAGATTTCAATTATCATTTTTCAATGAATTTAGAGAATATCTTACTATATTATCACACTTAGCAACCATTTTAAAATTTTGGAGGATATGACTTGGTTGTAATGATGAGAAAAACTGGTTTTAAAGTAAATAAAAACTTTTTTCAGATTGCATAGCATAAAACATTTATTCAGTAGTATTAACTTTCATCATTTTTTATTACAAAAAATTGTAAAATTATTTTTTGGAGCAAAAAAAAAAAAAAAAAAAAGAGCCCTATATGGGGTAAAATAGTTATACTGAGGCTTAACAAACAGTGATTTTTTTTTTATGTAACATTTAAAATTAAAACAATATAGGGCTTTAAAAAATTAATAAGTTTATTAAAAATGAATTTAATTTGATAAACTGATATATAGTGAAAGCAAAACATGCAACTTTCAGCTTTATGCTTACTTTGTACCAATGGTAATACAATTTAAAAAGTGACAGAAAAAAAGAAGAGAAATAAAAGCCTGAAATAATAACTAAATCGTGGTTAAAAGTCGTACCAACAAAGTTATTATTATTTAAAAGAGGTTTTGTTTCTTTAGAAATGAAAAATGTATCTAATTCAGGGCTTGAATTTCAGGGCGGGATTTGCGCCCAAAATTTTGAAATCCCGCCCAAAATGATATCGTGGGCGGGAGACTCCCGTCCAAAAAAATTCACATTTTTCCTGAAAATTTTGCATTTTGAAATTACGATTAACTCCCTCGAACGCCTTGCAAAATTTCCGATATTTTCGCGCGACTAATTGACACAGTTTTTTTTTTTTTTTTTTTTTTTTTTTTTTTACCGCGAAAGGTCGTTTAAACTCACGAATTTTCGATGCGACCGATAGATAAATTTCATTATTTTTTTCTGGAGATCAATTGACAAGTGTCCGCGACCGATGGGCGAATTCAGGGGTGATTCTGTTACGAATTTTCCGAAAATTGTGAAAAATCGGTCATCAGTTCAACAGAAAAATATCGTGAATTTCGACAAATGATCGCCGAAAAAATCAATTTTGTCAATCGTTCGAGGAAAAAATTGCCAATTTCGTTGCAAAGGATTGCGAATAAAACACAAATTTTGTCAAAGGATCGCGGAAAAACGTGAATTTCGTCAGATTTCGAAAAAAAAACTTGAAATTCATCAAAGGATAGCAAAAAAATCATAAATTTCGGCAAAGGAACGCGGAAAAAATGCGAGTTTCCGCAAAGGATCGCGAAAAAAGAGAATTTCGTCAAAGGATCGCGGAAAAAACTAATTTCATCAAAGGATCACGGAAAAAAAGCTAATTTCGTCAAAGGATCGCGGAATAAACACGAATTTAATGTTTAGTCAAACGGCCGCTGAGAAAAAACCGCAAATTTCATCAAAGAATCGCGAATCTCATCAAAGAATAGCGAAAAAATACGAATTTTGTCAAAGGATCGCGAAAAAACGCGCAATTCGTCAAAAGATTGTGGAAAAATGTGAATTTCGACAAAGTAGAGCGAAAAAAGGCGCATTTCGTCAAAGGATCGCGAAAAAAACACGCATTTCGTCTAAGAATCGCGAATTTCGTCCAGAGATCACGAAAAACCCCCGCGAATTTTGTCAAAGAATCGCGCAAAAAACTTGAATTTCGTCAAAGGATCGCGGAAAAACGGCAAATTTCGTCAGAAGATCGCAAAAAACGGAAATTCCGTCAAAGGGGCATGAAAAAACACATAGCTAGTGCCGGGAGTGATCCCCCCCCCCTATCCCCTCTGTTCTAACCATTCAGAAAATTTGCTGTCAGTTTCAGATTTTTTTTTAACTCAGAATCACTCCTGCTCCTGCTTTCTTACTTTTTTAAATAAAAAAAAAAAAACCTTTTGCGTCATTATTCTGAGTTGTTGATTTAAATTGCTTCAATGGTATTCTGTCATGCCTGTTTTAATACAGACATGACAAAATAATTAATGCAAATCTTTAAAAAGCACGTAAAATAACAGTGGGTTTCATATTTTTTTCTCCCTCGCAAATAGCTCAACTCCCCTCCATTTAGAAATGTTGGTAGGGAGACTCCCCTCCTATGAAAAGTTGAATTTCAAGCCCTGTAATTTAAACCAGGTTGCATTCATATGAGAGAATGAAATTCCCTGACTTTTCCAGGTGTATTTCAAGAAAATTCTAGTCTAGCAGCGTAGTACATAATGGACATGCTGAGTGAAACAAATGTTGTATCAATCAAAAACACTAAAATTTCCTGTATACAGTTGTTAATGCAAGATCCTTATCCAAATCCCACCCCCCACCCTCATGCACCTCCAAAAACAATAGCAACCTTGCTTTGAGGTTAACAATTGGAATTGTTCTTTTTAATAATTTATGATCATTACAAGCTTTCAAATGAAGCTTCCTACAAACTGTACAAACTTGTTACACAATATTTGTGGATTGAGTCATCATTCATTTCGTCAACTGTATCACAAAATCACTAATGTTCAGATAAATTTTATTTTCAACAGGAGATAAAAGGGGAGCGGAAGCACACATTTCAGTGGAGATATGGAGGCTTGTGATAATTATTTATTATTACTTGAAAATAACTGCTGGAAAAGGTTTTTAAAAAAATCTGTAATAATGAGTCTTAAAAATTGAAACTATTTGCTATGGTAGATAAGAAAGGAGTGACGGATGAAAGTGGAAATTTCTGTAAATAAGGATTGCAAAATCACTAATGTTCAGATAAATTTTATTTTCAACAGGAGGCAAAGGGGGGAGGAAGCACACATTTCAGTGGAGAAATGGAAGCTTGTGATAATTATTTATTATTACTTGAAAATAACTGCTGGAAAAGGTTTTTAAAAAAATCTGTAATAATGAGTCTTAAAAATTGAAACTATTTGCTATGGCAGATAGGAAAGGAGTGACGGATGAAAGTGGAAATTTCTATAAATAAGGATAGCAAAATCACTAATATTCAGATAAATTTTATTTTCAACAGGAGGCAAAGGGGGGAGGAAGCACACATTTCAGTGGAGAAATGGAAGCTTGTGATAATTATTTATTATTACTTGAAAATAACTGCTGGAAAAGGTTTTTAAAAAAATCTGTAATAATGAGTCTTAAAAATTGAAACTATTTGCTATGGCAGATAGGAAAGGAGTGACGGATGAAAGTGGAAATTTCTATAAATAAGGATAGCAAAATCACTAATATTCAGATAAATTTTATTTTCAACAGGAGGCAAAGGGGGGAGGAAGCACACATTTCAGTGGAGAAATGGAAGCTTGTTATAATTATTTATTATTACTTGAAAATAACTGCTGGAAAAAGTTTAAAAATCTGTAATAATGAATTTTGAAAATTTAAACTATTTGCTATGGTAGATAGGAAAGGAATGGATAATGAAAATGGAAATTTCTGTAAATAAGGGTAATTTAGATCCCCCCCCCCCCCCCCCGTTTTTTAAAATGTGAAAATTTCCAAACAATGGAATATTCTCATTTCTGGCAGTGTAACGATCAAACTTTCTTGGAAATTAAGATTAAAATTTATCAAATTCAGTGACTTTTCCAGATTTTGGGGAAAATATTGAAATTCCCTGACTTATTTAACCAATTCCCTGACTTTTCTAGGTTCTCCAGGTGGTGTAGTATGCCCGTTTAAATTAGTAAGCCCCAGGCAAACTATCAAATCTGGATTTTAGGTCAAAGTTTTTGAACAAGATAACAAATTAGACATTTCTTGTGATCACAACAATCAGGAATACAGTTAAATTCTCAAAGAGTGTGGATGGATGTTCCGATTTCATGTTTCTTGAGAAAGACGACATGTTTGATATAACACAAATTGCAGATGTCCTTTCTGAATTCTGAATGATCCACCAACAAATCATAGGGTCGGGTGGGGGAAAGTGGGGTGTAAAATCAAGCTTTTTTTCAGAGAAGGCTTTAAAATCAGGGTTGGCAGGTTTTTGACGCATGACGGTTTTTACCGGATTTTACCATGGTTTTTACCGTCACGTCAAAACCTCTTTGTCAAAAACTGTCAAAAACCTATTTTTTTAGTAGTAGTTTTTTACATTTTTTTTCATTCTATCTTTAGTATTAAGTTGTTTCACATGAAATATTCAATATCAAAAAGACTCTAAAGTATATTTATCCATCCGAGAAAAACAAAGGATTGCATTAGGTATGATCCATGTCAATTCAGGCAGCCAAAGAAAAAATCTTACCTTCATAGTCTCAGAAGTTTTTGAATTGAACATATGTTAAAATTCAATAAAAAATAAGATACTTGTATATTTTGGTTTTGCCCAAAAAAATTCCTGGCCCGAGATACAGGCCGCCAAAGATGGCATCCCGGGCACCATTTCCAATTCGCCATTTTCGATAAAAATTTTAAAGTGCTCTATCTCTAGAACGGTGCAAGATATTTTGTTGCGTTTTTTTTTATTTTAAAGATAATATTCTTCTGTTTAAAATGATATACCCAATTTTGAAAAATGTATTCAACTTTTCTTGTGGCAACCTTTTGAAAAAAAATTTTTTTTTTCAAAATTTTTTTTTTTTTTCGAAAATGCCAATCCTAAAAATTTTGGTTTTTTTGCTGTTGATCAATACTATTGGGAACTATCTTCACTGTAAAGGAGAACTTCCACTTTTGAGTTTAACAAATTTAAAACATTTAAAAAATTCAGAGAATTTTACAGGAACTGTATATATACAGTTCCAGTAAAAGTCACTGAATTTTTGCTTATTTGTATCATATTTGTAAGGATAAGCCTACTATATATCCTAAACAAGTTAGAAATTGCAATATCAAATGTGGCAAATGAGGTGCGTGCATAGTATTAACTAGTTTTATAAATATTCAGATCTTGGTGCAATAAGTGTTACACTCTTGGGCAAAAAGGCATGAATACAAAATTTACTGTAATTCCATTGTATTAAATTCAGTAATACGGAAGTAATATGAATCCATCTTAAAAGGACTTAATCGCCATGGCAGCCTAGAATCATTGCCTATCATGGGTCATTGAATCAATTATGTATTATAGGATTTTTAAATAGAATGAAGAAAACTTTTATTAATGTCTTATGTTTTAATTTGATTTTCATAGCATTTGAAGTGATACATACTTTATTGCAGAGGTTTACAAAAAATTACTTCCTGTGTCATAGAAAGTGCATAGTGTTTACAGGGACACACAAAAGATTTCAGATACTTTACCTTATTGGAAATACTGTACATTAGCAATGATTGCTAGAGGTGCATTTATAGTTGCGATATGAGTTTTTAAGTTTTATTAAATATTTCCATATTACGTTGTGTGTATCAAGGCTGTAAATCATATACAGGGCTACACAAAAGAAATCATAAGGGTATTGCTGGAAGTGCATTTTTAGTTGTGTTTGAGTTTTTAAGTTTAACTAAATTTTTCCATATTACGTTGTGTGCATAAATGCTGTAGATCATATACAGGGCTACACAAAAGAAATCTTAAGGGTTTACTGAGTATGAATGAAAGTAGCTTAAAGGTGATTTTTAAATGAGTTATGCATTTTTACACTGAACTACATTTAGTATACTAAGATATGTTTGGAGAATATAGATAAAATGATATACAGGTCCACGCAAAGAATTAGATACATGGCCGTCTATGGATGATAATCTCTGGAAGTGTGATTTCACTGGTTTTAAGGATGTTTTAATCTTAATTAAATATTATCTAAATAGTGGCATGTATATAAAGACAGTAGGTAAAATACAGGGTTGTATGAAAGTATTCAAGTATGCTTCCGTCTATTGACATAAATTTCTAAAAGTCAAATTCCGACCTATTTATGTGCTTTTAACAATTTCCAACATAGTTAAAAGTCTTTATGGATTCGATTTGTCTGCCCATCTGTCTGAACTCTAACTTGTATTAATATAATTTGTATTGCTGTGTAATTGATATATGTTATTGAGATTGTTTTACTATGTTCGGTATTGAAAATAAAGTATGTATCACTTCAAATGCTATGAAAATCAAATTAAAACATAAAACATATTAATAAAAGTTTTCTTCATTCTATTTAAAAATCCTATAATACATAATTGATTCAATGATATACCATGATAGGTAATGATTCTAGGTTGCCATGGCGATTAAGTCCTTTTAAGATGAATTCATATTACTTCCGTGTTACTGAATTTAATATGTAGAATCATAATAAATTTTGTATTCATGCCTTTTTGCCCAAGAGGTGTAACACTTATTACACCAAGATCTGAATATTTATAAAACTAGTTATAGTACGCACGTACCTCATTTGCCACATTTGATATTGCTATTTCTAACTTGTTTAGGATATATAGTAGGCTTATCCTTACAAATATGATACAAATAAGCAAAAATTCAGTGACTTTTACTGGAATTGTATATATACAGTTCCTGTAAACGTCTCTGAATTTTTTAAATGTTTCTAAAATTTGTTAAACTCAAAAGTGGAAGTTCTCCTGTACAGTGAAGGTAGTTCCCAATGGTATTGATCAACAGCAAAAAAATCAAAATTTTTGGGATTGGCATTTCCAAAAAAAAAAATTTTTTTTGAAAAAAAATTTTTTTTTTTCAAAAGGCTGCCACAAGAAAAGTTGAATACATTTTTCAAAATTGGGTATATCATTTTAAACAGAAGAATATTATCTTTAAAATAAAATAAACCGCAACAAAATATCTTGCACCGTTCTAGAGATAGAGCACTTTAAAATTTTTATCGAAAATCGCGAATGAGAAAGGATGCCGGTGATGTCATCTTTGGCGGCCTGTATTTCGGGCCAGGAATTTTTTTGGGCAAAATGAAAATATACAAGTATCTTACTTTTTCTTAAATTTTAACATATGTTCAATTCAAAAACTTCTGAGACTACGAAGGTAACCCCCCTGCCTGAGTTGATATGGATTCAGCCATTAGAATAATACATATATATCGCTGTTAGAAAATCTCTACAGTAATCTTAAGCTAATTGGCATATTCTACAAAAATTATATTTTTTGAAGAAATTCTATAACCTATAAATATAAGATTAAAAATGTGTATAATTTCGACAGAATGTAATACACTGTTTAAAACTAAATAGCTTTCTCAGAAATTTCCTCAGAAGTAAGTTTTCTTAAAGTGTTAAATCCAGATTGTTCATTGCTTATTTTTATTTCTAAATAGCAATAAATGAAATAAAATATATTTTAATAGTTGAGAATTACATACATCTTTTGGTAGAAAGGAATAAGACTTGTTCTTCAAAGTAAAATCTTGTAGAGGTTAAAATTTGAAAATTAGTATTTAGCTTTAAATAATGTGAAAACTCAATTTTTAACTATATTTTTGTTAAGTAGTTTAATTTAGTCTTATTTTCTTAAACTAAATAAATATTTTTAAGCAGAAATGAGATTAAGAACCCTTAAGATCCATTAATTAAAAAATTAACTACATTAAAAAATAAAACATTTAAGAATATTTAAAAACATTAAATAATATTTTTAAAAGTAAAAGATTTTTACTCACACAATCATATGTATGTAATAAAAATATGCAATGTGTCATTTCTTTCAATTCGCTTTAAATAATGCCTAAATAATTTTAAGCAAAATGTATGTAGGACATAGTTTGTCTTTATGGTACCTTTAACAAGCGTCTTTTACAGAATTTTTAATCTTTTATCAATGGTATTTTAAAACAGAAATTTTTGACTTGATGAATCGAGAAAATGCCTTGATTAAATAAGGCAAAATGTACAATGTACAATAAAAAATAACTGGTAGGAATAATCATGAGCGTATATGTGATGCTCGTCCCCAAGGGGTTAAAAATATTTCATGACTATTCACAGGTATAAATTTATATCTAAAAATATAGGTGCTGGAATGGTCTGTCTATAAGGTTCATATATATTTGCACTAAAGTTAACAACAAAAAAAAATTATAGTGTATACATAAATTATTATTTTATTCTATTTTTTCTTAAATATTGTTTTGTTGTGTTAAATTTTAAGTCTAAGAGCTTTCACCTGAAATCAGATCCTACAGGTTTGTATAAAAATTTTATTAATTAAAAATTTTAAGATTCTGCTTATTGAAGTGAAAATGAAAATCACTACAATTGCATTTATGAAATACATAAGATATGCATTTCAAAATATCATATCTAAAAATATTCAAATTTATTCAATGACCACAGTCCATGCTTGACATCTATTGCCCCACTATATAACTCATTTTTGCATCTCTAAAATAATTTTAATGTATTTTATTAAAAATGTATATTGTATATTATTTAATAATTATAATAACCTTTTATTATCATTTAATATTAATGTTGAGTGTAGTTAGTAGAATCTTTATTAGTGGAGATTATGACAAACATTGTTCTTTCCTTTTACTCTTATATGTTTAATTTTTTTTTTTTTTTCCATTTAGGAAATGCTTTTCTTTTAAATAAATTTAACAAAGTAAATGTGAATAATGATAACAAGAACAACAAGGAAAAATCAATCTACAAATGTATTATATGCTACACTTACACTATAAATTGGAGGAAAATCGAAAATTATAGGTTTTTGACGGAATAAACTGGTAAAAACACGGTTTTTACCACTGTCATGTCAAAAACCAGTTTTTGACGTCAAAAACCCAACCCTGTTTAAAATCAAACTAAAATTTATTTTAACGAAACTTTTGATGAATTTTATATACATCTGATTCATATAGATTAAATATGAAGCTTAAACATTCACTTTTGTTTGATTGTTTTTTCACAGTATCCGTGTAACTTCATCCATGTTAACCATGATTTTCATTGTTTACATTCCAACATGCAGTGCAGGATAATAAATGATGATTACGGATTGGATTATACATTTCTGGTTTTCACAGAGATGACTAATTTTAAATTATTAAATAAGTCAAAGATAGATGTTCAGAAATAATAGAACTCAAAAGTAAAAATTTATGAACCTTGATAAATAAACTGAAATTATCCAAAACACAAAAAGATATAGATAAATATTTAATAAATAATTATATTAAACAGAGTATGCTATACAATCTTAAATTCATGCAAATAAAAAAAGGATACATCTCTTGGTTCTTTTTTTATACATAATTCTGTATCCACATTCTCGACATCTGATTGGATCTTTAGATTTTATTTCATTTTCATGGTGACATTCTAAAGAGAAGAGAGAAAAAAAAACCTTAAGGCAAAGAAAAGTTTTAACCACATAGATTGCCAATATTATCATCAAGGTTGCTGTTGCTAGGTGTAAGGATTTGCTTTGAAACTCAGTGTAACTGACATTGCTAAAACTTATAGTTTTGCTGACATTACAGGGCTTGAATTTCAATGTGGGATGGCTGGATTCACACCCAAAATTTTGAAATCCCACACAAAACAATATTATGGGCGGGAGGCTCATGCCCAAAAAATTTCACAATTTTCTGTTAAATTTTGCATTTTGAAATTACGATCAACTCCCTCGAATGTCTTGTGAATTTCTTGATATTTTCATGCAACCGATTGACACATTTTCCGAGATTTTTACCACAAAAGATCATTAAGTGAATGATTTTTCCCCACGACCGATAGACAAATGCCATGATTTTTTTTCCCCAGATCGATTGACAAGTTTCTTTTGAGTTATTTTCTGTGACCGATTAGTGTATTCAGGGTTAATTCTCTTCTGAAAAATTAAGGCATTCGGTTCTAAGAATTATGAAAAATCGGTCATCAGTCCGGAAATTTGAACATAAAAATAATGGAAAAATATCACGAATTTCGACAAATGATCGCCCCAAAAAAATCTATTTCGTTAATCATTTGCAGAAAAAAACACCAATTTTGTTGCAAAAGATTGTGAAAAAAAACTCAAATTTTGTCAAAGGATTATGGAAAAAATGCAAATTTCAGGACCACGATAAAACATGAATTTTGTCAAAGGATCGCGAAAAAATTCAAATTTCGTCAAAGGATCATGGAAAAAACACTAATTTCACCAAAGGATTGTGGAAGAAAACGTGAATTTTGCCAAAAGATCTCAAATAAAAAGCAAACTTTGTCAAATGATCATGGAAAAAAAAGGAATTTCATCAGATACCAGAAAAAATGTAAATTTTGTCAAAGGATCGCAAAAGAAATGGAAATTTCGTCAAAGGATTGCGGATAAAACGCAAGTTCCATCAAAGGGTTGTGAAAAAATATGAATTTTGCCAAAAGATCACAGAAAAAATGCAGTTTTAGTCAAAGCGATGCAGAAAAAACACAAATTTCACCAAAGGATTGTGGATAAATGTGAATTTCATCAAAAGATCGTGGGAAACAGACTTGTATTAAACCAAAAACTTTCCGTGCACATAAATATTGGGTCAAAAATTTTCTGCAAAATAATTTAATGTTTAATAAAATTACGTGTTATATTATTTTGATGATATGAATTGAAAACCGTAGTTTAAAATGAATTCTTTTCAATTATTTTGTCAATGCATTTAGAAATACCCCAACCCTTAATATTGTGATCTCTTTGCACAAATAACACTATGAAATTACTCGATTTAATCACTGCAGCTGCCAATCGAAAACCGATCGGTGACAAGTTTGTCTGCAGAAAATAGAAATAAAATGACCTGTGATGGCACAACAATGTCTTGAGTCTTTAAACTTTGAATTGTAGACAAACAATACATAAATTGTACATAAAATTTGGAAATATTTTAAATTTTCGGTAATAAAAAAAGCTACAAAAACAAAATATGTTTTCCTTAACTTTTTTCTGCAAAGTTCCGAATTTTTCAGAAAATTTTCCACGCACGGCATTCGCCTATATTATACAACTCTGGTAGGAAAAACGTGAATTTTGTCAAAGGATCATGAAAAAATGCGAATTTCGTCAAAGGATCACAGGAAAAAAAAAAGTCAAACGATTGCAGAAACAATGCAAATTTCCTCAAATGATCACGGGAAAAATATGAATTTCCTCAAATGATCGCAGAAAAAACGCAAATTTTGTCAAAGGGCCACAGAAAAAAAAACACTAATTTCTTCAATTTTCTCCTAAAAAACGCAACAGTCTCTTTAGAAAGCAGCACACAAACATCTATTATTATAGGTATAGTTTTTAATCTGAAATAATATACTGAACTAACTTTTAAAAAATTGGGTTTAACACGAACACAACTTGCACGAATCTACACTCAGTCTTAAATCAACCTGAACCAAAAACAGTTTACTCGATCTGCAACAAAAGTAATTAGTGCTGGGAGAGGGTTTCCCAAGCCTTTCTCCATTCTACTGTAACCTTTCAGAAAATTTACTGTGAATTTGAGAATTTTGCTTTTTACTCAGAATCACTCTTGAATTTCACAGTTACTTTTTGTGGCAGACTGACAAAAATCACAGTTTTGTCCCGCAGCAGATTGACGAATTTCACCATTGGGATTTAAAACGACCTATACAGGTGCTGATGAGCGATTCCGTAGAGAGTGTCACACACTTAACGCAGGCTTTAATTTGGATTTATTCAATTGTTTATTAAATTTTAATGTTAATTCTGATTTTAAGCGGTATGGTAAATAAGTTATTACCATATTTTTAAACTTAAATGTGTGGCAATAAAACTCACAGAAGTATATCATTTAATTTCATTACTCAAAATGTGATTTTTTTCTACTTCAGAAAAAAAGCACATTTTGAGTATGAAATTAAATGATACATTTCTGTGAGTTTTATTTCCACACATTTAAACTAAAAAATATGGTAATAACTTATTTACCATACCACCTAAAATCACAATTAAAATTAAAGTTTAATAAATAATTGAATAAATTCAAATTAAAGCCTGCGTTACGTGTGTGACTCTCTGCACGGAATTGCCCTGATCACAGCCATCAGTACAGGAAAATTGTCCCTTTAACTAATGCTAAAGTTCCATTGAAATTTGAAATCATTCTTTCTTTATTGTAAGTGCGTTTGAAATAGGGATGCACCGAATATTCGGTCATGTTAACGAATATTCGGTTTGGCTTTAAGAAATCTTTTAAAGGATATTTTTAAAAACCTTACACAAGTTCTGCTTTTAACTGTCAACTTATAAAGATATTCAGAATAATAACAGAATCATATTTAAATAAAAGAGAATGTTTTTACATTATTTACTGTTTATTAAGCATCACTTAAGAAAATTAACCATTAATGAGGATTTTCATAGGAATTAATGATGTACAAATGCAATTTACTGAACACTGTCTAGTAAATTCTTGCTTTTTAACAAAAAAGGGTGTTTATAAACAAAATAGAAAATCGTTCAGATTAGTGATGCAACGAATAGTGGTTTGGCCGAATAACCGAATACCGAATATTCGGCCAAGCTACAGACGAATATTCAGCCTATTCGGCCGCCGAATAATGAACTTATTTTTGCCTAAAAACAAAATATAGTATGCACTATATGCACAATTCTTGTATATTTCACAATTAAAATGTATTGTTTTCTTTTAAAAAATTATTTATATACAAATTTTTAATTTTTTAAAGCATTATTTTACTCTGAAAAAATATTCGGCTATGTTCGGCCTAAAAATTGCCTCAATAATATAATTCCCCCCCCCCCCCCCCCCGAAAAAAAAATTCTTAGCAAAAGTTCCTCATCAGGTACTACTGTCTAGTTACATTTTAATAGATATTGTGTGTGTTGTTGTTACATTTTAAAATAATGACAAAATTTGAAAAGTACTAGGAAACATAAGTTTCAACTTTCAGCTGAAATAAAATAAAAAATAAGAAATCTTAATATCTTAAGAAAACCACTGATAGAAAGGATGAAAGGAATATTCTCTAAAATTGTGGAAAGAAATCATTGTAGATTTTATAAAGCTCACAATTAACAAAAAAAATTATCATTTATTATTATCATTATTTTTTTTCTTTGCTGTCAGCAGATAGCACTAGAGTTCTTTATAATTCAAAATATTATTGAAAGAAATATTTTTTTATGTAACAAGGGATAAATGTGATTAAAAAAAAAACCCATTGTGAAACCCATTGTGATTAAAAAAAAAAAAATAAATGAATTTGTTTGTACAGCTGTATTAAAACAATTTTGAATAGATTAATTTTAAATTTAACAGATTACGTCAGCTTATTACAAGCAGATACTTTTTGTACTTACTGATAGAGCATAAAATTTTTTTAACATGATTCCTAAATTAGCCTTTTATATAAAAATGGGTAAATAAAACCCATTCGGGGTATGAAAATTAATGGAAAAAAAAGTGTTAGTTAATTTCAAATAAAATTTTCATTATACATGATGAATATAAATTGTCAAATTAAAAAGTTATACTGTGTAAATATAAAAACATTTATTACAGTATTATTCGGCCAAGGCCGAATAATGGACTTGATATTCGGCCGAAGCCGAATGTTCGGCAGACAGGCCGAATGGGCCAAATATTCGGCTTCGGCCGAATATTCGTTGCATCTCTAGTTCAGATTTCCTATCAGGATTGAGAATAGACATCAAGACGGACAATTTTTGTTGAGGAAAACATAATTGCAATTCACTTATTCAGCCATAAATACAGTGTATCTCACTTGAGGTCAAACTTGGATTTTCGTTTGTTACTTTAACAATAACAAAGATATCACAACTATATTTTCAATAATTAAAACAAATGAATAAAATTTTCTTAAATTCTAAAACAAACATTTTAAAATCAAAGAGAAATTGTACAGGATCATATCTATTTGTTTGTCAGGATAAAGTAAAAGTAAATAAATAATACAATCTATTCAAATTTTATATGGTGGCAACTCAGCAAGAATAACTGTTCTACTCCCTTTTATTAAGCAAGGAAGTTTTTAAATACATCTTAGATCGGTGTCTGGAGTGGGTGATCATTTTCAGAGATAGTAAATGTTGTTCTTAAAGTCTTAGCAAGAAACAGATTATTTACTGGACAATGTTCAGGAACTTGCATTTGTACATAATTAATTCCTATGAAAATCTTCATGATTGGTTAATTTTCTTAAATAATATTTAACAAACAGCAAATAAATAATGTAAAAACATTCTCTTTTATTTAAATGTATGATTCTGTTTCTAATTATTCTGAATATCTTTATAAGTTGACTGTTAAACGTATAAGTGGTATAAGGTTTTTAAAAATATGTTTTAAAAGTTTAAGTATTCGGTTGGCCGAATAGTTTGCTATTCGGCCAAGCTGAATATTCGGTACACTGAATAGTTTGCTATTCGGCCAAATCAAATATTCGGTGCATCCCTAATTTTCAACAGACTTGCTTTGATTTCTGTGAAATATGATATGATGAGAAGTGCTGGAAATTGCAACCATTCGCATATCTAAAAGACTATGAATGAGCTAGACATTCCTTTATTCAGAATGCAGTTGACAGTACTTATATGGTGTCAATGGCCAAAATTCAATCATTTTCAATATCATCATCACATTTAATGCAAGCAAAGTTAATTTGCAACATGAAACAAATTTCGATAAAATATCTTCATTATTGATATACAGTTGTGAGGGAAAATTCATTTTCGGCTTGTAGTTACACAAACGGTTTTTTCTGCGGCCCTTTGACAAAATTAGAGGTTTATCCTCAAAATTTGCATTTTTTTCCACAATCCTTTTGACGGAATTTGCATTTTTTCGCGATACTCTTGACGAAATTTGCATTTTTTTCTTCACGATCTTTTGACGAAATTTGTGTTTTATCGCCATTCTTCGAAGAAATGTGCAATTTTTTTTTCACGATCTTCTGACGAAATTTGTGTTTTTTCCAATCTTTAATGAAATTAGGGGGGGTTTTTTTGCGCAATCCTTCGAAGAATTTTGTGGGGTTTTTTTCGTGACTCTGACGAAATTTTCTTTTTTTCTGCGATTCTTTGAGGAAATTTGTGCTTTTTATGTGATATGATGAGATGAAAAACTTGGACGAAATTCGATTTTCTGCCATGATTCTTTGAAGAAATTGGTGATTTTTTTCTGTAAACGATTGACAAAATTGATTTTTTTTGGCGACCATGTCAAATTTATGTCCGAATTTTCAGATCAATCACAGTTTAAAAAGTTTTCGGAACTGAATACCTTAAATTTTCAGAAAATTTGGAACAGAATCACCTTTGCTACTTTCTTTTCTTACGTTCGGGAGAATCGCCGATCTGGACGACGTAAATTCCAAATGAACTTCACCCCTTTCCTCCCTTGCATTGATACATCTTTCAAGCATCACGCTTGGCAAGTGAAGACAATAAAGTTAATCACCACATTTTAAACGTTACTCAATAATTAGCTAGTGATAATTTTGTGCTACATGCTAAGGCCATATGTTTTTTAATTGATATTGGTTTAATTCCGGGAAAAGAAACGATTGTGTTCTATCCTAAGTGCAATCAATAAATGCCAGTCAATAATGATAAGTAGTTGTTGTGGGACAACGAATCCTCTAATTAATACTTTTTTCCTTGGATCTAAGATTCTTAATGCAGATTGTTTGGCTATAGTGTTTTGTTTTGTCTTAAATTTACTGATTAGTTTTTGTTTGTCTCAGCCCGTTGTCATTTGTTTCTGAATTCGTAAGTGTTTAACTATTTCTGTTAAAATGTTCTTTGATTCTGATATTTTGTTTGTTTTAAATAGTGTGTAATGTTGGATTGTTTGCCAGAAATGTTTTTTTGTTTTATAAAAAATAATTTTTCTGACAAAATGTTAAACTTGGATGGAAAAAAACTGCCAAATGCACCTGAATATGGAATTTTAGTCATATAATAATATAAAGATAAGGTTACTACTTGATTATCCTGTCGACCAAAAAACTATCGCCAAACTATAAGATTAAATGCCAATAATGGTTGATCGTAAATGTCACAATCTCTTGACATTAAACACGACACACCTGTTTGTTACGTCATCAAGCGATTTTTTATTTGACTTTTAATTTGTATTTTTATTAATGTTCTACTAATTTATTTGTTCTTTCGTTAATTGAAATAAAAATGTCAATTTCTATAATTTGGCGAAATTGGTCAACAGGATAACCAAGTAGTACCAAAGATAAATTTCTTTTAGAACTGCAAATCCTTGTTGAAAAAATTTTTACAACATAACTTAGTGATACACCTTGGTCAATTAATTACCAGTTGGGCAATTCCACAGAAAGGTCAACCAGAAACCAATTTTTCAACATTAACATTTTTTAACAAATAATGTATCATTTTAAAGCTAAAGCACTGCAGAATCTTAAGGATAAATTTATTTTAAAGTGAAATATAGGCTCTTTAGTAAGCCATTTCAAACACTATGAAACTGAACCTAGATTTTCATTTGAAAAAATATTATTGTGTTTTAAATTTTATAAATATTTAATTATACAACATATACAAATGTGATCAGCACAAAACTTTGCACTGACATATTATATTTTTTGAAATATTAAAGATTTTCTAAAAAGCACTTTAGCCATTTTACGTCCAACACCAAAAAATATTAAAATTTAATCTGAGTCAACTAGCCGAAACCATTTAAAATGCAATTTTATATTTAAAGTGTGTGTTTATATTAGGGATTGACCGAATCAGCAATTTTGCCGAATACCGAAGCTTCGGTCGAAGTGTATACCGAAGCTTCGGTATTCAGTAACCGAATACTTGAAATTTTTTAATACGCATTTTTGCATATAACAGCTTTTTTAATAAGCTTTAATTGAAATTAAATTCTCAATAATTTAATCCAGTTACATTTTTATTCTAAAATCTAATTACACAAAAAAATTTAATGATTTCTTTCCACTCACAAATTCATTAACCCATCACTTATTTTTTATTATTTTATCACTAGTCAATACCCAAAAATAACCTATGAAAGTATTAAACTATACAGGGTATTATTAAGGATAAGGATTGTCAGAAAAACAAAAGTTCATTCAAATAATAAGAAACAATGTTGTCATTAATCTGATTTACTGATTGTCTAACTCTAATTATAAATATATTGAATAGGGATGTTCTCAAAATACAAAAAGTATTATATCAATTTGTACATTTAACTATTTTCTGTCAAATTATTGGTAGAATATTTTGATTTTAATATTTTAACATTGTGGTGATGAAGATAAGAAATTTGAGCGATTTTGATATAATGGTTATAAAAGCGGATAGGCAAGGGGTATACTTATTTGATGTGTGTATTTTCTTTAATATACACCTTAGATATACCGATGTGAACTCTGATATACTTATTTGATGTGTATATTAAAGAAAATACACATTAAATAAATTTAAAAAAACTAATATAGAAGTAAAATTAAATGATAAGGGAAAGATGCGCATCTTCCTTACTTTTTTTTTCTCTGTTGTAGACAGAGTTCTTTTGATTTCGCATCTATGTAGACTATTTTAGGAAGGAAAAAGTTTTTTAAAAATAAAAAATGGCCTTTGACACTTGTTTTTTGTAGTGCAGCTGAACTCTGAACTCATGCACATAATATTGAAACTCATTGTTTAGCCTATTTTACTGCTAAGTAAAAGAGAATTCTTCTACTTCTAAGAAAGTACTTATCTGCAATTATTCGGCCAAATACTTTTAAGTATTCGGCTGAAGCCGAATATTCGGTTTACATGCCGAACCACCGAATACCGAATCAACTATTCGGTATTCGGTCAATCCCTAGTTTATATACATCTTTCATATTACCTATTCAGATTAATTTTTTAAAAATTATTTATACAGAAAAAAATTGTGTCGGACGTAAAGATTTTTTTTACGTCTGATACTAAAGTTTTTTTTTTTTTTTTTTTTTTTTTTTTTTTTTTTTTTTACGTCCAAAACCATTTTTAGAAGAAATTTTGGCTGAATCCTAAAACAGCCGAGATACTTGGCATCATTCAATTTGGCGAGGCGATAAATGGATCTTTGTTGTTACCAGTTCGTTTCGTAAATTCTTTCCACGCCTACAGTGGTGTGATCTTGAATTTGGATTGGTTGATTTCTTGTGTATTGGATGGCTACAGCTACCTTTGACAACTCAACTCTGCATGTTTTGTAATTTGTGTACAACGAGGTGTAGAAGAAAGACGTTTTGTAGCTGTAAAATTAAATGACGGTAAGGCAAAAGTTTGTTATTGTTAATATTTTTTGCTGTTTTTAGTTGTAAAATTTGAAAGTTAAAGTACCTGTGTAATTTAGTTTGAAATTGTGAATATTTGTTCATTCTTTTGGCTGGAAAGTTCAATGAAGTTTATCGACGACTAAAAATTTGCAAAATTATGTCAATTCAACATTTTATAGAGTTGGTTTTCAAGAAAGGAGATGTTTGTTAAGGTATGTTAATAATTTTATGTATTTTTTATTATAGTGTTTTATATTAGCCGTTTATTGTATATTTCTCATGTATGCTGACCTTACGAGTTTTGTACATTTTGATATTGCTATGCAGCGTGAACTGCTGAATTTTGATATTGCTATGCAGTGATTACTGCTGAATTTTGATATTGCCATGCAGCGAGAACTGCTGAATTTTGAGATTGCTACGTAGCGAGAACTGCTGAATTTTGAGATTGCTACACATCGAGTAACTGCTGGTGACAGTGGTGTTTTTTTTTCAGTTAATGAACGCAAAGCATTCATACATGTTCACTGATTGCCGCTTTAACGAGTTTCCTGCGTTTTTCAGATTGCTGCAGAACTAGGTGGCTGTATTCAGTGATATATATTATTTTTTTATGAACACAAAGCGTTCATACTTCTTAAATTAGAAATGAATTGTTCAATGTTTACTATAATATAGGCACATACTTACAATATTAAATGACCCCATGATTTTTTCTGAAAGTTGTTGAGAAATGAAAATTTTAATCATTATATCGTTACTCTGATTTGAAAAGGTACTTTAAAAATTTCACATTTTCAATAAACTTATGTTGAAATAGTTTGTTTTATTTTGAATCTCATAAAAATCAGCTTTCCTGCGTTTTCTAATACGTCGTTATTTATAAAAGTTGTATTTCCCATGATTCCAGGGTGACGATGTAGTAAAAAACAGTCTGGAAGCATTCAGGAAAGTGGACCAATCACGTTAGTTTTCAGGTTGCCACATTTTAGATTGGCGTATGTGGGGTATTTAGCGCTTGTCAGAAAAGTCGCCAAATGGGGTGTCTCGGCTGTTCTGGGAATCTGCCGAAATATTCTAGCAGAAACAAGAAAAAAATCCTGTAATGCCATTTTCATTTATTATAAATTTATCTTTTTCTTTTATTCTAAACAACATTAATTTTTTCCATCTGTCTTCCTTTGAATGTTATAGTCTAAGTGTCTAAGTAATCATTAATGTTGCTATCCTGTATTCTATGGCTTGTGATTTTATCGTAATCTGAAACATACGGTAAAATTTTCCAATAAATATGTATGCAGTGTTCTTTAAAAGAATCTTAATTGCATATTATAAAAATTGGATTTTTTTTTTAAAATATAAAATTTGAGTCGGGTCGGGTTTCATTTATTTTTACTGGGGTCGGGCGTACTTTCACTGATTTTTTGCATGGGCCAGGGTGTGAACTGCAAAAATATAAACGGACAAGGTCGAACTTTTAAGAGTCCAGGACTGGAAATTTTGGTCCATGCAGATCTCTAAGCAAAGGTAATGCAAAAATTGTAAATTTCTGCTATATTTGAATGGCAAGGAACTTGAAATAATAGTAACCTTTTTCACTCAGATTCTTTGAGTCTGTAGGACCAGAAGTAATGCAAAATAGTAAACCCCTCTCCCCTTTATTTTCATGTACGCAAGACTTAAAATAATGTGAAATTATAATTCTTTTTTTCTGAATCAGCGGTACTCAAAATAAGGACAAAATATAGTGATTTTCGGATTTTTCAGGCCTGCAGAACTCGAAATAAAGCCAAAATTGCAAAAATTAATGCAAGAGATTTAGAATTTTCACCTTTTTTTTTTTAATCTGTAGAATCCGAATTATTTCCGAAATAGTAAAATTTTCATCTTTATTTTTCTTCCTTTCCATTGAAATTTTTTGAGTCCGGAGGGCATGAAATAACAAAATTGTAGCAATTTTGGCTTTTGTTTTCAGAGTCCGCGGATCAGAAATAGTAAAATTTCTATTTTGTTTTGTTGTTTACAGAGTTCGTAAATATCATGATATTTTTGAAAATATAAAAAATATCCGATATTTTCAAAATAGTTAACATACTGCGGATAATGAATATTTTCAAGCATAATATAAATTAGAAACTAAAACATATTGTTACTAACATAAAAACTTAAACAACAGTATTCTAAAATGCATTTCTCTCTTTTTTTTTTTTTTTTTTACTTAGAACAAAATTGAAGATGTTCTAAATTAATAATAACTAATGATAATTGGTGATAATTGAAAACAGATACAATTTGCATATGTATATAAATTATAGGATTTGTATCAAGTATCGGGAAAGTTTTATATTTTATAAAATAAAATTTTAAATACAAAATAGTTTTTTTTTTAATTGAAGGATTTTAACATAAATGTAAGCTTGTCTTATTGTTTATTCCCAAACCTGTAGTACAGTTTAGACTTAATTAAACCAAAATCAGAAGACTCCTATCTAATAATGCTGTATATAAATGATTATCTAAATTACAGTTTGTCTTTCAATGGCTGTTCTGAATTAATTGTCTCTCATAATTATTAGTTCTACATTTAAAAATAAGTTTTAAACTCACAGCTTAGAAAAGATATTTGTAAAAAATTCTTCTTGTATTCTTTGCCTAAAAAAGTCACTGCCAGACACAAAAGTTTTTTTATCTACAGAATGGCACAGTCAATAACAGTTGAAAATTTCATTTACGCTGGTTTTGACTGAAGAAAATATCAAAATTATCTTACACATTGATATGTTAAAAATAAATATCAAATATACAAAATATCAAACATCTTGATATTTTGAAAATAAATATCAAGAATTTGAAAATATCGAAAATATCAAAAATCTTGATATTTTAAAAATAAATATCGGATATATATCCATTGATATATATCAACGAACCCTGGTTGTTTAGATTTTGATAGTTGAATTTTGCAGGAAGCAAAATTGTAAAATTAATAAGGCGAAAAATATAATTTTTTCCCTTTATTCTTTCGAAGCCCTAAGAACAGAATCAATGCTAAAATAGTGAAATTTTAACTTTATTTTTTTGTGTGTTCCATCATAGTTTTAACCAACAAAAAAAATTAGTATATTAGCCAGGCAAGAGGAATTAAAATTTCTAGGGATGCACCGGATATTGATTTTGCCGGATATCGGATACCGGATATCCGAAGCTCCTTCACCTGCCGTATTCGGATATCCGGCACTAGATATGTTTTTAGTTATACAGTGAATTATTTCTCTATATAATGTCATCTCAGAACAATAAATTACAAACATGTTTTACACATCATTAAAACATTTTAAATGTATTGAAATATAATTTACAAAAACTATATCTCTTTGAATATCAGGGCTTGCAATTCAAGTTTCCCAGGAGGAGAGTTTCATACCCAAAATTTATAAATGCAGGGGAGTTGAACTGTTAGAAAGGAAAAGAAAAATCTTTAAACCCCGTTATTTTTTATGTGCTACTTAAATAATTACATTTATACAGGCATCACAAAATACCATTGAAACAATTTAAATTAACAACTCAAGATAATTATTCAAAATTTTTATTTTATTAAAACAAAGGAACAGAATCAAGCTTTATATATATTATGTCTATTTTTCAACTTTCACCTAATGTTATGGACAATTAACAATCGGGTTGCTAAATGAATATCTTAATTTAGATTTTATTCCATTTTGCATACTTTAGCCTCTTTCACAAGTTAAACTTTTGACAAACAGCACAGAACGACTTTTATAACTTTAGAAATTATCGGAAACACATGGTTATGCTCTCTTAAAAAGTTTTAGAAAACTTTGCAAAATCTGATGTGCATTAATTTTTAACTTACATGAATAATGCATATTGGTGATGGTATGTCACTTCTGAACAAATTTGTTTTATTATATCCTTAATGGATCCTTAATTATATCCTTAATGGTTTTATTATATCCTTAATATTCAAAACTGTAATCCCTGGTATTTTCGTTAATTGAACTATGTTCTATGCATTGGAATTTTATATCCATATCCAAAGTTTGAAAAGGGAATAGTCAATTGGTTTCTTCTATTACACGAGAAAAGGTTGATTTCAAAAAGTCATGTCCTAATTTCTATTAATTGCGAGAAACAACTAGTTTGCTGTTTCTAAATATGTTTTTTTGAAGTTCATCAAAGTTTTTTTTTTTTTTCATGTGCACCACAAGTGTAATCTCATTTTGTTTAGTGCTGACTATTGTCCAATTTGGTAGAGCTTAGTCTCCGGTGGCCGTTGCTGCCCTTTTAGTTATTTCCCATTTCTGGCACACAGGAAAAACATCGCAAAATACGTAAAACTGTCATAGAAATAAACATTGCTGATTTCGTCAATCATGGTGAAAATAAATAAAATAATTTGTCGATTGGTTGCGAGAAAAAAACTGAAGTTCATGGGAAATCGAAAGTGGGAAAATATCACGAAATTCGTCAATCGATCATGGAAAAGTATCGTGGAATTTGCCAGTCCGTCACAAGCAAATACAGTGAAATTCCTCAGCCGGTCGCAGAGAAAAAATGCGACAATTTTTAATTAGATGCAGAAAAACAATCGTTACTTTCATCAGTATGTCACAAGAACAAACAGGGAAATCTTCCAATTGGTCACAGAATAAAATTTCTAAATTTGTCAATTGATTGCGAAAACAAATTTATGAAATTCACCAATCGGCATCCAGAAAAAAAATCAAGAAATTCGTCAGTCGGTCGAGGAGAAAAATCGCAAACTTTTTTGGTCAGATGCAGAAAAACAAACACTAATTTTGTCAATTTGTTGTAAGGAGAAACTGTGAAATCTGCAAATCGATAGTGGAAAATATCATGAAATTTGTCAGTCGGTCCCGACACTTCATCGTCGTTTTACAAAGAAACATTTTCGGAAAATGATTTTTTCGAAACAGTAGCCTCCCGCCCCCAATATTCTTTAGGGCATGAATCCTGCCATCCCATCCTGAAATTCAAGACATGTATCTGCCATTCAAGCCGTGTAATGTATATTAATAATGTTGTATAAAAAATGTAATTTAAACATTAAAATATTCTGTTTATTTGTACAATGAAATGCTGATAATTGCTGCTGGATTTGGATATAGGATTGACTATTGATAATTTCTAATAATTTGTACAATGAAATGCTAATAATTTGTATAACAAATTTTAGCCAATTAATAGGCTTATAATTGTAGAGTAGTTTCACAAAGAAATACATACGTTCTTTTTATAATTTAAACATAAAATATCTACTAATATTACCCATGATTAAAGAGTTATTTTCTCCAAATATAGGTTTAGTTGATGTCTTTTTTCTGTTTTAATTATTTAATACTGTTTTTCTTTGAGTCACATTTAGTTTTATTTTAAGTTAAATTACTGTGATATTTATAAGTAAAAAGAAAATTACTTTTAATTTTAATTATTTTATTTATAATGAAGTTACAAAAAGAACTAACTGGATGTGCCAATCCCAAAACTTTTTTCTATCTCATACATCTTAATATTTCAAAAAGTAGTTCCAAATGTTAATACTTCGATATTATTAGTTCAATATTATACCAACTTTGATTTTGATCTAAAATTTCTATTCGTCAATTAATCAAAATAAGAATAAGTTAATCTCGATCATGATATTTATTAAAATCAATAATTTTTTTCGTTATTCTGCTGTACATCAGCTGATTGTGAATAGCCAGTTTAGCAGGATGCGAAGTTCCCATGGCTTCACGAGCCACCAATATACAGTACAAAAAACTGCGAAAAATTGAGAAAATTTTACAAAAAATGCTGTCACAGTGCCACCTTCTAGCGGGATATTTCCAAATTCAAGAAAAAACTGCCGGCCATAGACGAAAATATACACAAAAAATAGGTTCAATTCTATGCTTAGCTTCTTACACTTTTCGATGATAAAATAATGGAAATAACACAAAAATCACTATTATAGCGCCCCCTTCCAGAAGAATATTTTCAAATTGAAGGAGGACCAATTGGCCATAGCCAAAAACATACCCCCAAAAATTGGTTATATTCTATATATAACTTCATACACTTTTCGATGGTACAAGAATGAAAATGGCACAAAAATCACTATTACAGCGCACCCTTCTGGCAGAATATTTCCAATTTAAAGGAGAACCTGCTGGACATAGCCAAAAACATACACAAAAAATTTTGTTCAATTATATGGATAATTTATGATTACATATTTAACATACACTTTTCGATAGTACAATAATGAAAATGGCACAAAAAATCGCAATTACAGCACTTCCTTCTGGCAGAATGCTTCCATATTGAAGAAGGACCTGCTTGCCACAGCCAAAAACATACACAAAAAATTTGGTTCAATTCTATGCGTAACTTCATACACTTTTTGATGGCGCAATAATGAAAATGGCACAAAAATCACGATTACAGCACCCCCTTCCAGTGGAATGTTTCAATATTGAAGGAGGGCCAGCTGGCTATAGCCAAAAACATTCACAAAAAATTTGATTCAATTCTATGCATAACTTCATACACTATTTGATGGTATGATGACAGACAGACAGACATTTTGTATATACATGTTTTGGGATCTCTGACCCCTAAAACGTCTAAGCTCACCGAAAACCAGAAATCGAAAATATTTCAGTTACAATACTTTCTTGTATTGAAGATAGAAGAAAGTAAAAATAGGCCTGTTTAATTGTTAAACGTAAAAGAGAGAAAGAAAATGAATAAAGTCATACTTTAATAAACAATTTCAGATTTTGTTTCACATTCTGAAAGTAAAGGTACAATTTTCTAAAAGATGTAAACATAAATTCTTAAATTTATTATAAAGAGTTCTAATACCAATGTTAGGAAAGCTGGCAATTCTTTAAACTTTTGAGAATTACCTTTTACTCATGAATAGTGGACTTACTTTCATATTTCTCATTATAAACAAAAGTTGTTCGGCATTGTTTGGGTCAAGCGATTTCTCTTATCCTTATATATTTGTTTTGCTACGTATTGCCGGATATCCGGCAGAGAAGTCGGATATCCGGTGATTGTGATTCGGATATTGAAAAATCAGCCGGATATCCGTTGCATCCCTAAAAATTTCCTAAGTCAGAGTCGGCCATTTGTTTCACCAACTCTGCAGCCCTGGTTAAATATGATGGCAAACACTTCCCTGGATATATAACTGAAGTAAATGATAATGAAGTAGAGGTTAGTGCGATGCACCAATCTTCAACAAATTTCAAAATTTTAAATGGCCTCAACACGAGGACAAAATTTACTATGATGTAGAGAGTGTAGTGAAAAAAATCCAACCTCCCATCCCAAGAAGGAACAGAGAACAATTTTTGTTTGGAGAATGTATTAGGATTTGGAAATTTTTGTACAAACACAATTTTTCATAATAAAATTACTTGGCTGAATCCCAATACAGCCAAGACACTTGGCATCGTTCAATTTGGCGAGGCGATAAATGGATCTTTGTTGTTACCAGCTCGTTTCGTAAATTCTTTCCACGCCTACAGTTGAGTGATCTTGAATTTGGATTGGTTGATTTCTTGTGTATTGGATGGCTACGCCTACCTTTCACAACTCAACTCCACATGTTTTGTAATTTTTGTAGAACGAGGTGTTGAAGAAAGACGTTTTGTAATTGTAAAATTAAATGACGGTAAGGTAAGAGTTTGTTATTGTTAATATTTTCTGCTGTTTTTAGTTGTAAAATTTGATGTGTAATTTAGTTTGAAATTGTGAGTATTTGTTCATTTTTTTTGCTGGAAAGTTCAATGAAGTTTATCGACGACTAGAAATTTACGAAATTATGGCAATTTAACATTTTATAGAGTTGGTTTTCAAGAAAGGAGATATTTGTTAAGGTATGTTAATAATGTTATGTATTTTTTATTATAGTGTTTTATATTAGCCTTTATTGTATATTTCTCATGTATGCTGACCTTACGAGTTTTGTACATTTTGATATTGCTACGCATTGAGAACTGCTGAATTTTGATATTGCTATGCAGCGAGAATTGCTGAATTTTGAGATTGCTAGATAGCGAGAACTGCTGAATTTTGAGATTGCTAGATAGCGAGAACTGCTGAATTTTGAGATTGCTACACAGCGAGAACTGCTGAATTTTGAGATTGCTACACAGCGAGAACTGCTGGGGACAGTGAAGTTTTTTTTCAGTTAATGAACGCAAAGCGTTCATACATGTTCTCGGATTGCCGCTTTAACGAGTTTCCTGCGTTTTTCAGATTGCTGCAGAACTAGGTTGCTGTATTCAGTGATATATATATATATATATATATATATATATATTTATGAACGTGAAGCGTTTATACTTCTTTAAATTAGAAATGAATTGTTCAATGTTTACTATAATATAGGCACGTACTTACAATATTAAATGACCCCATGATTTTTTCTGAAAGTTGAGAAATGAAAATTTTAATCATTATATCGTTACTCTGATTTGAAAAGGTACTTTAAAAATTTCACATTTTCAATAAACTTATGTTGAAATCGTTTGTTTTATTCTGAATCTCATAAAAAATCAGCTTTCCTGTGTTTTCTAATATGTCGTTATTTATAAATGTTGTATTTCCCATGATTCCAGGGTGATAATGTAGTAAAAAACACTCTGGAAGCATTCAGGAAAATGGACAAATCACGTTAGTTTTCAGGTTGCCGCATTTTAGATTGGCGTATGTGGGGTATTTGGCGTGTGTCAGAAAAGTCGCCAAATGGGGTGTCTCGGCTGTTTTGGGAATCTGCCAATTACTTTATACTTGGATTTAGTCATTTTGAAGATCAACTTATTTACGTTCGACAACAGTATTTTCATACAGTTTACGTCCAACACCAAAAATTTACATGCAACACCAGAATAAAAAATTTAAAAATGTACTTTAATATTAAACTAAATAAATCTAAAAAGATTATAGCATTCATATATGTACTTTTGATTATAGTTTGTTTAAAAATTATAAAATCAACCAATTCACAGAATTTTGAGAATTTATTTGGTATGTCACAGTTTTCTAGTTTGTGTGATTACATCCAACACCGGTTATTTAAATATTTTTTTCCAGGATTTGAAATATTCAGAAATGTTTTTTTTACATGCTGTTTGACAAAGTATGATGTGGTAAGTACCTTGTATAGAAATTTGATCATTTAGTTGAAATTTATGTACCAAAAGCAAGATTGTTGTTAGAAATTTGTGTCTGATTTTTACGTCTGACACCATGGAATTGCCCAGTTACTATAATAATGAAATACTGATTATAAACTAAGAATGAATAGGAATACTGTTCACAATTTCACAAAAACAGGACTTTTTAATAAAAATCTTCTGTTTTGAACTAATACCCTCGACAACCACAAATAGAAAAGTGATTATAGCAATCACCATCAAAGATTAATATGGTAGAAAAAATTCTTAGTGTTTTAATTGTCAAGTCTATCAGTCTACAGACGGCTTGCATAGACGTCACGTTGCTATTAGCAACGACTGATGCTATTGCATCTAGAGCACACACAGAATATCAGAATTCCCCTTTTGCCGTTAAAAGCACATGTTATCTTTCTGTTTAATTTTCATCTTTCTTATTTTTTATTATTATAGTGCAAATAAGTCTAATAAGGCAGAAGGAGAGCACCACATCCACATTATATCTGAGCGGCATATGAAGCAATGCCAGACATGTGACATCATGTGCAAGCCGATCAATTCTATAATCAAATGCCAGACAAAGAGAAATTAAATTTTGATCTAGCGTTTTCTGAAGCATGCCTAGAAATGGATGCCGCAGTGGTATGTACACCAGTCACCCGGTGTAATTCCTGGTCAAAAACCAATCGATTATAAAAATATCCAATTATTATGAAAACTATTAAAGGTATTGTTCTCAATTTTGGTATAGAATTAGCACCCTCTGATGGCTATGTAATAAAATGCTTACTTAAATATATAAGTACTTATAATTAAAATAATTACAATTTTTAAGTGACCAGGAATTACTCTGAAATCGGGGTAATTCTTGGTCACTTCTGGGGTAATTATCCGTCAGCATCCTTTTTCATGTAAATAAAATAGTAAAGTTAATTTTTTAAGACAGAGTAAAGAAAAATCGTTAAAAAGAGTCAGTTATTTAATGCCGGTTATTTATAATGTACCTTGCCCCATTGACGCGTTTAATTATACTATACTTTGTGATTAATTAGATATTAAAGCATGACCTTTAAATTAAACAAGTAATACATGTGCATTTATTAGTTTAAAAAATGAAACTGAATATTTTTTTAGCATAAATACAAACAAAACGCATCACATATACTTACAATCACATCGGATCTAAAAATAATACGAATTTGAAAAAATAATAATAATTTTATTACCTCCACATATGTAAACCATAGGCGTCTTAACGGCCTGCTCTTTTTCCATTTTTAATGTTTATAATAACAAGTTGGAGCTAAATTATCCAATCCTTGAAAAACACACAACTTTTAAATTGTATTTTGATGCAAAAAATCCAAAGGACTGATTGGTTGGTGGATTGGAAGTAAAAAAAAAATAGTAGTAGACGGAAAGAAAGCTGAGTTGTAAGCAAAGCAATCAGCCATTTCGTTTTCGATATCTATTACATCCATGGTTTTTGACGGCTGACTGTATTCTGTCAGGTATACTGCAATTCAACTTCCACTTTTTATAAATAAAATTTTTGTTTACAAAACAGCCACTGCGCCCACATGCTGACTTCATGCGCTTAGTTATGGATAATAAACAGTTTAGTGTGTCTGAATATAAAATTGGTGATGAAAAAGCAGTTCTTCGCCACTTCTTTGTAAAACAACATATAGGAAATCATGATATTAAACCATCTGATAGAACTCTTTTAGTTATGAATGTTCCACCATATGTGAACGATAAATGTCTCAAGTTATTGTATGAGGACTTTGGTGCAATTGAACGTATATTTTTTCATAAAAAACCGCAGAGTGGAGCTGATGAAAGTGAAGAAAATTCGGATTCAGTGTTCTCAAACAAAAAACAAATAGTTGGTTACAAATGTGCGTATATTGTTTTTAAGAAGCCTTCGGCTCTTGTTAAAGCATTAAAATGTGTGGAATTAGGTATAATACCTTTAGATATCATTGATCCGATTGGTATTGATAAATTAATTTCTGATTACAAATCTAACTTCATCGATATACATAAAGTTAGAAACGAAGTAGAACAGTTTATGAACTATTATGATCAGAGCTTTGAAGAGGAGAAGCAGAAATCAAAAGATATGACAGTGGATGAAGACGGCTGGATCATTGTCACAAAGCATAGTAAAACACCTAAAATACCTAGGAAGGAAGGAGTAAGTGAAAGAATAATTCAGAAGCAAAAGAAAGCCCTAGAAAAGCAGATTTTGTTAAATTTTTATCGCAGTCAGATGAGGCAGCAGAAAGAAGAAAAACTTGATGAGCTTCGTAAAAAATTTGAGAAAGATAAAAAGCGAATTCAATTAATGCAACAAAATAGAAAATTCAAACCATATTGATATTTATAATAAAAATCTACAGAAAATATTTTGAGGTGTATTTATTTTAGATTTTAAAAGCTGCATTTTACTTAATTTTTCTTTGTATGCTAATGTTATAGAGTTGTTTTTATTGCTATTATTATTATTGTTCTAAAGTCTGTAATTGAGATTTATTAATATTTTTCGAAGAGAAAGGTTTATATATATAGGGTAGATGTGCCAGTAATGGACACCCCTTGATGTTTTTGGTTCATAAAAAAATAACTAATAAATATTTAGCTTCAATAATTTTTTTTTATAATTCTCCCTTGTATGTTTTATAAAACTATGTTATTGTCGACACTTTTAATCACACCAATCAGGAAGAAGAAAATAATGTTTCAAAGTTTTGCTGTATTTCTGTGAAAATCTTAATGAAGAGGTTAAGAGCTGGCTTCATTTAATTAATTTATATATTATTTATTTTCTAGCAAAATTTGAATGTTTTTGTTTGAGTAGCAATAGAAAACTTTAAATTTTATATACTAATGGCTATTTACAAAATTTCATTTCTTTTTAAGGTTTTAAGAGGGGGTGTCCATTACTGGGATGGTTAATTAGTCATTTTCCAGTAATGGACACCCCATGTAGACATTGCTAAAAATGTAATTTTAGTAATATTTATACTGCATAAAATACTTTGGCTTAACTGCAAACCTTAATAATCAAATTTAATTTTTAAATTATACTTACCAAAATGTAATAACACCAAAACTTTTATAAATAGGTGCTTTTAAGTTATTTTATGTGATTAATAAAATTTTGATATTTTATTTTATTTATTATTATTTTTTTATATGTAGTACATATCTGAAGAACCTCACATATTTTATAATCTGGCAATCAAACCAGACAGGAAGCAGAAAATATTGTTTAAGAGCACAGTCAAAGAGGGGCTCATAGGGCTTAATCCCTCTCTGCTTAAATAAAGACAAATAAGTTACAGAAGCTATTAAAAATCCATTTTCTGTCTTAAATGTTTCCTTATTGAAAAAAAAATGTAATACTATTAACGAAAGTTATAGGTAATATTCATGAAACTAGTAAATCTGCAGATCAGTGGCCTCAGACATCAGTTCTACAGTTTTATTTTGAAATTATTTTATTTAGTATTTAAAATATTCAACTCACAATATCATTTCTTTCATATTTGTAATATTAATTATTATAAATGATATATCAAGTAATCTCTGGAAGATTGTTAAAAATAGTGACACAAAACTAAATATTAATATTCCAAAACTTTTTTTTTTCTTTTACCTTTTAAATCTACCTCTGTTTCAATAATTTGATAGCTGTAATTGTCTGATATTTAGTATTTTAAACTATCCATCTAAAATAATTAAAATTTCGATCTTCTGATAATTACAATAATTGATGCAAACAGTAAATGATTATCACAAATATTTTATTAATTACTGGTATCCTAATTGTTAAATTTTTTAAAAGAAAACTATTTTGTTTCATTAGTATGTATTCATTAAATTCTGGTTCTAAATACAGTCATAAAAACAATTATATTTATTACTTTTTATGGGGTGTCCATTACTGGAACAGAGGGTGTCCACTACTGGGCCAGAGGGTGTCCACTACTGGCCAGAGGGTGTTTTCGTTTTGATGTATTTCTGTTATTTAAAATTAAATTTCTATTCATATGTTGAAATGAGGCTATAAGAATGGTTAAATATTGTTGATAGGTTAATATAATATTGAAAAAACTGGAATATAATAATTATAATTATTAATAAAAAAATAATTTTTAAAGAAATTCCTTAAGGGTGTCCATTACTGGCACATCTACCCTATATATAGATACATGGACAGGAAATAGAGAGAGGGACAAAAAGAGGCTGTTCAAAGCCTATTTCGACAAATGTTTTTCTCTCTCTATACCCATAATATATCAGTGTTTCCCCTAGGAAACTTCAGGGGTGCTGCACTCTCCTTGCCCCTCATCCAAAAGATTAGGGAACAGATGTCATATATTCCCATGGCTGCCCTCTTGGATTTTTCTTGGCATGAAAACTCCTTTTCCACCAAGTAGTGAATGTCGCAAAGCAGTGATTTATGCATATGTTAGGCTCAGGGTTGGGTTTTTGACATGACAAGCGTCAAAAACTGGTTTAAACCGTCGAAAACTGCCAAATACATGTAACACGCTAAAACATTTTAACAATAGGTAAACATTATATAAGTCAATGATTTATGTGATCTTTTATTGAAATTTAATAATTTAAAAATATATTATTTGCAATAAAATATTTTTTTTTGGATTTTTCAACCAGAAGAAAATAATTTTGTACAATTAAATAATCCGGATCAATTTCACCCCGTACCATGCTGCAGCACACCACATGTTTAGCACATTTATTTACACCCAAAAGATTTTTGGAGTTTCGAGCAGTGGTTCCCAACCTTTTTTTGGCCGCGTCCCACCTAAGCGTCTTTAATATCATGGTCCCCCCTCCTCCCCTTTACAACGTATAATTTTTATTATACAAAAAATTAACTGTTATTCACACTGAAGAAGCCTAAATAGAGATAATTAAGTATGATAAATCCTTTTACATTCAAAAGGATAAAGGATTAAAAATATATATAATTATGATTTTAACACAAACCTTTGAATTTCAATCAGACCACACCTCTTCTGATTTACATCTAAAACTTTTGTACAGTTGTTTGGCAACTTACCTCAGCCACAAAAGTGTTAAATAATCCGCATTTTTATCTCCAAGAAATTTCTTTTTTCATTTTATTTGATAAAAGTGATATATTTGATAGTTGATTTTTGTACTTCATTCAGAACAGGCGAAGTTATTTAAACACAGAGACTGTATGAATAACATAATTCACAAATAGCAATTCTGGATTTGCAAATTTATCAATTTTAAGCAACAGTTTTTCTTTCCCCTTATAACATACTTATCTGTTAGTTGGCTTTCTTTTTTCCATTACTGGTAGTTTACCACCATGTGTTATTCTGTTTTCAATTTTAAATGCATATGTCATGTTGTATGTAGTATGCAGAAGAGATATAAGATGTTTATGTTTTACCCATTTCCTTCTGTGATGCTCAATTGGATTCTTATTAATTTTATAAAAGTTGTACATCGTTAAAATATTACAAACATTTTTTAGGTTAAATATGTTCAAAATAGTCGATTTTAAGATCCTTCATGTGGCACATTGTACCGAAAATAGAAATGCCAGAGTCAATAAATAGTTTTAAAAAAAAGAGGTGTGTAGTACTAAAATAATATTAAAAGTAGAAAAATTGTAAAAGTTTTTAAATATATAAATGAGTCTAAAAATACAACATAATCTTTCATACAATTATTCCGGAAACAGTTGTATTTTCAGCTTTTAAGTGGGAACTTTTCGAAAGATTATTTTTATTAGGGTATTTTTTAAATTTCATGTATTATTTCTATTTTAAGCATACAACATGACTTTCATTAAAAAATAAAGAAATTCTGAGAGAGAATGTGTAAATAACAAATCTGAAATTGTCCCCCTGTGGGGCTTACGCCCCACGTTGGAACCACTGGTTCAGAGTGTATGAAGCGTTAAAAAATAGTTTGTCTCTTAATTGATGCTGAGCTAGTAGGACTTGATAGCAAAAGCATTGCTAGATGAGCAAGTTTTGAAGCAGGCTCAAAAAGCTGTTGCATTTAATGATACCTTTCCACCAAGCAATGGAGTATAGCACTGAAATAAGAAGACGGGAAAGGGGATTCTTTAGCTTCATACACAGTCAGTATGGGTAAGCATCCATAAATTCTCTCTGTAGCTCAAGCGTGAGCTGAATCAACTGATACAGCAGTCAACCCTTGCCCCTGATGGTTGGGATGTAAAGTATAAGCCAAACAATGGTATGGTTTCATGATTTGATCCCTTCTATTATGTACTTTTTCAATATGGGCTTAAAGAAATTTTCTTTTAGATGACCGAGCCAATTTTGTTCAGTTTTAAAATCGAAAACATTTTTATATATTGAAAGAAAGCATGTTTAAAAAAGATTTTGACTTTAAGCTTTTTTTTTTTTTTTAAATTACTTCTCTTATTTTGTAAATGTTTAAAAATTAATATTTCAATTTTGAATGGAATGGTTATTGCCTAGACTAGAATAACATTGATGCACATTATCTTGTTATATATATACAAAAAAATCTGCACTTTTCTAAGTTTTTTTTTCCCATAAAAAAAGCTAGCTTTAGCTTTAAAGCTTTCAAAAGTAAGTGAAATTAAAACGATTTTTGGTAAGAGAAAAAATGTACAGCTCAGGTGAGCTTAATGTGTACTTTTTAGAAAAACACAATTTTACAAAAAAAAATTTAAATAAAAATTTTACCCTGTTAAAAAGTTGTACATACTTTACTATGTACTAATTACTGATATGTCAACATTAGTCAATGATTAGTAAGAGTAAATTTAAAATATTACATGTAATGTTGTCATGTGTGACATTTAATTTGAATTTTTACAGATCAATTTAGTATTTGAGGTTTTTGACATGATGGTTTAAACTAGGGATTGACCGAATAGTGGATTCGGTATTCGGCCGAATACTTAAAAGTATTCGGCCGAATAACTGTGGATAGGTATTTTCTAAGTACAAGAACTCTCTTTTATTTAGAAGTAGAATCAGGCTAAATGGTGAGTTTCAATATTATGTGCATGAGTTCAGAGTTTAGCTGCACTACAAAAAACAAGTCAAAGGCCAATTTTAATAAAGAAAACCTTTTTCCTTCCTAAAATAGTCTAGATAGAGATAAAATCAAAACTGTCTGCAATAGAGAGAAGAAAAGTAAGGAGGATATGGCATCTTTCCCTTATCTTTTAATTTTAATTCTTTCTACATTAGTTTTTTTTTTTTTTTTTTTTTTAATTAATTTAATGTGTATTTTTTTTAATATGTACATCAAATAAGTATGCCCCTATGCCTATCCTATAGCTTGTATATCCATTAAGTTAAAATCGCTCAAATTGTTTATCTTCATATCATCACCACAAAGTTAAATCATTATCTATATCAATAATTTGACAGAAAATAGTTAAATGTACAAATTGATATACCTTTTGTATTTGAGAACATTTCTATTCAATAGGTATGTTTATAATTAGATTTAGACAATCAGTAAATCAGCTTAATGACAACATTGTTTCTTTTTATTTGAATGAACTTTTGTTTTCTGACAATCTTTATCCCTAATAATAGCCTGTATAGTTAAATTAATGAATTTGTGAGTAGAAAGAAGTCATTTTTGTTTTTTGTCTAATTGGATTTAAGAATAAAAATGTAACTGAATTAAATTATTAAGAATTTAATTTTAATTAAAGTTTATTAAAAAAGGTAATACTATATGATAAATTGTTTATGAAAACTTTATAAGTATTCGGTTGCCGAATACCAAATATTCGGTGTACACTTTGACCGAAGCTTCGGTATTCGGCAAAATTCCTGCTTCGGTCAATCCCTAGTTTAAACCCGACATAAACTGACATGTGTCAAAAACTTGCCAACCCTGTAATTATTACTAATACTATATACTAATTATACAATACAGTAATAGTGAATTTTAAATATTACATCTAATTTGTGACATTTAATGTGAAATTTTACAGATCACTGTAAGTATTTGAGGTTTTTGACATGATGGTTTAAACCGTCAAAAACCTGCCAACCCTGGTTAGGCTTAACGAAAAATAAAATGTAAAACATCGCCAAGAAATCTCAAAATATCCAAGATGGCGGACACAGGAATATACGGCATCTAAGCCAAAATGGGTACCCTTCTTGCCCCTTATGCAGAAAATTAGTCCTTTAGTTTTTTTTTGTTTGTTTGTTTTTTAAAAAATTATTTGCATAGTAAAAATTTTGTCTTGAACTTGTATGTCATTGCTGTCTTGAAAAGATACCCCTGAATTTTTAATATTAAAAGTGTCTTTAAAAATGAAAAAAGTGACATTAAGAATTAAAAAAATGCTCTTTTTTCCACTAGCAGCACCCTGCCCCTTTTTAAACCCGGGGGAAACTCTGATATGGTCAATTCCATGGAAATTTGTCATGTCTGTCACACAGCTGAAAATTGCTATGCTTGTTGGCTACCAGTATTTTAAAATGGAAATATGTGATTTATTTTATCAGAGATATCTCACCAATTTATTAACGTGTAGCAAACTTTTTGAAAATAACGGTGGCCAACAAGCATAGCGATTTTCAGCTATGTGACAGACATGACAAGGTTTCATGGAATTAGCCATATATGATATTTTTTAGACAAAACTTTACATTTTTTTTAATATGAAGAGTTTGAGTTTCTTTTATTGTCAGGTAGTTAAACATTATTTCCGTTTTTGTACCAATATGATTTATTGTACATTTCTGAATGTAGTGTATCTCTACACCAGTTATTCTAATGATGTTTATACATATTTTGGAACACATGTTGCAAATACATCGGGGGTTGGTGCAAAATTTTTTGTGTGCTATTCTGACAAAAAATATTGTTTTCATATATCTGTTACGCCTTAAGTGCGAAAACAGCAGGTTTTACTTTATTATGAAACATCTTATTACACACAATTTTTATTATAAACACATACAACTTTTTTTTTTATTATAAAACATAATTTTTATACATATAATGTCAAGAAACAACTGCCTCAGCTATTAATACATGTGATCTGGTAGTGTTCATTCTAGGTCATTAGGGTGCAGAACCCTGTCCTTTTTCAAATTTACAAACTGCAAAAGTATTGCCAATTTCCTACATTTAGGAACTAAAATTAATTAAAAAATGTATCAAAAAGTAGCCAGTTTCGGTTTCAGAAGTGTAATGTCTTAATGTAAAATTTGTCTTTAATTTATTTATTGTAACAATAACATTTTTCTAAGTTTATTTTTAACTTTATGGACATGAACACAGACAAAAAAGATCTAGAGAGCAGCAAAAACATATGCGTCTGCACTCTGCAGTCCAGACCATGTTTTTAAAAATATATTAGATTATTATAGATATCCGAGATTCCAATTAATCTGAACCGATTTTATTTTCGCAAATTATACTTTCGAGCAGATTAACTTACAAAATTTTCCGTATTACAGGATGAATATCTGTAGAAGTTATAATTAAACAAAAAATGGCAGTAAAGCATGTTTTTTTTTAATTATTATTATTTAAACAGCTTGAATAAAATAAAAAAATCATTCAGTGTAAAAGTACAACTTATAAACTTAACAAAAGGAGGATGGGGGAAGCCTTTGACAGAATTTTTTTTTTCTTTGCTTTTTGTTTAATTATTTTATGTGTCACTTACAAAAAGAAATTTTACTACCGTATATTAGAGATCTGCACGGGCCGGGCTCTGGCCTATTTTCATTCACGGCACCCGGACCGGGCCTGGTCTCCACTCTTTTTGGGCCGGGCCCGGGCCATACTTTTTTCTGAAGGCTCGGACCGGGCCCAACTTATTTTTCCTGTACAGAGCTGGAACTGGTTTCATTCCGAGTCTTCATGGCCCAAAATTTTCCGTCCTACTTTTGACCCCGCCCATTTGAAAATCATTGTCTCAGCATGGTGTGGTCCATTTGAAGGTCAGTAAAATTAGGGCTGGACCAAAATTTTTTGCAAAAAATGCATACATTTTTAAATCGCCATTATTGTAAACAAACAATAAAATTTATTCTTTTTAAAGAATAGTAGATTTCTATGCTTATTAAAATACAGCTAAATTAAAACGTAGTAAAACGTGCGAAAAAGAACCTGCCTATGACGGAACCCTGTTTTAAGCTGAAAAACATGTTGATTCATACAAAACTAATATACAGGGTTGGTAAAAAACCTGTTTTTTTTGGTTTAAACCAGGTTTTTTTGGTTTAAACTGAGTTTTTTTAAATAAATTTTCCTATTACATATGCATGCATATTTATTGATAAAAATAAACTTTGTTGGATATATAAGTAATATAACTTCATTTAAAAAGAATTTAAATTAAATAATTACAATCAATTGTGTAGAAAATTGAAATCATTTAAAATTTAAACATTTTTAGTAAAAGCTATGTCTTATGTTCCATGAATAAAATGTTCTACATAGTGAAACATTGATTCCTTGAAAATCTTAATAAACAATCTTTTGATTACTATAAATAAATATATGGTGTAGTTTCATAAATATAATATAGTTTTCCATGGCTATTCAAAATAATTTCTTTGAAATATTTGCAACCTGAGATATCTGATTTTTCTGTTAGAACAAACACTACATGAACAATTATTATCTTTTATTGAAAGTAAAGCTTTTTATAAAGAATTCCTGGAATGATTTGAATTTAGTAGCAGGGTCTTTACACGTTTCAAGAAGTATTGTGTATTGTCATTTGACACTTCTCAGAAACTGCCATGTTTAAAAAAAAAAGGCAACCATAAAATAAACAGAAATACCTATTTACCAGCTTTTTAAGACTACTGAAAACATCGATCTTAAAATGGAAAGTAGATTTATAAAAGTTGTCCTCCAATAAAACATTTAAACAGCCATCAGACTTAATACACAGGATTTTTTTCTAAGCTATTTTATAATACATATTACTTTTATATGTTTAAACTAAAAATTAATAATATATATTTTTTGGCATTTTTATGAGACTTTTTACTGTTATGTCTCACTCGAACCTTATCTCGATTTTTACCCATTATTTTGTCAGATCTAATTAGTAGATTCGATTATGCAATAGACGATTTTAATATGTTATTGCATATTTTAGTTAAAAGTAAACAGGTGCTTCGCTAGAACCCAATTTTTCAATGTCCTCTTATTTGACTTCATATCTTGAGTTTCTTTTTTATTCTTAAGGCTATTCTAAAATCCGAAAGAGCAAAGATTTTTTTTTTTTTTTTTTTGCAAACACAATAGATTTTTCAGAAAATAGTGTCAAAGTTGGCATTTTGAACCGAATTTCCGTGCAAAAGAAAAATAACTACTCAAGGAAGGTTAAAAACATCTTTGTCACGTGATCAAAATTGCTTATAACTCAACAGGTAATTTATTTATCCAACATGGAAATCACAGTTCAATTACAAATCGCTTCCATTCAGGCCTTCCAATTTTATCTTTCCATTAAAAAATGAATTTGTAAATGTGTCAAAGCATTTTGCGCTTGTAGAGTAGAGCAGTTGAGAACAGCCTTAAAAGATAATCTCCCCAATCAAGAATATTTTCTTTTGCAGCTTGACTGAAATCTTAAAGGTCGTTTTATGTTATTAATTGTAAATAATCTACGTTTTCTCAAAGGAAAATATTTTATTCAAAATATTGATTATTTTTAATCTATTTTATCTTTGCTACATTTTCATGTTTAAATTTTACAGGGTTGTTTGGTTTAAACCACGCTGGTTTAAACCAAGTGGTTTTTTAAAAAAAAACCATGCTGGTTTTTTTCCATCTGGTTTTTTTCTCTTTTTCCCTAATGTTTTCATTTATTTTACACATTATTGAAAAATGCAAAATCCAAGTTATGGAGAAGCTACAAGCAAAACTTTAGAAAAATGATGAATTAATAAACTTGTAAAGTGACAAACATTTTTAGTCAATCAAACTTTTCTTATAAGCTTTAAATCATGGGTGCAAGTTTTCCGGCCACAGGCCGGAATTCCGGCTTTTGAAAATTCCCGAGGCCGGAAGCAGGCCGGAAAAATCTCCATGGACGAAAAAAAAAATCCGTTTTCAGATTTCTCAAGATTCGTGCAAAATGTTTAAAAATCGGTCTTAAAATGACTCTACTTTTTGACCATCGCGTTTAAAATTTTGGTTAGAATCTTAAAAATCCCAGCTTATATTTTTTTTCCAGACAATCTTCCTTTTCCGCGTACACAACGCGATTTCTGTCTAAGGATCGCGGAAAAAACGCTTTCTGTTTCTGATCGCGAAAAAGACGCGATCTCCGCCAAAGGATCGTGAAAAAGACACTATCTCCGTCCAAGGATCGCGAAAAAGACGCGATTTTCGTCGAAAGATTGCGAAAAACATGCGATTTTCGTTACAGAATCGCAAAAAAAAAGATTTTTGCCGAAGGATTGCGAAAAAATCGTTATTTTCGTCAAATGATCGCGGAAAAAACGCTATTTCTGTCAAAGGATCGCGAAAAAGATGCGATTTCCGCCAAAGGATCGTGAAAAAGACACGATCTCCGTCCAAGGATCATGAAAAAGACGCGATTTTCGTCGAAGGATTGCGAAAAAGATGCGATTTTTGTTACAGGATCGCAAAAAAAAAAAACGATTTTTGTCGAAGGATTGCGAAAAAATCGTGATTTTCGTCAAATGATCGCGGAAAAAACGCAATTTCTGTCAAAGGATCGCGAAAAAGATGTGATTTCCTTTAAATTATTGCGGATTTTTGTCAAAGGATCACGGAAAAAACGCTTTCTGTCAAAGGATCGCGAAAAAGACTCGATTGTCATTACTGGATCGCAAAAAAAAAACACTATTTTCGCCAAAGAATTGCGGGAAAAATATGATTTTCGTCAAATGATCGCGGAAAGAACGTTATTTCCGTCAAAAGATTGCGGAAAAGACTATATTTCTGTCAAAGGATCGCGAAAAAGACGCTATTTCCGTCAAAGGATCGCGGAAAAGACGCTATCTTCGTCAAAGGATCGCGGAAAAGACGCTATCTTCGTCAAAGGATCGCGGAAAAGACGCGATTTCCGCCAAAGATCGCGAAAAATACGCGGTCTCTGTCAGACGATCGCGAAAATGACGCGGTCTCCGTCAGATGATCACAAAAAGGACAAAATCTCCGTCAAAGAATCACGAAATAGACGCGATTTCCGTTAATGGACCACAAAAAAACACGATCTTCGTCAAAGGATTGCGGAAAAAACGCAAATTCCCTCAAAAGATGGCGGAAAATGCGAATTTCGTGTAAAATACGCGGATTTCGTCGAAAAATCGTATAAAATGTGTGAATTTCGTCGGAAAATCGTGGAAAAAACGCAAATATCGTCTAAAGATCATGAAAAAAAACCCCGCAAAATTTGTCTAAAAGTTGTGAAAAAACGCAAATTTCGGCTAAAGATCGTGGGAAAATGCAAATTTCATCTAAAGATCGTAGGGAAAGCGCGATTTTCGTCTAAAGATCGTGGAAAAAGAGCGAATTTCGTCTAAAGATCGTGGAAAAAGCGCGAATTTCATCTAAAGATGTAGAAAAAACGCGAATTCCGTCTAAAGATCGTGGGAAAACGCAAATTTCGTCAAAGGACCGAGGTAAAAACGCGAATTTCGTTGAAGGATAGCGGGGAAAACACGAGTTTCATTAAAATGATCGTAAAAAGACTAATTTTGTCAAAGAATCGAGGTGAAAAACGCAAATTTCATTAAAAGGATCTCAGAAAAATGCGATTTTCGTTTAATTGGTCATGGAAAAACACAAATGAATGTTTCCTACTTTTATAGAAAGACGATATAAATTGATTTAATTCTTTTATAAATCTGGTGAATTTTGTTAAATTGGTGGTAATTCCACTTGCAAAAAAATTGTTAATATGCTAGCAGAGATAAAATAAAAATATGATAAAACTAGAATAATTTCATGTGCTGTAATTTATACTTCTATCATCAGTGTAATTTGTATTTTAGTATTCTTTAAATTTTTTTAACTTTCTTTTAAGGTACTTTTTTAAAGTCATTTATGGGAAGATATTTTTAAAATTACAAAAACATTGTATATAAGTGAGCCCATGCACATTCTTGAGTATTTCACAATTTTATGTGTCATAGCATGTCAACTTTATTGTTTTTAGCTGTAACCTGTATGAATTAAACTTTTCAAATACTGTTTACATGAATATGAATGTTTTAAATTACATGTATTTGCATAGGGGGGATTCTGTTCCGAAAATTTAAGGCATTCATTTCCGAAAATTTTAAAAAACCGGTCATCAATCCCAAAATTCGGACATAGAAAATATCGCGAATTTCGACAAAAGGTCGCCGAAAAAACGCAAATTTCGTTAAAGAATCGCGGAAATAACGCAAATTTCGTCCAGAAATCGCGAAAAATCACAAAATTTGTCAAAAGATCGTGAAAAAACCGCAAATTACGTCAAGAAATCGCGAAAAAACCCGCAAAATACGTCAAAAGATCGCGAAAAAACCCGCAAAATACGTCAAAAGATCGCGAAAAAACCGCAAATTACGTCAAAAGATCGCGAAAAAACCCTCAAATTTCGTCAAAAAATCGCGAAAAAACCCTCAAATTTCGTCAAAAGATCGCGAAAAACCGCAAACTTCGTCAAAAGATCGCGAAAAAAAAACCATAAATTTCGTCAAAAAATTGCGAAAAAACCTCAAATTTCGTCAAAAGATCGCGAAAAACCGCACACTTCGTTAAAAGATCGCGAAAAACACCGCAACTACCGTCAAAAGATCGCGAGAAACCGCAAAGTTTGTCAAAAGATCGCGAAAAAAAACCTACAAATTTCGCCAAAAGATCGCGATAAAACCGCAAATTTCGCCAAACGATCGCAGAAATAATGCATAATTAGTGCCATGTGTGGATTCCCCCCCCCCCCCCCCCTCTGCTGTAACTTTTCAGAAAATTTGCTGTGAATTTCAGAATTTTCTTTGACTCAGAATCATCCTTGCGATTTGCACTTATTTTTTTAAAAATTCGTTTCAAGATAGTTGAATTTTACTGCATATAATATTTAACGTGTTGGGTTTTGTCTAGGTGGTGCGTCGGCACGTGCATATGTGCTCATTCAGTGGGGGATAGGGGGGGAGATTCAAAATATTTTCAGGCTTGGCCAAATTTCAAACTTGCACCCATGCTTTAAATGTACATGGCAGACTAACTAATTTTTCTAAAATTAGCTGGGGGAAAAAAGTAGTTAGTTTTCTTTCTTATTCTTCTTTTTGAAGCCTTTTAATTTTAAAAATAGCCAAAATGGCAGATTTGAGTTAAAAATACACTTTTACTACTTAGATTGCTTGATTAGTTAAGATTTACTAAGGATTACATTATGCCTCAATGATGACATTATCATAAGCAATTCTCTCTATTGGTTACTCTTTGTTCTGTATGCTAATGAATGATTGGCTGTAAGTTTTCTTTGTTGTATCATGGCTATTGGGTTTAGTAAGCCTTTGTTTTTCTTGCATTCCTACACAGGGCTTAAATTCTAACGAAAAAAGTTCCGGAGCCTTAATATTCTGCGCTACCGGTACAACAACTGTACCGTTCCACCCCCTCCCCCCCTGCCCCTGTAATCTGCATATTTATATTTCGTACATTAATTGCAAAATTTAAAGCATTTTTTTTTCTTTAGCAAAATAAAAATTTTAAATATATCTATCAGCATGTACTTAGCTGTCAACTATTCCACTTTTTAGTTATTACTTCTTCTGAATAGTAAAAATCCGTGCCTATTTTTTATGTTAATTAATTGCAGAATTCTGTGATTAAATAGGGTAACGATTGTGATTAGGAAATGGTGTTAACACAAAAAAGGGATAGTTCGCAGCTATGCCTTTATAAGAAAAAATGAATGAAATTTACAGAAATGAATATTTATATTCTGAAGAATGGAACAATGTTTTACAATTTCCTGTAAAAGGTGCATATCTTAAACTATAATCATTTCCTTCCGCATAACAATCTTTTGTGGTGAGTCCCTGAAAATCAGATAAAATTAAAAATTTGACAGCGTTATCGGAAAGAATCTATGCTTTTATAGAAAAAGGGGAAACACTGCTCGATTGCTTTCTATCAGAATAACAATACATGGTAATTATATCTACTTACAAAGGAAAACGACTTCGTATAGGTGCAGAGATCCTCAGCATGGGTACCGTTCATGATACAAAATAAGAAGAAAGATCACTGATGTGATTTTTATACTCGTACGCAATAGAAGACAAAAAACCTCGAACAAACAAAACGTCAAGCTGATGCTTGTTGGATAAAACAGAAAATATTCTTTTCAGGTTAGATATCGAAATAATAAAAAGAAAACCCAGCCAATAAAAAATTATCCTACTGTCACAAAAGAAAATCGAACTGAAAGCAAATTTATTGTTCAGTCTCTTGAGTGGCGCCGTATCAACACGTCGCCGATATAAATTTGAAATAGAAAAACACGATTTCTGTTTCCCCTTCATTCTGATCAAAATAACATTAAAATGATTTGAAGTGGAATATAATACATAAAAGAGGAAAAAGAGGTTTTAAAAGAGGATTTTTTTTCAATACATGAATAAATAAAATTTTAAATGTAATACAGATTGAAAATTTGAGTCCGTTTTATCTCCATCTCCTATGTATGTGACACATTACGTCACATATAACTGTTTTTGTAAAAAGAATGCAAAAGCTTGGAGATGAGAAGGAAAGGAAAAGGTAATTTAAGCTTCGGTTTTTCGGAGGCGCTACTGCACTGGGCTCCGGAGTCCTGTATTTATGAGCTCCGTGAATTCCGAACAATATTTAAATATTTAATAAAAACAGAGAAGTACCGGAGCCGGGCTCTGGTGGGCTCCGGCGCAAATTAAGCCCTGTTCCTACATTGGGATTGGGGTTTTGCATTATGATTTTATTAGGGTTTCGTTCATCTGACGAAACCCTATTCGTCTTGCTCCTCTGTCTGTCTATCTGTATGTCCGTCACAGAGCTCGTTCTCAGAAACTATACATGTTGGAAATATGAAATTTTGGGTACTTATAGCTGAACACCTCACATCATACGACAAATCATAAAATTTTGAAAAAGAAGTACATTTAACCCTTTGGGCTCCCGCATGTGTATTTCAAACAATTCTTTCTAAGTGAGCTCCTCATTATGTTGGAGACATGAAATTTTGGGTACTTATAGCTGAACACCTCACATCATAGGACAAATGATAAAATTTTTAAAAAGTTGTACATTTAACCCTTTGGGCTCCCGCATGTGTATTTTAAACAATTATTTCTAAGTGAGCTCCTAATTAGTTTGGAGGGGTGAAATTTTGTATACTTATAGCTGAACACCTCACATCAAACGACAAATCATAAAATTTTGAAAATGTCATACGTTTAACCCTTTGGGGTCCCACATGTGTGTTTTAAACAATTCTTTCTAAGTGAGCCCCTAATTAGGTTGGAGGCGTGAAATTTTTCATACTTATAGCTGAACACCTCACATCCAACGACAAATCATAAAATTTTGAAAAAGTCGTGCATTTAACCCTTTGGGGTCCCACACGTGTATTTTAAACAATTCTTTCTAAGTGAGCCCCTAATTATGTTGGAGACATGAAATGTTAAGTACTTATAGCTGAACACCTCACATCAAACGACAAATCATAAAATTTTGAAAAAGTCGTACATTTAACCCTTTGTTCTTCCACATGTGCCTTTTAAACAATTGTTTCTAAGTGTGCCCCTATTTAGGTTGGAGGCGTGAAATTTTGCATGCTTTTATAGCTCAACACCTCAGATCTAACGTCAAATAATAAATTTTGAAAAAGTTTTATGTTTAACCCTTTCAACTCCAGCTTGTGTATTTTAAGCCATTCTTTCTAAGTGAGCCACTAATTAAATTTGAGATTTGAAATTTTGCATACTTATTGCAGAACACCTGAGGCCAGGTGACAAATCATAAAATCTTGAAAAAGTCTTACGTTTAACCCTTTGAGGTACCACATATGTATTTGAAGCAATTCTTTCTAAGAGAGCTCCTAATTAAGTTGGTGACATGAAATTTTGCATACGTATAGGTATAGCTGAATGCCTCAGACCACACGACAAATCATAAAATTTTCAAAAAGTCTTTTATTATTTACCCCACTGGGCTCTAACTTGTGCATTTTAAGCAATTTTTCTAACCTCCGCCCTTTTAACCCGGGGAGAAATTTTCCAACTTTTGCCGACACCCCTTTGACCATTCTTTCATATTATGCACCATAGCCTTACATATTTTAGTTCCATTTTTTTCCGCCAGGTGCGCCAACTTATCTTTGGTGCTATGGGCCCAATCTTTTCGACTAATATATCTACAGATAGTATGTAAAACGGATTTGTGTTCGGATACAGGTTTGTTTAGAATCAAGTGCGCCCCTGGTTGTAAAATGTGGAACTAACAGATTTTTCAAAAGGATAAAGTGTTTTGAAAGGAATATTAAACGAAACCCTCTGTGCGATCTGTGATCACACTTACCCACTTGTTTTGTTACCAGCAGGGTTGGCATGGCTTAAATCAATTGGTTAACTAAGTGGTTTTTTAGAAAAAATCTAATACAATATTTTCTGATTTTTGTAGTTTAAGTGTTTCAAATTATTGATATAAATAATTTCTACTTTTAACCAGGGAGGTAGTGGGGGGGGGGGAGGGGGTATACGCAGGTATATGACATATACCTTCTGAATTTTTTTAAGAAGCTCCGTATACCCTCTGTTTCTCAAATAAAGCTATAGCGTATATCCTAACCATGAGAGATTATGTTTTAAGACTGTTCTCAACTGCTCTACTCAACAAGTGCAAAACGCTTTGACACATTTGTGAAGGTAGGCGCCTTCACATATATCTGCGTAGGAATTCTAGCTCATAAACTGCGAAAGACATTCTATAGGGGTTGCTAAAGTTCTCATGGGATTGAAGCGGCCGAAAGAGCACGTTAAAAAAACAAAAACAAAATAAAGACAGGGTTAATAACTGAAATGACACATCTATCTAACATCTGGACCAACGGCTAAAAATGTAGAAGTAATATGTCTGACTAATTTCTGCATATCATCAAACTAAGGCAGAAGGATGAAAATTAGAATCCAATTATTAGGCGAGAAAAGGAAATGATTTCTTTTCTTTTAACTGCAGTGCGCTGCGGTTAAAATATTAAAGAGACTGAGAATTGAATGCTTAATTTATGAAGGGAAAAGAGCGCTAAAAACAGATTGAATCTGAATGCAGACAGATAATTAAATTTTAAAATTTTAAAAAAATGTAATTTTAAAGGGGGGAAAGAGGAAAGGTCTTAATATTAATATGTGAAGGTAGGCGCCTTCACAACATTTACAAATTAATTTTTTAACGGAAAGATATAAAATTGGAAGGCCTGACTATGGAAGCGATTTGGAATCGAACTGTGTTTTCCATTTTTGATAAGTATATTACCTATTGAGTTATAGGCAATTTTGATCATGTGTCAAACATGTTTTTAACCTTCTTTGAGTGGTTATTCTTCTTTCATGCGGTAATTCGGTTCAAAATACCCACTTTGACAATATTTCCTGAAAGATCTATTGTGTTTGCAAAAATACGGAAAACACAGTTCCATTACATACTACCTGAACAACAGCATTTGCTAATTTCATGCATTTCCGAACAAAAATAAATTAAAACTTATGTCATAAAGTTGCCCTTTCGGATTTGAGAACAGCCTTAAGAATAAAAAAGAAACTCAAAATATGAAGTCGAATAAGAGGACATAGAAAAATTGTGGGCTAGCGAAGTACATGTTTACTTTTAACTAAAATATGCAATAAGATATATTTAAATTGTCTATTGCATAATCGAATCCACTATTTACATCTGAAAAAAAAAGGGAGAAAATCGAGATAAGGTTCACTTGAGATATAATAGAAAAAAGTCTCACGTAAAAATGCTTAAAAGGGTGTATTATTAATTTTTAGCTTAGACATTTAAAAGTAATATGTATTATGATATAGCTTAGTAAAAACAGCCTGTGTATTAAGTCTGATGGCTATTTAAATGTTTCTTAGTAAAAAAGCCTGTGTATTAAGTCTGATGGCTATTTAAATGTTTTAGCGGATGACAACTTTTATAAATCTACTTCCCATTTTAAGATCAATGTTTTCAGTAGTCTAAAAAGCTGGTAATATAGTAGAAGATCTTTATAACGCAAACCTAAAAATGCAAGCTTGTGCGTTGTATAGAATTTTGCATTATATGGATCACCTTTCGTACAACATTAAATTTACTTTGCAAACATGGCCAAATGTATCAAACATATCAAAATACATTAGAATATCTTTATATTGCATTCCTTGTTACCAGGAGTTATCCAGATTATAAATATTTGCCTAATATAGATCATTTCACTTATTGTTAAATTTATTTTATAAATATGGTCCAAATATGTCTGGACTAAGTCATTCATTATATTACTCATTTAAAAATTTATTGTGAGAATAGCAATTTTTTCATTAAAAAGGTCTGAATTAAGGAGATTTAGATGAACTAATGCATCAAATTTAGTCCTCTAGAGAATCACAATGTTTTACAATGTCAGAATCCAGGTGCTTCTTAACTGCAAAATTCATTGTTTACATCTGAGAAGTTGTGCGTTATATGGAGACTTGCGTTATAAAGATCTTCTACTGTATATATTTTTGTTTATTTTACTGTAAAGACTCTACTGCTAAATTCAAATCAATCCAGGAATTCTTTATAAAAAGCTTTACTTTCAATAAAAGATAATAATTGTTCATGTAGTGTTCTAGCAGAAAAATCAGACATCTCAGATTGCAAATACTTCAAAAAAATTATTTTGAATAGCCATGGAAAAGTATATTGTATTTATGAAACTACAATATATATTTATTTATAGTACTATAGTGATCAAAAGATTGTTTATTAAGATATTCAAGGTATCAATTTTTCATTATGTAGAGCATTTTATTCATGGAACATAAGACATAGCCTTTACTAAAAATGTTTAAATTATTTCAATTTTCTACATAATTACTGTAATTATTTAATTTTAATTATTTTTAAATGAAGTTATATTACTTATATATCCAACAATGTTTATTTTTATCATTAAATATGCATGTACATGTAATAGGAAAATATATTAAAAAAACCCCGGTTTAAATCAAAAAAAATTGGTTTTTTACCAACCCTGAAATTTTATCTTTAAAGCTTCAGATATGTTCATCAACACATGCAATTTGCATTCTACATGCATACAAATATAACCTAGACTCACTACGTCTCACGGTGACTGCTGGGATAAGACTGTTAAAAGTAGAAATTATTTATATCCAATAATTTGAAACACTTAAATTACAAAAATGAGAAAATATTATATTAGATCTTTTCTAAAAACCCAGTTGGTTAACCAATTGATTTAAACCGTGCCAATCCTGCTGGTAACAGAATAAAATCATAATGCAAAACCCCAATTCCAATGTAGGAATGCAAGAAAAACAAAAGCTTACTAAACCCAATAGCCATGATATAGCAAAGAATACTCACGGCCAATCATTCATTAGCATACAGAACAAAAAGTAACCAATGAGTTACTTATGATTATGTCATCATTGAGGCATATTTCTTAGTAAATCTTAATTAATCAAGCAATCTAAGTAGTAAAAGTTTATTTTTAGCTGAAATCTGCCATTTTGGCTATTTTTAAAAATAAAAGGCTTAAAAAAAGAAGAAAAAGAACTAACTACTTGTTTTTTTCTTCCCAGCTAATTTTAGAAAAATTAGTTAGTCTGCTATGTAGATTTAAAGCTTATAAGAAAAGTTTGATTGATTAAAAATATTTGTCACCTTTACAAATTTATTAATTCATCATTTTTCTAAAGCTTTGCTTATAGCTTCTGCATAACTTAGATTTTGCATTTTTCAATAATTTGTAAAATAAAAGAAAACATTAGGGAAAAAGAGAAAAAAACCACATGAAAAAAAACCAGCATGGTTATTTAAAAAAAAAAAAAAACCATTTGGTTTAAACCAGCGTTGTTTAAACCAAACAACCCTGCTGATATATTAATATGTTCGAAAAGAATATATATTAGGTTGAGCAAAAAGTTCTGGGAAAATTTTGAATCTAATAGTTACCAGAATTCGTATCGTATATAGGAGAACCAGTGGTACAGTCCAGACGTGGCTCCATCCGATTATGGCCTCTTTCGATCAATGCAACACCTTTTTCAAGGGCCGTCGATTTGAATCTTTTAATGAAGTTGAAGAAGCATGTCAAGAGTTTTTCGATTCTAAGGAGTCGCCATGGTACTTCAGCAAATCCGGAAACTGGCAGAACGATGGCAGAAAGTCGTGGACTATGATGGTCTCTACTTTGAAGAATAGTCCTTGTTGCTTTTGTTGTTAATTTGCGTATAACAACGCAACTTTCACAAATTTTCCAGAACTTTTTGCTCAACCTAGTAATACATTTACACTTGCTAAGAAAGGAACTTGTCTATAACACATTTTTTTCATTTCTATGCAATTCCGTAATTGAAGATTTTACAGTATAGCATTTTTCAGATTTTTAACACTTCAATACATAATATAGTAAAACCTCCCCAAAGCGACCCTGTTCCGTTCCAATAAAAACTGGTTGCTCCGAAATCATTACCCTTAATGGAAGTCATGTTTAAATCTAGATTTTAATTGTTGAAAAAAAGGTATAAGAAGAAATTGGGTCCTTTAAAGGACTCTTCACAAAATTTTTCATTTCAAAACAGGACCTTTCACAAAAATTTTCATATCAAAACAGGACCCTTCACAAACATTTTCACTCTAAAAAAGGACCCTTCACAAAATTCTTTGTCTTAAAACTAGGCCTTTTAGAAAATTCAGATGAAAACTAAACCTTTCATAAATTTAATCATCTAAAAGTGGTCTGGACTGTCGCTTTTACACATATAAAGAAAATATATATGTATTTTACATACATATATCTTCTTAAAATCATATAAAAAAGAGCCTGACTATAACGTTCATTTTTAATTCGCAAAATTAGGACTAGATTTTTCACAAATGTAAAAAAGCTGTTCACAATTTCACAAAAACAGGACCCCGAGAGAAAAGTCTGGACAGACACCTGTGACAATTAATGTTACTAAAATTTATTTTTCACGTTAGGAAAAAATATAAAAATTTAAGTATCAAAACAAAAGTTAATTACTGCAGAGTTTAAAAAATGAATACATTGACGTTTGCTTTGATTTTACAGTTTTATCTTTTATAACTTTTATTTCTAAGTCCTTTAGGAGTTCAGGAAATAAATGCAATTTTTTTTGGATGGGAACAAATAATGACAATTTCATTAATTTAGCTATTTCTTTGAGAGTTTCCTGACAGAGTAGGGCAGGGGAGTTTATTGGCCATCATTCTTAATTTCTCATCAGAGTTAAATTCATTGCCTAAAAAGGCACAAAGGGGTTTACACACTTAAAAATTACTGGGATAATAATAATAATAAAAATCTAAACTTAGTTTAGAAATTTGATGAATAATGCGCCCTCCAGAATTATTTTTCTAATAAAACCTTCTTCAAGCGACTATAAAAAAAACGTAATTTGTTTCATTTTCTTAAAAAAAATGGGTCGCTCATGGAGGGAGTTCAACTTGGATGGTCTCTGAATGGAGGTAAAATTAGTAATTGAGCCTATGGGAATAAATTTCGTTCCATGAAAAAATGGGTCATTCAGGGAGGTGGTCGCACAGGAAGCTTTCACTGTATATGGGATATGGATTAACAATATTATTGATAACTGAAACATTTACATACTAGAAATAGAGATTCATTAACAAAATAAATATTGCAGCCTGTGGCATTTCTATAAAAATGAAGATTATAAACATGAAAATAAAGTTAAGATAAATATTTTTGGTCAGAACTCCTCGTACGAGACAAATTTTTAACCAAATTGACGTAAAAATCAATGTTTTATAGAAATTCACTCGGGCCGAGATTTTAATTTTTGCCGAGCTGAACTTCTAATTTTTGTGTTGGGCCGGGCCCGGGCCTGGAAATTTCTGCCCGTGCAGACCTCTACCGTATATACTCGCGTATAAGTCGAGGAATTTCTGACAATTTTCGGTAAGCAAATTTGGAGGGTCAACTTATACACAAGTCAGTTAAAAAAGCAAAAGCAAAAACTTTGTATACTGCAAAATTATGGCATTTTATATGTATGAATAAAAAAATAATATATAAAATATACAAATAATAATAATTTATTTAAAAAAATTTCAAAGATTTGTTTTTGTTTACTTACTACCTTTTCGTATTGGCAAGATTGAAGTAAAAAGTTAGGGGGTCAACTTATATGTGAATATATAGTACGGTAATTTCTTCATCTATGCATGCATAAAACTTTCAGATAACACAATTAAAATTCCATAAAACACAACAATTTTCCTTTACATTTTATGCAGGCTTGGGACTGACAATTACAAAAGTCGGCATGTTTAAAAATTGTTGCAGCCTTTCTTATTGTGTTGACAATTAAGCAGAATGTATATGTATTAAAATCAGGGTTGTAATTTTGACCAGTCAAAACTAATTTTAATCAGGGCATTGGTTAAAATTTGTGTTAACCATCTAAAAGGGGTTAAAATTGGTTTTAACCACTCAAAAGTAGTCAAAACTCTATTAAATAGCTTTAGCCTACATAAATTGCTCGAACTTTATATTTATGTGAATATTAATTTCATATTATATATATGTATAATAATAATTAATTTTAATAATTATTAAATGTAGATGGAATTTTCTTATGTCTTATGTAATATTTTATACAGAAACATACATTTCATAAGTCTTATTCTTCTTAAAGTGTAAGTCATACATTACAATATTTGGTGGGTGGTAATGAAAAGTTGGAAAATATTGATTTTGAATTTGAAAATTGCACAATACACCTGATGAATGTTAGTGCTCACTTTTCATCAGTAGAAAAAATTATTTTCTAAGTTTGATTTCATCCAGAATAAACTATGAAGCCATCTTAACTTAATACAACAATGCCATTATAATCATTTTCTGAATTTAAATAAAAAATTTTAAATGTTTTATTATACCAGTTTGTTAGACATCATTACATATTTTCTCTTCACTGGATAGATAACCCTCTCTATTCATAAATGTAAGTCGTTAAAAATCAACTAATTTGCTTTCCAAAATTTTAAGTTTTTATTATCATTAAGGTATGTTGGTCGATCATTTAAAAATATGTTTAATTTCTTAATATATACAAGAGTAGTAGACTTAACATCCTAGAAATATGTCTTGTAGTTCATACACAATATATTAAAGATACATTTATGAATACAGACGAGTAACTACCCAGTGAAGAGAAAATGCATAATGATGCCTGACAAATTGACTATTAACTAATAAAATAGTAAAGCAGACATTAAAACTAAAGATGTAGAATAGTTACTTTTTTAATGCTTTAAAATGTTTCTTTCACTTAATGTGCTTTAGTTTCTTGCACTTTTTATATAAAAGTACATATGTAACCAAATTACTAAAAATATTTCAATATTTCTGATAATTGCCTATCTTTAAAAAAATAATAAATTGAGCTCTTAAAAAGCCACCCCTGGTTTTGAGATATGCATCCCATTGTTTAGGAAGGTGTCAAATGCAAAGAATATTTCAGTCGTTGCTTGAACTCGTGGAGATGTTAAATTCATTTGCCAAGTCACAAATGCTTTGTCTACTGTTCATCTTGACTGCAGTGTCTCGGTAACAATTCTGTGCACTTGACCACGACATGTCAAATCCATCATTTCCTTGCAGCTGTCACAGAACATTTGCGACCAATACTTTCACCAGTTGTCTTTGACAAGCACTCTTTCTCTTTCCCATACACAGCAACCATTTTCCAATTAATCTCAACAGATTTGCAGCTTGCAACCCTCTGCTGATAAAAACTGTATTATTGCACATTTGTCTTGTTTGTAATCACCCCAGTTATCTTAAACATACTGTTTTTAAATAACGAAACAGTATGACTGTTTCACAGCACAATGCATGCTCCATACACATTGCGTTAATTGCTCACATGAGCAAGTAGCATGTTGGTTGACGAGTTGATGCTTAATCCCTTGACTATGTTGACGATGAAATCTACTTTAGTTTCAATGGTTTCTACCTCATATGTGGACGTAGTCAAGGGGTTATGGTGGAAAATGTGCACATTTCCTACCTTAAGCACAAACTCATCAATTTGCATGCAACAAACAAGTTTTATTTGAATATGCCAAATACATATCAATGAAAAAAAAAAATAAAAAATTCTCTTGAGTAGGGATCTTACAAATAAAAAATGAAAGATTCAAAAGTTACTGTTTGAGTTTCGAGTCCAAATTGGAAAATTAGCAAATTTTTCCATTCAATAAAAAAAATAGAAAATCTGAGAGCCAGGTACATTGAGATTTGTTTTCGTCTCTGGAATTCTGGAACCAAATTTGTAGACCTCTATGTGCAATAGATCTCCCTAGTCATTGTGCACACAAATATAGACAAACATCTTTCTTTTATTAATATAGATTGCAAAATGTAGCTATTTTATGTCAAAACAAACATTGTATTATTAATACATATTCATACTGATTACTGATGCATACTAAGTCTACTTCTCAAGTCTATATTATTTTGACACTTATTTTCCTTTCTCCTTATATTCAAACAATTCCTCCCATTTTCTTGAGTATTTAAAAAATTGCATATAATATTTCATAAATTTTGTATAATAAAAGAAAGTGATAATGTTCTTGATAGTAAAATATCAAGATCATCATTTAACACGTTAAGCGCAACACTAATTTTACTATAATTTCCGTTTGAGCGACAGCATACACAGAAATTGTGTATATATATTTGTACAAAATTTGAGAATAAAATTTGTAATTCTTGTGCAGGAAAACTCTTTATGTTTGACATGTTTTAATAAAATACATTAAAAAAGTGAAAAATGTTTTTAATATTATATAATATATTATTTTTATAATTTTATGCCGGCGGTGCCTAAACGGAAAGATCAATGCCAGTCACCAGGGACTGGCGTCGCGCTTAACGTGTTAAGTATATAAAGTAGAATTTAATATCAGTCAAAAATCTCTTCAAGATTGAAATCAGTTCCGAGACTGAAGGTGAACTAAACATTGGAGGTCATACGTCAGACTAACTGCTTGTCCAAACGCATGCTATGTAGCACCTCGAAGCCGATGGTCAAGAAAACAGGGATGGGCATTGTTGGCACAGATCCTTCATGGATTATATAGCCACAGATGATTTTATATATCTATTCTAAAAAAAAGTAACTACCGCTGTCGCCGCCGCCGCCGGTTTTGAATTTTTTGCGACCGAAGGTCTTTCTTCGTTAATATTAAGAAAAATAATGCATACAAAAATATGAAAATCGGTAGTAATATACAGAAATGTTTGATAAACACGCTGATGCAGACAGTTTTCAGATCGAAGAATTATTTTAAGAGATATTTAATGCTAAAGTTGGACAAAATCGTTCCACTAAAAAAGTTTTATAGGAGCAAAAACTATACATCGGAATTTAATAATTTTTAGATCATTTTATGCGTTATAATTTCCCGGTGTGCAGAATTCATTTATTATTTTAATTTGACTCATTTTTCGAGGTTTTATTTCTATTTTAAATTCAAATTTTCAGCATTTCGAGAGATATTTTTTACTTACTAGGGGGCTCGCCCCCTACGAGCTACGCTCGCCAACCCCCGTCCAGACACCGCAGGCTCTAAATGCACGCTAATTTGATCGGCTTTAAAAAGATTTCGAAAGATTGAATTATAATTTAAAAAACAGTGGCGATCTCCCTATAAACGAATTTCTATTCATTTCTCTTTGATTGGGGAATTTTAACGCCAAATCCGCTGCGGTACTACTTGATTATCCCGTCGACCAATTTCGCCAAATTATATAAATCGCCAAACCACTCGCCAAATTATACAAATTGACCTAATTTTTATTTTAAATAACGAAAGAACAAATAAATTCGTACAACATTAATAAAAATACAAATAAAACGTCGAAATAAAAATAACTTGATGACGTAGACACGTGTAACAACATTTCAAAATAAGCTAATATAAAAGGAATTAAGTAAACAGAGTCTTTGTCTCCTGGTATTTTTTAACAAAGCGAAAAGAAAGTTCTTTTAAATGAGACATTTTAAATTAATCGTTTTTAATCTGACGTAATTTTTACCAAGCTATTCTTTCTCTTTTAAATAATCGCATGAAAGTACTTTTGTTAGCAATGAAATATTATTTGCGCTTTCCTAACAAAAATAGTTGAAAATATCCTCTCAAAATATTAAATAAATGTCTAGCGCAATTTCTAAATTTAAACTTTTTTGCAATATTATTTTGTGTTCATTTTATATAATAACTATAATGTGACGTAAATATGACGTAATTTCTCCTAAGACTTCTAACGCATGTTAATGAATTTATTATTTTACAATATCCTTTCTCTTTTAAAATTCACGTGTATGCTTTTTATGACGTAATTTTTAATAAGTTCCTGCTTTTTATACATAATTATTTAATTCTAATTTGAAAGTTTTTTTTCCTGTTTATAATAGTCACGTGTAAATAAATTTTTAATTTGAAGCAAACATTATTGCTTGCGCTTTTTATACAGTTGGCAACAGTTTAAATTAGTACAATTTTCTGAAATCTGTAAAAAATATCTCTAGAAATGGTGAAAATTTGAATTTAAAATAGAAATAAAACCTGAAAAAATGAGTCAAAATAAAAAAATTAATGCAATCTGCACTCCGGCAAATTCTAACGCATAAAATGATCTAAAAATGATTACACTGCCATGTATAGTTTTTGCTGCTATAAAACTTTTTTAGTGGAACGATTTTGTCCAACTTTAGCATTAAATATCTCTTAAAATAATTCTTCGATTTGAAAACTGTCTGCATCAGCGTGTTTATTAAACATTTCTGTATAAAACCACTGATTTTCATATTTTTGTATGCATTATTTTTCTCAATATTAACGAAGAAAGACCTCCGGTCACAAAAAATTCAAAACCGGCGGCGGTGACAGCGGTAGTTACTTTTTTTTAGAATAGAGAGATTTTAGAAAATTGTACTAATTTAAACTGTTGCCAACTGTATAAACAGCGGAAACAATAATATTTGCTTTAAAAAATATATATTTATACGTGTAATAAATTAAAAATTTATTTACACGTGACTATTATAAACAGAAAAAAAACATTTGGAATTAGAATTAAATAATTATGTACAAAAAGCAGGAACTTATTCAAAATTACATCATAAAAACTATAATTACACATGAATTTTAAGAGAGAAAGGAATTTGTAAAATAATAAATTTATTAACATGCGTTAGAAGTCTTAAATAGGAGAAATTACGTCATATTTACGTCACATTACAGTTATTACATAAAATGAACACAAAACAAGTAATATAAAAATTTTGTTTTTAAAGTCAATTCCTACTTAGGCCATCAAAGAAAAATTTAATATAATCAAGCTAATATAGAGTTTTTGTTGCATTAAAATATCTCAATTTGTTGATTTTCTATAAGCAAGTAGGTTTACAATGGAACTCTATGGGAATTTGGCGAAATATTACAGATATCGCCAAGTTGGCGTCACTTTTGGCGACTCATTTTGGCCGCCAAATTTGGCGATATATCGCCAAGTTGGCGACAAACTTGGCGGTATTTGGCGACAGAACAGGTCCCCCCCTACGGTAACCCTTATTGAAAATACTTTCATTGAAATTCAATAACCAATGGCGGCCATTTTGTTTCCCATGCAAAACTAAAATTAATTAATTACAATTTAATTAATTAATATTTGAAAAAACTTTATTAACATCAATTGTCATCCAGTACAAGTTTTAAAAAAATTATTTCAACCTGATAGGATGAATAATGAGTATTTTATTAACGATTGAAAATATATAAATATATAAATATTAAATATATAAATATATAAATAAATATAGGGAGACTGTGAGCTAATAGTAGGAATTGAATAATATTGCAAAACGGTTTAAATTTACAAATTGCGCTAGACATTTATTTGATATTTTGAGAGGATATTTTTCTACTATTTTTCTTAGGAAAGCGCAAATAATATTTTATTTCTAACACAAGTATTTTCACGTGAATATTAAAAAGAGAAAGAATAGTTTGGTCAAAATTACGTCAGATTGAAAACGATTAATTTAAAATGTCTCATTTAAAAGAACTTTCTTTTCGCTTTGTTAAAAAATACCGGGAGACAAACATTCTGTTTACTTAATTCCTTTTATATTAGCTTATTTTGAAATGTTGTTACACGTGTCTACGTCATCAAGTTATTTTTATTTCGACGTTTTATTTGTATTTTTTTAATGTTGTACTAATTTATTTGTTCTTTCGTTATTTAAAATAAAAATTATGTCAATTTGTATAATTTGGCGAGTGGTTAGGCGATTTGTATAATTTGGCGAAATTAGTCGACGGGATAATCAAGTAGTACCGCAGCGGATTTGGCGTTAAAATTTCCCCAATCAAAGAGAAATGAATAGAAATCTGTTTATAGGCAGATCGCCACTGTTTTTTAAATTATAATTCAATCTTTTGAAATCTTTTTAAAGCCGATCACATTAGCGTGCATTTAGAGTCTGCGGTGTCTGGACGGGGGTTGGCGAGCGTAGCTCGTAGGGGGCTGAGCCCCCCAGTATATATATATATATATAACAAAAACCATAATTTGACCAAAATTTCTGGGAATAATTTTTATCGAAAGCAAAATTTTAATGCTTAGATTTAAGTTATTAGATTGCGAAAAACTACTTTTTTATTATTTCTTGTGCTACAATATTTAAAACATTTTTTAAATATTTTTTTAGAAAGATTAATTTAAATCCATGTAAAAAATACCTCTATTTTACTTCTCCCTCTTTGTAACCTTTATATTTTTAAAACTGCTTGTTAACCCAGATGTTGCTAGAAAAATCTCCCTTATTTTTTTCTTCCAAAGCTGGAAAGGATTCTGCATTTCAGTAGTTTTCTGCTTTTTTTTTTTTCCAACATGAAAATGCCCCTTCATGATAAAATATCATTTTGTCCACTTTTAGTCAATTGTAAGTTAAAAACACTGAGTTTAGAAAGAACAAATGAATATCTTGATTCTTTACAGTGATAAAATCATTCAGGAATCGATTCATACAAAAATTGGATCTCTTTCAGGCCCTTTCACAAAATTCTATTCTTAAAAGAAAAAAAAAAAAAAAAAGCATTGTTAAAATTTGAAATGTGTAACCTGCAACCAAGGTCATTCCATGTCAAATCAACCAATGGTCTGAACCTTAACTTCTCGGAAATTAATAACTTTTGGGGCAATGGTAGAACCAGTCAAGTTAAAAAAAACAAAAACAAATTTTTTGACTTTTAAAAAGTGAAAAATTGCAAATTCGATGCTTCTTTGAAATCTTTAAACAGCTGTAAATCAAAAACTACTTGACCTAGAGAGCTCAAATTGGTTTTATTTCATTTGAATTTTCATTATCTTGATATACGACATAACTAAAGTATTTAAAAATTTTATCTTTTATAAATTTGAAAAACACCCTTTTTAATTTTTTTGAAAAAAAAATGGTTTTAAAAATATTAATTGACTACTTGTATGCCAACCAGGGGCGTAAATCCTGGGGGGGTACGGGGGGGTGCAACACACCCCCTACGAAAAAATCAGTCGGAAAATTTCTCGTTTGATCGGAAAAAGTACGTTTAGTCGGAAAAAATGGTATTAACCTATAAAAAATTATAAATTGGAAAAAGGAAAAATCAGTCGGGAAAATTCCCGTTCGATCGGAAAAAAGTAAGTTTAGTCGAAAGAAAATGGTATTAACGTATAAAAACTTATGAATTGGAGAAATGTTTTTGTAGTTTTTAGTTAGTAAATAAGAAAAACAAGTTTGAGCGAAGAAAACCTATAAAATTTTATTCTTAGTCGGATTTTTTTCCCTTGTAGTTTTTAATTAGAAAAAACAATTTAGAACGAAGAAAACCTATATAAATTTATACTTAGTCGGAAATATTACGGATTTTATTTTTGTGATTAAAACTATTCAGAAAAACTTTGACTTGTCAAATATTGTGAACTCGAAAACCTCGATATGAAGAAACAAAATATTTATATACATATTCCAGAAATGTTAATATTATTTGTAACCTTGATATTTTGATCGAAAACTTTGATATTCCGAACTTTTTCTGTTCCCTTTGACTTCGAGATATCGAGATCCAGCTGTATTTATTTATAGTCGGAAAGTTTTTAGTTTAGTCTGGAAATTTTAAGACATACTGATTGAAGTGAAGAAACTTCTATTTATTTTATTTTTTATCTAACTTTAAATTTAGTTAGAAACGTGTATCACGGAATTTAGGTGATATCCGATGAAAATTCAAAACTGAATTGCAAATATTTAGTACTTTACCCTGTCAAAATCTGGATTTTTCCACTCTACACGAATTTTACCTTTAATCGAAAATAATTATGGTTTTATTTTTTCTACTAATTTTGTGTTTATTTTTATTACTTTTTTACGTAATTTTAGATTGATTTAAAAATGTGTTTCAAGAAATTTATATGATACCGGGTGAAATTGAAACACCCAAATACTTTGAATTTTTATCTCGAAATAATCTGAATATTTTATAATCTATACGAGTTAACTTCTATCAGAAATAATACTTTCGTTTTCTTTTTCCTTTCTCAATTGTATACGATTTTTTTTATATTATTATTATTACTAAATTTTGTTTAGTTGGAAAAAACAGGGGTGACAACAAATTTTTACCCTGCTTTAAAGTATGTCGTTAGAAAGAATGAATAAATCCCGTATTTTTGGCGTATTTTTGTCTTTAAAATATTCCCCAAGCAAACAGACTTCAATTTTCAGAAGCTGCGGAATTTGTTTCCAAGAACAAAAGTGTCTTTCCCTTAGTTCATCAATGTTACCAAATTCTGTTGACAGCTCCGATGACAGTTGCATCTAATGAAAGAGCTTTTAGCAGGCTAAAATTTATAAAGACTGCTATTAGATCAACTATGGCTGATGACAGATTGGAATCATTGATGCTTTTCAGTTACCACAAAGAATTAACAGACAATATAGATCTGTCCACTGTTCCTGAAAAATGTTAATCGTGCTATAAAAGTGTGAATTTTGTTACAAAAGCACAAATAAAATTTAATAATTCAAATTGCAATTATACAACAATTATTCAAATAATATTGTATTATAGTCATTATTATTATTTTATTAATATATTTAGATGATAATCTTAAATTAAATTTATTCGTACGTAATCCAAGCTTTTCCTGATGATCACAATGTTTAAAAGGATATGTTGAAATTACTTAAAAACAAGTTTTCTTTTGTGATTAATATTAACCTGTTATTGGTGTATTTGTAAAGTAAGTTTCTCCAGAAGCAAGACCCATATGTATATACACTCACGTCCAAATTTTAGCGTATATGACAAAAACGTAGAAAGGGAGTGTTAAATATCTTACGAAATTATTAAATTTTATAGATGAAATTCACAAGATAATTATGACTTCGCGTATCGTATTGAGATAGTCAAATAATTTTAAAGCGCTGATGTCGATTCTTTTCGAATTATTAATAAATTTATCTAAAAATTAGGGAAGAAAGTCCATGATTAATATGTATAGGAAAATGCGGATTGGAATCAAAAACTGCTTTGTTACATAGCGATATATCTTGTTACTAAACGTACAAAATTTGATTAACTTTTATTGAAGTACTAAGAAATGGATATAAGTTTTGTTCATTCGAAAATTTTCATTCTTTTAAATTTTGACTTTTTTTTATGTTGTACACGTACATCGTACACGGGTAACAGGATTCCTTATGCTTAATTCAGAATTTGAATTTTTATCCGGAGTGGAGTCTATGTAAATAAATATGCCATAAACAGAAAAAATAAAATGCATTAAGCCCTTTGTTGGTAAAAAAACGGGCATCGAATCCCCAGCTCTTCAATCCTCCAGTTTCATCCAATTTTGTACATTTAGAAACAAGATATATCGCTATCAAACAAAGCAGTTTTGAGTTCCAAACCGTAATTTTCTACACATATTAATCATAGTACTTCACCACTAATTTTTAGAGACATACATTAATAATTCAAAAGGAATCAACATTAGCGCTTTAAAACCTATTTGACTATCTCGATTGTTTCGTAATATATATATATACATATATATATATATATATATATATATATATATATATATATATATATATATATATATATATATATTACGAAACAATTTATTGGGGTACGTCGAAATATCACGTCGTGCTTTTTATTACATATTACTGGATTCGCACCACCCTTTAATTAGCCGTTGGTGAGGTTGTATAGCAAGCGTACCACTTAGCGCAAGCATCACTAGTGGAGGTGTCAACTCTGTGAAAATTTAGCAGTTGTGGAGCGATGATAATATTGGTAGAGTCCAATCAAACACTTATTTATTCATGATGAAGATAAGGCAGATTAGGCCGCGTGAGTGGTGAAAAAAGTAAAGGCTTATGAAGAAATCTGGGGTTTTCCCAATAAGACATAGAAACGCAGTCATAGGAAACTGTTTATTCCATCAGAATATACCATCATTAAACAATTCCCACAGGATGAGAAATCAGAGCATTCCACTCGAGCATGAACTTGTTACTCATGCGAAATAGATGTTAATTCACGAAATGAATATTCTACATGGCTTAGCACACCAGGTAACAGGTTATGTCAACAATCAAACAGCACAAAAAATCTGGTTCTGGGCTCATGCTCGAACTAGTTATTAGGATGCGCGGAGGAAATCCGATTGAAATGGAAATTTCAGGCTAACCCAACCAAAATCACGAACGAGCTTCGAAGTGAAACTGCGATCCGACACTCAGCCAATGGAGAGCGATCAAGAAATGTCACAGGAAAGAATCCCGACGCCGCTAATGGAAGGATTTCGATGTGAAAAGGTTGTCGCCTAGCGGGCGGGAAAATGAGATGAAATAGAATAAAAATGTAAAAATGGCTTTGATAAACATTCGGAAAATAAGTAACTGCGTTCAGAACTTTACAGTTTGGTAGACGATAAAAATTAATGAAGGGATTAAAAGTTTAGATTACGTTTTGGAATAAATCTATTATTAAGATACGCGTTTTAAAATTATAGGAATTTAATTAGAAATAAATAATAGGGCGTATTAAAAAAAAAAAGGGGGAAATGATGAATATGCCAGCAATTTTGAATAATTTAAATGAATAGTAAAAGTAAAAATTTTTATATAACATATATATATATATATATATATTAATTAGTCGGCATTTTGTTGGCAATAGTACTCGGAAATTTTTCTTCTTGGAGTCGGAAATTTATGAGTCTACACCCCCCTACGCGACCAAGGTGGTTTACGCCCCTGATGCCAACTTTCATAATGGGTTACTGTGGAATTTAAATATTTATATTATCAGATATATGAAATTTGCTATATTTGTTTTTCTATCTTAAAAGCATAACTGTAAGTTAATTGGTTAATATTTGAATACTACTACTAATCTATTTTGTAGTTTTTGTTCTACAAATAAATATAATTTTTATTTTTTGTCTATTTAACCTATTAAATTTAACATCAAGTAAAAACAATTTAAAAAATGTTTGTTTTATTTAATGACAATAGAGTAGGCATACATGTATATTAATTTTAACACAATTATTCTAATTTGTAAATAAATCATACGTGTTATAATTTTCCAATTGAATTAAAAAGAGTCCGGGCCAAGATTCGAATCTAGTGCAAATTCAGGATAGCTCAATTTTTTTGAGCATTTGCAATTTAAGCCGGAGGTTCCTGGTTCAAATCCTGGCCTGGCCACATTTTTTACTCAGTTGGAAAATTAGAACTCGTATGATTTATTTACCAATTAGAATAGTTGTGTTAAAATTATTATAGTGTAATTACATATCCAATGTTCCATTACTTGTGATTTATTCTGTTGAGCTGATTCAGATATCAGATCAGATGTCATAATGAATAAGGTTCTCTGTGTGAGAAAAGTCTGCCAGATTTGTAAGGTTCCTGCAGGACCGTAGCTAGGTGGGGGAAAAATATTTGCCCGACCTAGCACAATTGACTGGATAGTCTGGTCGACACATTAAATTTCCAAACTTTTTTTTGCCTTGTTTTTAAAAAAACTTTTTTTAGAATATACCGTAACCTATTCGAGAACCTAACAGACACCTATCCCTAAAACTTCTCAATTCAAACAAAACAACTTAAACAAAAGATTCATTTGTAAAGACTTTTTTTCTTTGATTCCAAGAGCTGCAGGACATTTTTCGTTTTGTTGCTTTGTATAAATTTACCTTATTGCCTTCCCAAAGAATCAAACTGCAGACTTTGAGAATAATAGGGCTTATGGATTATACTCTTCTCTCTTTTTCTCAAACTCATTCTGATGTCTGCGAAAATCATTTTCTTTGTATAACTGTCATACATGAAATTTATTGAAACCCGGTAAAATTGGTTCAGAAACCAAATGCTTGGATTTTCATTTGCAGTTGTATGACTTGACACGACAGGTTCTGTAAAACGGGCAACTATTATAGGTGAAAATTGGCGGTCGCCACTCGCCACGTGGCGATTAAAGTTGTAAAAGTGGCGATTAAAAAATCGGCCATCGATCGCCACCCTAGTCGCCACTCGTCAAGTGGCGATAAAAAATCTGTTATCGATCGCCAAGTGAAATATTAGTTTTTTCATAGAAATATGCGTCTCTACTTTGATTACATCTAATTAGCAAACTGGTTAATTCTTTTTTCTACCGGATGCAAGCAGATTACAATGATTTAGCTGTATTTTCAATATTTCGGCTTTTTGCCATTGCCCTTCAGTTGGATTATTTTTTCAAGAAATACAGTTTTATTCTGCAAAATATATTCATCAGCTTTGATTCCACGTGCATTTCAAATAATTTATTCTTTTTTTTTTCACCGGATGCAAGCGTGTTTTAAGAACATTGCAGTATTTTCAGTATTTTGACTCCTGCCACATGCTCACCAGTTAGATTATTTTTCTTCAAGAGATAATGTTTAATCCTGCGAAATATACTCACCAGCTTAGATTTCAGCTGTATGTAATGTGTGTAGTATGTTAATAATACATTTACTTATTAAATAAAATACAAATAACATTTTATTGTGTTTTATTTGATTATTTTTTTATTGTATACTCCTAACTGTTGGAATTTTGATTTAGTTATTTTTTATATAAAGAAAGTAATAGTAATTTGATTGATAATGGTGTTTATGAACAAATATTAGATGTAAATTTCCAACTGGGTGAAAAATGTCCGGACCAGAATTCGAACCCGGGACCTCCTGGCTGAAGCCGCCAGTGCTCTGCCATCTGAGCTATCCCGGACGATTCTGGTCGAACTTTTTCACCCAGCTAATCTTGATGATTACAACATCTGGTCTGAAACCTGGTTCAGCTCAACAGAATAAATCTCAGGTAATGGAACTCCAGAAATCGCTGGATATGAAATTGCACTAGATTAATTATATATACAAGATATACAAATACACTAGATATACAAATAATCTAAAAATATATTCTAAAAAAAAAATCAATATGATAATAGATTTTGTGGTTTTAAAGTGTAATTTTCTTGAATTTCGTCTGCTTCCCTATTCTTATCACGAATAGTTGGCTGGTATAAAACTCTGATTTATAGAAAAATGCATATATATACAACGATTATAGTTTATCTAGATGTCAAGAAAGTTTGAAACATTATAGTGGCCACTAACTTTAAAAAGTGGCCACTAATGAAACTGAGTCTACCGGCTACTGGCTACTAACTCGATTTCCCAGTTTTCACCTATAGCAACTATCATGTGTTACAATCATGTGGCTTTGTCATTGTTAACTTCACTATGTTGCTTTTGGGGGCTTTTCAACAAAAAGTGGAAAATGTTCTTTGTCAGCTTCTTGACACTGTTGCAAATCATAAACGTTTGTAAAATCATTATCACACAGAATTGCAATATCTAGAAAAGGGTTTTTCAGAGTAAAGGGCTTTATAAATACATTGTAAATGTCATCTGTGACTATTTGAATATAATAATTTATATTAATTAAAAGATATAAATGTAATTTAGAAATGATAATATTACAGAAATTAATTTATCTTTTTATAAGTATAAAAAGTGTTTGTTTTTTTCTCGTGTTTCCGCTCCCACACATACACTCCTTTATTTTTATTTTTTAACAAAGATATAACCTGATTTATTCTACTTTTTAGTTGTTTTGTTCCTTTTCCCTATTTATGCGATATAAATATCCAAATATCACATAATTTCTGTATGAAAAAGGAGAAATAAATGCAAGATTGTGAAGCGGAAATATAAATTGAAAAAGTAACAAAAATACTAAACGGACATTAATATTTTAAATCTATGAAATACTCATTTTTATTTTGGTATTTCCTTAATTTATAGCTGCAGTTTGCAAACAATAATCACGTACGCCTGTTTGTAAAAAAATATTTTTGTTCACTAGATTTGCGAAATTTTATAATGTGTTCACGGACTTATTTTTAATTGTAAAGATATGGCATTCGCAGGCAAGATTATTGAAGTAGTTTAGAATCGAATAGCATTTTTCCTTTTTTGACAACTGCATCGAATCTTGAGCTTTGAACGATAGTGTCTCAGACGACCTTTCCTAGCCTAAAAAATTGGGTGCAACACACCTATGTTGCATTTCCCCCCTAAAATATATTTTATCTTTATAGAAAACATAAAACGCTATTTGCTATCGTAGAGTCAGAATCAAAATAATTGTAACTTTATGGCATTTAAGCATAAACATGGTTTCGTGATTGTGTTAGAGAACAGAGAGTTCGAATGGAACCGTAATAATAGTAAATTATATTGACATACATTATCATAATAGTTTTTATTTGTGTGATACTTGCTGACCAGCCCGTTGTCGCCCGTGATGTGATGTAATTATTATTAGTAAATTTATATTAGTTTATATCTTTAATCCGATTTTTCTTTTTAATTTATACTGAAAAATAAAAAATTCAAAACGAACCTCATATCGATGGCCCCGCAATTTATACCGAATGCGACATTTTAAAGTAAAATGTGCGCTCTTTAAAGGATGTTATATATTTTTCTTTATTTCAACAAAAAAATAACGAATTCGGAATTTTAAAATGCGCGGATTTTGTTTTTCTCATCAGACATTTAATATGTAAAAAAGTAGTTCTTATTGTCTTAACTCTTTGAAAATTTTATGAGTCATAGATATAATGGTTTCAAAGCCTGTGCACAAGATTCGTGGAAAACTATTGATATTTAGCGGAAAGACGCCTGTAAGAAGACTTTTAGGCAGATTTCGTAAGAAACATTACCTGTTACATTCTCCCCTATGTCGGAATTTCTGAAAATTTTTTGCAGCTCTACGCCGATCATGACATCTAGAACCCAAAACCACCCCCAAATTGAAAACTTTATATGTCTATCTATATATCACTTTTTTTTATAGACACGATAACTTCCATAATTCTGCATAAATCTCTTCTAAACTGATACATAAAATCAAGGGGCAGAAAATGGAAATGAGGAGGATTTTTGTGAACGCAGGAAAAAAACCCCATAATTTCTTAATTATGATACATATCGAATCCGTTTAAACTTATTATTACTTCTAGGAAAAGGGCCAAAAATTTATGTATGACAGATTTTTGATATCAATGAAAATGGCCTCAAGGGGCGAAAAAAATAGGGTCTTCAGAAGAAATAAAATCCTAACTTCGTTAATTCACAAGATATGAAATCCACTTAAATTTATTATAAATCTTCTCCTTAATATTTTCTACAACTACTATATTGACAAGTTTTTGATAAGACCAACTCTTACAGCCCCCCCCCCCTTCCCCCCAAAAAAGAGGAGGGGGGGAGGGTGAAGAAGAAAAAATTCATAACTTCGTCAATTCACAAGGTATCAAATCCGCTTAAATTTACTATAAATCTTCTTAATATTATCTACAACTTTCGTATTGACAAGTATATGATAGGACCAACTCTTTCACACAATAATAAAATAAAATAAAATAAAAAATGGAGGTGTTGTAGAAGAAAAAAAATTACATCTCCGCTAATCCACCACTAAGGCAATAAAAAAAGTATCATTGGTGTGATGGAAATTTTTGACAACCCTCACAGGTTCTGTATACAGTGTGTCCACGTATGACCTGACCGACCTTTATTTTCGCAACCGTTGGTCCTAGATGCATACTTCCAATTACAAAAATGGTTTAAATAAGGCAACGAATTATTTTTTAAGCGATTTGGGTCAAGAAAAACATGTATTAAAAAATTACGAAATTTAAATTTTTATACGGTCCCCCGGTCCTGTAAGTGATATTTACTAAAAATTTAGTGTGACACTAACAAGTAAGACAAAAAAAAGTCCCATTCATCTAACATTAAAATTGACCGAGTAATGAAACTTTGAAATGCATGACTTATACCACTTTTTTGCATATCAAAACAGATGATTTCGACCATGCTTTCAGGGGTCGTGTATAAAGTACTTAAACCTATTTCAAGGTATCTGCGCTTTGAAAGAAATCGTACAACTTTACGATTGAGTTGAATTTTATTAGTTAAGATTAGTTAAAATAATTGTATTTTAACATGTGTTTTATTTTGTAAGGATTTGAGGCTATGATTTCTTTTAACTAAAATTACATTATTTTCATAAGGTTTTATTTAACTTGCAATGATCGTCTTTACAATTTAAAATTTAACTTTAACTTACTTTCAAATGTCCGATCGAAGTTAAACTTTACATACTGACTTAAATCCAATGACAATGCAATATTATTATGATTTTCGACTCTTACCATCTTATACATACTTATATTAGAGGATAACACAAAAAAATTCGGATAGATTACCGTCAAGAAGTTTAAGAAACTGTTTTAGATTAGATAACATAAACCTGCGATCGTTGTGTTTTTTAACTTTTATAATTACATTTTATGTATTTTTTAACGCTGAATCAAAAAATTACCTTCACTTTCAACCATCATGTCAAAATTTTTAGCAAATCGTAAATTTCAAGGTTAACAAATAGCGAAAAATCTGATACTATAAAATAGATGTAAGACTTTTTTATTCAGTTTAATTTTATTTAATTTAATAATTTATTACATTTTTTGGCTCATACTGGGTTTCTTACAGCTAAACAGCTCGGGGGTCCGATGAGGTTGGCAGAAGAGGGTGGATCAATTTTAACTTTTAGCTCTTTAACTTTGAAATTTGCGATTTGAGAAAATTCCTGACGTGAGGGTTTAAAATGAAGGTCATTTTCGGATTCAGTGCTAAAAAATACACAAGAAACAATTTTCAAAAGCTAAAAGATATGCCACAACCCAAAATTTTAAAGACAGTGTAATCTAACAGCATTTAAAAATATATATAATTTTGTAAAGAATTGAGACTGTTGTTTTTCATCCTTTTATTTAACCAAAAATCTCTTATTTTTATCCTCTTATAATGTTCAGTACATTTTGTACATTTTGCAGTAATACGTCAGAATGATTAAAGATTTCAAATTTATATTGCAATGCTAATTTTACTCTCAATCATTTCTTTAATATATCTGACGAAATTATATTTCTGCTAAATTTGTGAATGACCCCTAATATGCAGCAAAAAATATACTCCAACTTTAAACAGCTATTACTCGGTCAATTTTAATCGTAGAATAACGGGACTTTTGTTGTTTTACTTGTCAGTGTAACAGGAAAATTTTACTAAATATAACTTATAGGACCGGGGGACCGTATAAAAATTTAGATTCTGTAATTCTTCACTGAATTATTTTTTCGCTTTAAACTTTTTTTTATCTTACCCTGCACCTAATTTTGACCATTTTTGTAACTGGAAGTATGCATCTAGGACCAACGGTTGCGAAAATAAAGGTCGGTCAGGTTATACGTGGACACACTGTATAGGGTTGTACTATTAACCCCTTCGGGACCGGCGGCTTTTACACAAATTTTATTCGGTTGACACCACTTTTCTTTAAAAAGTTTTTTTTTCCCTAAACAATCACGAAAATGCTCTAATTAAAGAAACTAAATATTACTTTTCTTTTTTACTGGTACCTAAAACAAATCCTGTATGCTCTTTTTGAGGGTGCATATATGCACCCATGGTTCCAAACGGGTTAAACGTGCGCATGCCTTAATAAAGAGAACGTCAGAATTTAAAATTCAGTGTGTGGTTCATTTAATGAAACAATCACCACACGGTTTAAATTTATTATATAAATCTTCTTATTATTATCTATAACTTTTGTAGTAACAAGTTTTTGATACGATGAACTCTACTAATGGATGATATCACTAAAAATATTCTCAAAGGATGAAAAAAATCGGGGTTGAAGAAAAAATTATCGTATTAACATGATTATGATAAAATAAACTCTTATAGAAAAATGAAATTAAAACTCGTCAAAAGCGGCCAGATAAAATTGTTAAACTGGGTTTATCTCTCATCTTGATTTAGTTTTTGTTGGTGAAATTAGTACTTAACTTTGAAAGCTATCTGTGCTTGCAGGCTGAGCCGGCAGTGATTTTTTTCTCTATTGTCCAAACTGTTTGAAAATGTTATCAGTTGTAAACACATTATTATGGTTTTAAAGCATGTGTAAAAAATTTGTAAAATATATTAATATTTAATTGTGCGATCGTTAACTGTTTTGTAAATAAGTGACGAATCTTTCAACATAATTACCAAGGCCTTCTTTATATTAAATTTTAAATCATGTAATATTCCATAAACACTGTAAAACCTGTGTAAATGGAACCTGTCTGTAACAAAATCCTGTCTTACATGAGAGCATTTCATGGTCTCGTTGAAATGAATACCATACAATAAATAATGAATTTAGGGGGTAACCCGGGAGGAGAGTTCTCTCCTGAGCATCGAAATGTCACTCCCCGAAGCTTTCTAATTTTGTGCTTATTAATGTTGTAAAAGTGCAATTCCCACCCTAAAAGTCCATACTGTCTACCACTCTGGGAGCATCAGTAATCTCTCCCGGAGAAAAGTGCCTAAATTCCACACTGCATTTATACCTCATAAGATGGAAACTTGTCTAAAACGGAATAATTTTTCGATCCTTTGCGATTCCATTTTTATAGGTTTTACTGTAAATGAATTTCTTGGAATACTGTATTATTAGTTTATTATTAATAAAACATAAAAATGAAAGTGTCCAGATTTTTCTGCGGACAACGGTGGAGGGAGGGGGGTGTCCACATACAACTGGCTAGTGACGCTGTTGTAGTAATTCTCAACAAAATCCAACATTTTTGTGGAAATCCATATCATCTTAACCATATTTACAAAAATTAGTTTATGGATTGACAGCAAGATGAAAGAATATCATTTTTCAACTACTTTGGGAAGAGCTATAAACTTATATTGAATCTGAATACGTAATAGATATTTTTAAAGGATCGTAAAAGTCTAAAAAATTGAAGAAGTAATTTTGCCCCTCTTGGAAAAACGTTGGGGCACGTTTAACTAGTCAATGGGTACTATGCTACGCCAGCCTTTTTACTAACTTTGGCGTAGTAGGATCGCCGGATTTGGCTGTTTATCGTTGTTTGGGGGAATAAATTTGAGCGAGTTCATGTTACCAATTCTTTTGTTTTTTCATGTTCCACGTAGATTGTTCCGTATTCCTAAAAGAATTTCGGTTCCATTGTTTTAGCCTAATGTACTAAATTTTGTCATCTGTGATTTCTGAATTTTTAGCGATTCTTATGCGATTTAATATTTCTTTTTTGTTTTTGTTTTTCGAGGCGATTTTCTACATTATTAAAAATGCATCCAATTATTAACTTTTAGTCCAATACAATAAATTTTATCCTTTTTTCAATGAAGTTTATTTGGAATTCGCGTACAGCAATTTTTGTGGAGATTTTTTTGGGTTTGCGCGACGATTTCTCAACATTCGCAAATTTAATCTAGGTGTCGATCCAGGCAAAATTTGGGGCCAATTTAGGGCCCTTTCACAAAAATCTATTCAATAAAATGGGTCCCTTCTCAAAAATAAATTTAATATGGGCCCCTTCACAAAAATAAATTTAATAAACTGGGCCTCTTCACAAAAATGAACTTAATAAAACAGGCCTCTTCACAAAAATGAGTTTAATAAAACAGGCCCCTTCACAAAATTCCTTTTAATGAAATAGGCCAGGCCCCTTTCGTAACAATCTCTTTCATAAAAACTGTTTTAAAATATGTAATTTGTAAATAAAACCAGGTCACGAAAAGCAAAAACTTTAGCAAGGGGATTTAAAGACGTTTTTGTTAATAAATTCTTGGTTCGAATTTGAGTAACTGGATTTCAACTTTCATTACAAAATGGTATTTTTCACAAAAATATTATAAAATTCACAAAAATAACTTTTACTTTTCACAAAATGGGCCCCAAGAATAAAAACCTGCATCGATCCCTGGAATCCTTTTTTTTTCCAATATAGAAATTTTTTTTATCCTGCAATTTTTGAAGTTTTAGTCATTTATAATGCTATTTTCAGCGTTTTTTCGCGAAGATATAAAATTAACGATGATTTAATGTACAAAAATATTCAGAAAGAACTAATTTATAAGAGAAAAATTGTGTTTTAGTTCAGACACCCTCCCACCCAACCAGAAAAAAAAGGACAGGAAATTTTATTTTAAAAGTGCGCGAACAAAAATCATATCATATAAAATTAGCTAGCAAGAAGCTATATCATATTAAATTAAACAGTTTTTTTTAAGACATTCAATATAGAATTTATTGTAAATCACATGAAACGTGTATAAAATAAAAATTGTTTTCCCCCTTATTTTTATAATAAAAATAAATGGTCTTCGCCGATTTGTTTGTAATAGAAATCTTTTTCGAAAATCATAAAAGAAAACAGGAATTAATATTTTTAGCTTTTCTTTTCTAAATCAATTATTATTTAGTCCTAGATTTGAAAGCTTTCATTACAATAATAACAATAAATAAATCTACCGGTGTAATAAACTCATAGTAATGAATGCTAAAATTCAAAAGCTGTGCAGTGTTTTATTATGAAGCCGAATAAAAATGTTATTGATATATATGTTAACATTTTAAATAAAGATAAAATTCTTATTATTTAGCATTCAATTTTTATGTTTAAAACAAAAGAAAAATTTGAAAATAATCTAATTATATCCTTACAAATTTTATTCAAATTTCATATTCAATATAAATTTCATCCTAAAAATTATTATAATATCACTTTTTTCAAACTTATCTATTAAAACAGAAGGAAACACACATACACACCCTCTCACAATGTTCGTACAACACTTTACGCACAATTTTTTTTCTCACAATGTTTACAAACAAATGCACATTTTTAGTAGCATTGAAGAAGTTGTTTTAAACTAATCCAATATATTTAGATATTTTGCAATTTCGTTTCCAGTTAATTGATTTATGTCAAATTAAATTATAATTTAACTTATCGAATCAAATTAACTTACATTTATGTATAAAAATATACTATGCATTATGAATAACTGGTGAATTTTTTCTTGTTTTTGTGTCGAAAATACTGTTAAAATATTGAATTTATATCATTGTTTAAAAGACAAATTAATTTAACTTCTGATCAATTCTTTCTAAGTAAAATAAGAATAGTTTAAACTTCTGTATGCGGAGGGATGGAAATTATATCGTGAATGTACTTAAGAAAAGCCGCATTAAAAAAAAAAAAAAAAAAAAAAAAAAAAAAAAAAAAAAGAGGTTCGTTTTAATTCACACAAAAGGAAAATTCTTGTTATTTTACATATTCTTTCCATATGCTTCATATTTATTTGAGATGAAATTGTCTAATCCACCAAAATTTTCTATCCAACGCGATTGTCCAGTAAATTAGATAAATAAATTAAAATCCATTCTTAGACAACAATTGCTTGTAATTAATTTACCGGAAACTAAGAAAAACTGTTCGATTTCAAATCCCTTCAAATATCATGCCTGCAAGTATCCTGTTTTTACATTTAAAAAAGAGCCTTAAAATATAAAGTTTCCGGTTCTTGAGCGGGGAAAGATAATTTTTTTGAGAACAGCCTTACAATAAAGAGCTTCTTTTATTCGTTTTAATTTGCAAAAGAAAATTTTCTTTGTTATTTTAAATGTTTCATCCATATGTTGGGTATGTACTTGGGGTGAAATTTTCCGAAAAATTCGAATCCACCGAAAACTTTTCTCTATATGTAATAGCTTAAAAAAAGAAACTTTTGATTGGACATCAAAAATCTACAATCTCTGATAATAAAAAGAGGCAATATCTATTGACCATTACCCCGCACACCTCTGTTAGGGGTCTAAGGTTGCTAGTTATTTGCGAGCACCGCGCTAAGTACTCGCCAAAAAACTTCCTTGCGAATAAATACATTTCCTTGATTATTATTAGATATTTATCATAAAAATGAATATATGCTAAGCTCAATCGATTTCGATTAATGAGTCAGTCATTTTTCCTGTGAAAATGAAGAAAAAAAAAGAGATTTAATATGCCATTTCTTTCATATTCAGTACAGAACTATTTATTGTCGCGGACTTACACTCCTCTCTAGTATAATCACCATTGACAACTTAGGTCTTCCTTAGGTTTAGCTACGGGCCTGTGTTCCTGATTTGAATCCTGGCTTGGACTCTTTTTCACTCTGTTGGAAAATTACATACAACTCGTGCACTAATACACGGTTTACTGTAAAATTAAACTATGAAAAGATAGTGTGATGTCATGGTCATATGAGTGCACTCCATTCCTGGTACCTGGCGGGAGTGAGGGTAGAAGTGTGTGTGGAAAGAGACGAAAGCGGCGGCCACTTAGATGGTTCTAGAAACAAATATATGTAGATGTATGTGCTATGGGCACAAAAGATCTAGTAGAGGAATTCCTGTATATTATTCCGTATTCCTTCATGTTAGTGATGTTAAGTGTATATAATGCCATTCATTATATGTGCAAATAAGTGTTGGTTAGAAAACATCACACAGGCAGTGATGGAACAGCATGGACCTCATTTTGGAGCAGCAAAAAGTCACTTTGGAGAAGAAAATAACTATTTTGGAGCAGCAAAAATGCTCATTTTGGTATTCTTTGGCAAAATTCACGTTTTTCCTGCGATTCTTTGATGATATTTGCGTTTTTCTTGCGATTCTTTGACAAAATTCGCGTTTTTTCTGCAACTCTTCCACAAAATTCGCATTTTTTCAAACTTCTTTGACGAAATTTGCATGTTTTTCGCGATCTTTTGACTAAATTTGCATATTGTTAGCAATCTTTTGACCAAATTTGCATATTGTTAGCAATCTTTTGAAAAAATTCGCGTATTTTTCGTGCGTTTTTCGGATTCGTTGAAATCGGCGTGTTTTTCGCAATCTTTTGATGAAATTTGCAGTTTTTCGTGATCTTTTGACAAAATTTGCTGTTTTTGCGACCTCTTAATGAAATTTGCAGTTTTTTCCGGGATCTTTTAACGAAATTCGCGTTTTTCACAATCTTTTGACCCCGTTTTTTAATGAAGTGTGCTATCCTTTGGCAAAATTCACGTTTTTTTTCGTGATTCTTTGACGAAATTTACGTTTTATTTGCAATCTTTTAACGAAATCGCGTTTTTTCACGATCTTTTGACCGTGTTTTGACGAAATACTTTGACAAAATTCACGTTTTTTTTCGAGATCCTTTAACGAAATTCGCGTATTTTTTGCGATCTTTTGACGAAAATCTCGTGTTTTTCGCGATCTTTTGATGAAATTTGCGTTTTTTTTTCTCTATCTTTTAAATAAATTAACGTTTTTTCACTATCTTTTGACCGTGTTTTGTTAGATTTTTTTGACGAAATTAGCGATCCTTTAACGAATTTCGCGTGTTATTCGCGATCTTTTGACAAAATTCGCGTGTTTTTCGACAAAATTTGAGTTTTATTCGCGATCTCTTAACAAAATCACGTTTTTTCGCGATTTTTTGTTCGTTTTTTGACGAAATTAGCGATTCTTTGACAAAATTCACGTTTTTTTCGCGATCATTTGACGAAAATATCGTGTTTTTCGCGATCTTTCGACAAAATTTGCGTGTTTTTCGCGATCTTTTAACGAAATCACGTTTTTTTGCAATCTTTTGACCGCGTTTTGAGGAAATTAGCAATCCTTTGTTAAAATTCACTTTTTTTTCCGTGATCATTTGAAAAACATCGCGTGTTTTTCGCGATCTTTTGACCAAATTCGCATGTTTTTCTCAATCTTTTGGCGAAATTCGGGTGGAAAATGATCGATTTGGCTCAAGATTATCGAATTGGCGCAGTTGGGAGCGGTGAAAAATGATCGTTTTGGTGCAGCATTATTGATTTGGCGCAGCTGTTCCATCACTGCACAGGTATACCTGTGTGATCTTTTCACTTACTAATCATGTATTCAGGGCTACTACCACAAAGCCCTTCTTGTTTTCCAACAAACACACGTTTATTTGCACATATGATTGACAGTACATACACTTAACATCATTAACATGAAGGAATACAGACTAATATACAGAGATTTCTCTACTAGATCTTTTGTGCCCATAGCACATACATCTAGATGTATTTGTTTCTAGAACCACATAGCTGGCAGCTGCTTTCGGCTCCTTCCACACACACTTCTACCCTCACTCCGACAAGTGTCAGGAGTGGGGTGCACTCACAACATGACCATGTCGTCATCCAGACATCACAGATGAAAAAGAAAATTTACTTACAAAGTCTTTGTAAAATTAACACATAATCAAATTCAAACAGGGTTCATACAGAGTTGGGAAGAAAAAATCCAAGGAGTCCAAAAAATTTTAAGGATTTGCCTTTTTTTTTTTTTTTGTCGATGTTTTTATGTGCTGCATCGTTATGTGGTATGCACACTCCAATTTTTAATGCCCAATTTGGAGAGAAAAACATTTCAAAAACAAATTTTACTCTATTAGAATCTAATTGTGAGTGCTAAAATTGCACAGTATTCACAATATAATGCTTATTGATTTCGTAAGTTTAAATACAAAATTGACTATCTACTTTTTTATACAGTGATCAATGGCCATGTCACAGGGGTGATTCTGAGTAAAAAAAAAATTTCTGAAATTCACAGCAAATCTTCTGAAAAGTTACACCAAAGAGGGGGAGGGGATTCCACTCCCGACACTAGCTATGAGTTTTCTCCATGGCTCTTTGACGAAATTCGCGTTTCTTCGCGATCTTTTGACGAAATTTGTGGTTTTTTTCGCAATCTTTTGACGAAATTTGCCGATTTTTCGCGATTTTTTGACGAAATTTGCCGATTTTTCACGAAATTTGCCGTTTTTCCGCGATCTTCCGACGAAATTTTTGGGTTTTCGCGATCTTTCGACGAAATTTGTGTGTTTTCGCGATGTTTTGACGAAATTTGTGGGTTTTTTCGCAATCTTTTGACGAAATTTGCGAGGTTTTTCGGGATTCTTTGACGAAATTTGCGTTTTCCTGCGATCCTTTGACGAAATTGGCGATTTTTCTGCAAACGATTGACAAAATTTATCTTTTTCGGCGACCAAATGTCCGAATTTTCGGATTGGTGACCGATTTTTTTTAATTTTCGGAAATGAATGCCTTGCATTTTCGGAAAATTCGGACTAGAATCACCCCTAGGTCATATAAATAGAGATTAGTCAAATCCCAAACACTTACTATGTATATCACATGCACGGTACATCTTAAAGAAAATTTTAAAAGGCGAAAAAAAAAAATAGAATGCTAAATGCAACATACAAGAAAAAATGTAACAAATTTTGAATTTATTCTTTTAGAACAGCGGTAATCGCTTTCTTTAAAGGTGAAATTTTGACGAATTCGCATTTTTTTTTCGCGATCTTATGATGAAATTCGCGTTTTTTTCGCGATCTTCGGGGGGAAATTCGCGTTTTATTTTCGCGACCTTCCGGGAAAATCCAATTTTTTCTCGTTCTTTTAATGGAATTCGCATTAATTTCGATTGTTTAACGAATCGGACTTTTTTTCGCGATCTTTTGATGGAAACCGCGTGTTTTTCGCGATCCTTTGACGAAATTCGCGTGTTTTTCGCGATCCTTTGACGAAATTCGCGTGTTTTTCGCGATCCTTTGACGAAATTCGCCTGTTTTTCGCGATCCGCTGGGGAAATTCGCGTATTCTCGCGATCCGCTGGGGAAATTCGCGTATTCTCGCGATCCGCTGGGAAATTCGCGATCTTCTGAGGAAATTCGCGTTATATTTGGATCGCTTGACGAAACTAACGTTTTTTTCGCGATCTTTTGGTGGAAACCGTGTGTTTTTCGCGATCCTTTGAGGAAATTCGCGTGGTTTTCGAGATCTTTTGGGGAAATTCGCATTTGTTTGAGGAAATTCGCGTTTTATACGATCTTTTGAGGAAATCTGCTTTTTTTTTCGATATTTAACGAAATTTGCGTTTTTTCGAGATCCTTTGAGTAAATTCGTTTTTTCGCTGTCTTTTAAGAAATTCGCGTTTTTCACGATCCTTTGACAAAATTTACGAATTTTTTCCGCGATCGATTGACGAAATTTGCCGGTATTTTTTTGGAACATGTTTGCGAAAAACGCGATTTTTTGGAGATTCTTGGCTAAATGCCAAACATCGATAAAATTTAAAATAAAGGTCGGGTAACAGTGTCGAAAAACGGACTTTACGGACCTAATAATTGAAAAACGGACCTAGTGGGAGCCCTGCTATTAAGATTACCCTATCCAATCAATGTTGTACTTCAGATGAATGACGTGCATAAAGGATTTACCGTGCGTTTTTCAATCTACATTTTTTTTTTTTTACCTCGGCAGCAATATCGCTTGCGTCCGAAGCCGCAATAGAATATAAGAAGTTTCTAAGTAGTGGTTTGCTTATCTAAGTAGTTCTAAGTACTACTTGGGAACGTTTTCATTTCTAAGGAGTTTCCAAGGAGTCTGTGCGAACCCTGTTCAAATTATCCTAAGAGGAGATCAGGTACTAGTAACGGCACACTTAATTGTTATATATTCCATATAAATGTACTAGTTAGCTTCCACTGAATTCGAAGTTTTAGGTGTAGTTAATGAGAAAGAAACACTTAACACCTGGAATCCAATTGTTCATGAAGCAGTTGTTTGAAACATTCAGTGCACATGATTTTATTAATTTCAAGTATTTTCTACACATTTAATATTTCACATGTTATTGAAAATTGAAATTTGTTTGCAATTATAAAATAAATATATAAATGTGCAAAAATCTCCATTTCTCAAAAAGATATGAACTTTTCTAAACAAAGTGAAGACGATTTCATTTCTTCGTTACTCAGAGTATAAACCCTCTCAGTTGCAGTAACAGGATCAACTTTTTCTTAAAAAGTCTCACCTTATACATTTGATATATTTACTTGGTAGTGGATTAAAAAAAAAAAAAAATAGCTGGTACCTTTAGATGTAGGAATCTTATTTTATGTTCATTTGTAATATCTTTGCAAGAATTCGTGCAAGCCACCAAGAATCATTATAGAGTATAGTGACAAATCCTGGTTCAATATCTGTTAAATCAGTTAGTGTAATACGTGGGTAGTTTAATAATTATTGTCCCTAATCTATATAAAATATTTGTATTGTGATGGTTGATGTGGAATATCGAAGCCTAATCTCTTAATGCCTATATGCTCAATTTCGGAACCGTAGCTGCTATATTAACATAATTTTGGAGGGAAGGGTGAAGTTTTAAAGACCTATTTTGGGGGGAGCTTTTTAGAAGGGGAATGAGGGTGAAATGCTGGTTTGTAGTTTATGAGGCTACATTTGGACAGTGAATGAGATGTAGCTACATCACTATGATCCTGAGTCCAAATGACAGTAGTTACGTCTCATCCACTGTCACAAATCTAGCCCCATAAGCTAAAAGTAAGCCTTCCACCCCCGCTCCCCCCCCTTTCACTCCTCCCTCCAAAACTATGTGAATATAGCAACTGCGGTTCTGAAATTGAGCATCTAGGCATCTAAGACATTAGGCTTCGATATCCCACAACAACCATCGCAGCACAAATATTTTATATACACTAGAGACAATAATTATTGAACCACCCTCGTATAGTCAGTCTACTGTTGTTGCACATTCAGTAAAAATAAGCTCACTATAGTAATAATGCTTCACAAGAAGCTGTTTTTCAGAAATTGGGCAAAAAGAATGCAGTTTTTGAGTACCCCCAATTGTTTTTGCTTTGCTGAAATGAGGCAGCAATGTTCTTGTAACTTTTGCATAATCATTAGTGGTACAGTACTCAAAATCTATGCCTGGAATCAGGGATGAAGTGGAGGGTATATGGCAATATACATTGTATAACCTCTGGAAGTTTTAAAGAAACTCTGGTTATTCTCTGTTTCTGAAGTATAGCTGTCTATAAAATTTTCTATTCAGAAAGCATATATATATCTAACCATTATAGAATATTACAAATCATTATCATTTTTAAATAAAATTTATAAATTGAGTATCAAAACATGATATAGACATTATTAAATTGTATCAACAATTATTAAATTAACTAACCACTAATGAATTTTATAATAACTAGATCCAATCACTTATAAATGACGTATTAAAAAATCATAACATTTACAATATGCAAAAGGTAAATGTTAACGTGAAGGTGAATGCATAAAAAAATATAAATAAATAAATAACGATAAATATGTTGGAAATCCTAAATATTTGAAATATTTTGTCCAGCTTTATGTAAGAATAACAATTTAATCAATGAAAAAAAGACCAGAAAAAAAATGAATCAATATCAGCACCAACAAATTCATTGTACGAAATGTAGGATATCAAAATTGAATATACATTAATTCAATAAGAAAAACTACAAAATGAATGCAAAAAGGGAGAACTATCAAGAATAAAAATGGAACTAATGATTCACAACTTGTTTTCAAGGGCAATATTCCAATATCATTAGTAAAATACGGTTAATTTCTGAAGTAGAAATAATAATAAGCACCGCTTAAATACATATTTCTACTATTGCCATATCCCATATTCCAATTAACCTTACCCAGAAAAAATGAGAAAGAAATATATAAATAAATAAATCTATCTATAAAAGAATAAAAATCTATAAAAGAATATAATAAATCTATAAAAGAATATAATAAATCTATAAAAGAATATAATAAAATTTTGACCATCAAGCCATGCACAATAAAAATTAAAATGAATCATATAGAAACAGTTATATTTTAAATCTCAGAATTTAAATAAATTCATGCATCCATACCAACATAGCTAATACCTTTACATGTGTATGTTGATGAGTTGCAGTTAATGCCGAAATCTGACAGTTTAAAAAGAGCATATTAAGGGTATAATTTTATTAATAATATAAATATAATAATTATTAAGTATTATCATAATAAAACTAGACATAATAAATTATTTTATATTCTATTTAAAGGATTTGAGTGGAAATTGATTATAAATAGGATTGAAGAAATACAGTTTTTAATTTAAGAGTGGGAATTCCCGTGATATTTATCAACTGGCAACACATATTTTTTATGAAAAAAAAAAAGGAATGTGAACATTTATAGTGCCTCTATTTACTGATGATTTTTCAAGTTATATTAATAGTAAGTAAAATACTTTTAGTGCTGCCACTTATATTAGAATATTGAAAACAACGGAGAATTGCTTTATAAGTTGTTGCAAATCAAAAATTCATTTTTATTCTTAATTACAAAAACCCAACATCACAACATTTTTTGTATAATTCTAAATCTAGAATATAGATTACAAATAATCAGGTCCTATAATGTCTTCATAGCATGCTTTAAATTATAATTCAGAAAAAAATATTAAAAATAAAATAAATAAATAAATAATATTAAAAAAATAACAATAATAATAAATTAAAAGTTTCCCACACTTCCCTTCCCATCATAAAATTTATTTTTTTTTCATTTTCTGTGTGTGTTTGGGGGGGGGGGAGGGGAGGCACAGATAGAACTAAATATAACATTTTTACATATACATATATCAGATACAGTATTAGAGCCCACTATTTATAAAATAGAATAGATAGAAGTAAATTAATATATAATTTAAAATTTATGCATATTAAGGAGTGCTGATTCATCAAATATAACATAATCATAGTAACCAATTATTACAATGTACCTTTCCAATTTATTAATAAACCAACATTTGCACATAAATTTTCCAGACAACATCGCCCTCCTCCATAATCTAACATCTACCCACCCAGCCAACCTATTAAAAAAAAATTATTGTTATTTCTTATTTTTAATATTTTCTTATTAATTTCTACATCCAATATAACGTCCGGCCAGCAGCTTATTTCCCAATGCAGTGACCGAATTGACCTTTCCTCCAGATTTTTTTCCTAAAAAAAGATTACCATTTTCTATCCCCAAGAACTCATTGCTCACTGTGCGGTGATGCTATTGTAAAATATCTTAGAATGGCACTTTAAAACATTCTTTAAACACAAGAAAACACATAAAATTACTTATCTCTAACTGAGATGGAAAATTTTGTTTAAAGAAAATATCAAATGCACAATAAATAAACAACTACAGTAGAACCTCGATAAACCGAAATAATTGGGACTCATCATCTTTCGGAAAATCGAAATTTTCGGATAATCGAGAATACTTCAATTTTAAGATTAAGGAGAAATATATGCAATATTTCTTATTATGGTAACAAGTGCTCAATAAAAATAAAGCAATAGCAAAATAAGAATAAATTACCTGAATTTTAATTTTGAAATTATGTACCTTTTACATATATCACAAGTTTTGAAAAAAATGTTTTGTTTGTCGCAGTTTCAATTGCTTTTGCTTTGAAGCTTTATCACAGTTTTAAAATATTATTAGTATGCCTGTATCACAGTTTTTCTGCTGCTCCAGCCATGCCAAACATTGAATTCGCAAAACATTGAATAGCTTCAGAATTGCTAATTTGTTCGTTTTCTTCGTCCCACTCCGCAGCTTACGAGAGTTCAAGTTAGATTCAAAGGAACTCTAAGAAAGGGGATTGAAAATATTTATATGCACTCAAAGTTCGAAAAGGACTGCTTGCATACAAGGAATATGATAATAACAATAAAAAAAAAGCTTTCAAAATCGATTTTTCACACAAGGAATGTGATAGTTAAAAAAAAAAAGCTTTCAAAATGGATTTCGGTTAACCGAGAGTTTTGGATAAAAGAGGTTCTACTGTATTTCGAATTATTTTTTGTAGAAAATAAATGTTAATACGTAACTACTTTTTTGTGTGTGTGTGCGATTTAACAATTACTTTAAATTTTATTTTATAAATACGTAATCATTATCTTAAATTAATTTTTATAATTATTCATTGTCAATGTTTGTTTGATATGAAAGTGAACAGAATTTAGTAATAATGTTGTATTATAAAATTTCCTTTGAAACCTTAATTTTTAATGCACATGATTAGTTTTTTTTTGTTCACTTTCGTTATAACGACCTTCCATTATAACGATCCTCATCTTTGGCACACGAGGGGTTGTTATAACGAGCGTCGACTGTATATATATTTCAAATACACAAAATGTTAATAGTAACTTACAATTTACATCCTTACTATCCATTGTTTAGATCATTAATAAACTAATTGTAGATTAAAAAATATATGAATTTCTTAGGAAAACCACTTCAAATATTGATTGCTTAATGTTTTTATTAATAAGATGAGAGGAACATAAACTCTTTATTTTATACAAATGATTAAGTAGTATATTATGGTAAACTGAAATATGAAGACAAGATATATAAATATAATACCTTTGAAAATTAAAAGACAACTATCAAGTTCTCTTATATATATACATACATATATATTTTTTTACTTAAGAAAAATTCTATAGGTCAAAAAAAAAAAAAAAGCTCTTAGGAAAACATTGTAAGAATTTTCTTTGTGATTTTCTTTATGATATTCTTACTGACTTAGTTTTTGTATGATATTGTTTTTATCTAACAAAGTTAACTGCAATCGAGAGATTGATTACAGTCATAAAATATGAAATGGGTGATACATAACCTCACTCATAGACATGATCAATACAAAAGCCCTTAACGGGTTAAAAGTTTGTGACACAGCACTCTATCTTATGGCTCTAAGAATTTTAATTAACGATTTAAAAAATAATGATATCAAATTTTGAGTGACACTACGCTATTAATTAAAAAATATATATTTGCATTTTTTATTTCTGTTCTATTTATAATCGCATGTGCAAAAGTTATGGTCAACATGAAAAACGTATAAAACTTTATTCGCTGATGCTTTTTCATCCACATCTCTCATAAATTCAAAATACGAGTTTTAAAACATATGATATAAAATTTAAGTGACACCTTGATGTGGCTTTAAAAGGTTTGTTTTGAAATTCAGTTTAAATTATTTTTGATTTGGTTAAAATATATTTACATATCTAAACAATACTTTTAATTTTACAATTCACTGCTAAATATATCACTTTCATTGAATTGATACTATGCATTGAAATGTATTTATGTATTTCAATAAATTAATTTATCTTTTGTGTCACGCTATTCAAAATTGTAAGTAAAATTTATGTAAATGGTTTCTTTATGTCAAACTATCCATTTGCATACATTTCACTTAGTTTGGATTAATAGCACATACAGTGCGTCCCAAAAGTTTATAGACAACCATTTTTTTGGATTTGAGAGCTAACTAAACGAGTAAGAAGGACAAAATAAATTATGCAAATATATGATGATGAAATAAAAGTAATTAAAATAATCAAACAACTTTCAACAGTCATAGTTTTAATATAAAAAAATAAAAACAAAAAAAAAAATGCTGTCCCAAAAATATATAGACAACCGGTGTTAAAAGCTGATTAAAGTACTGATATAAAAAAATTTCATTATTTCAAGGTCATGTACTTGTGACGCAATAGTTTCCTGAGATAAAAGCGAATTTGTATTTTCATTTGACTGATTGCAAAGATGCCTCATAACGTGCAGTTTTCCAAAAAGGAAATTAAAAAATATATATTTGCATTTTTTATTTCTGTTCTATTTATAATCGCATGTGCAAAAGTTATGGTCAACATGAAAAACGTATAAAACTTTATTCGCTGATGCTTTTTCATCCACATCTCTCATAAATTCAAAATACGAGTTTTAAAACATATGATATAAAATTTAAGTGACACCTTGATGTGGCTTTAAAAGGTTTGTTTTGAAATTGTTTAAATTATTTTTGATTTGGTTAAAATATATTTACATATCTAAACAATACTTTTAATTTTACAATTCACTGCTAAATATATCACTTTCATTGAATTGATACTATGCATTGAAATGTATTTATGTATTTCAATAAATTAATTTATCTTTTGTGTCACGCTATTCAAAATTGTAAGTAAAATTTATGTAAATGGTTTCTTTATGTCACGCTTCAAAATTGTAAGTAAAATTTATGTAAATGGTTTCTTTATGTCAAACTATCCATTTGCATACATTTCACTTAGTTTGGATTAATAGCACATACAGTGCGTCCCAAAAGTTTATAGACAACCATTTTTTTGGATTTGAGAGCTAACTAAACGACTAAGAAGGACAAAATAAATTATGCAAATATATGATGATGAAATAAAAGTAATTAAAATAATCAAACAACTTTCAACAGTCATAGTTTTAATATAAAAAAATAAAAACAAAAAAAAATGCTGTCCCAAAAATATATAGACAACCGGTGTTAAAAGCTGATTAAAGTACTGATATAAAAAAATTTGATTATTTCAAGGTCATGTACTTGTGACACAATAGTTTCCTGAGATAAAAGCGAATTTGTATTTTCATTTGACTGATTGCAAAGATGCCTCGTAACGTGCAGTTTTCCAAAAAGGAAATTTTGCAAATCTATCGTTTAAAGGCTCGTGGATGGAAAGTTGTGGACGTTGCAAGAGAAATTGGACACAGCAGGCTTGATATTTACTGAATTCTGTCAAAAGGTGACAATTTCGAAACAAAATTACATTCTGGACGACCAAAGAAAACAACTAAACAGCAAGACAGAGAGACTTTGAGATTAATTTCAACCCAGAATCAATCTGTACGGTCAGTTTGTAAAGAAGTAAGCGTTCCAGTATCAAAATCTACGGTTCATCGATGGCTGCAGGCAAATACATTTCTTGATTATCGCAAAATGCGTTGTACGCCAAAGTTTACAAAACGGCATAAAGACGCGTGTTCATTGGGCCCAAAATCACATGAAGTAGACTGATGAATGGATGAAAAGAAGTTTAACTTAGATGACCCCGATGGCTGGTCATATTACTGGCACGCTGGTCATATTATTCGCAAGGAACCACAAACTTTTTTCAGCAGACAACAAGGAGGTGGTTCACCCATGGTGAGGGGAGCATTTTCTTATAATGGAACAACCGATATTGCTTTTTTGAAAGGTCGTCAATGTTCTGAAAAACACTTGAAGTACAGTTACTTTCATTTGGAAAGTTGCTAGGTGGGGACAAATGGATATACCAGCAATACTGTTGTTCCATTCATGTGTCCATCTCTACAATGCAGTGGTTAAGACAAAACCAAGTAACTGTTATGGACTGGCCAACCTTAAGTCCTGACCTAAACCCAATAGAGAACCTCTCGGGAAGTTTAGCTAGAGACGTATATGCTAATGGGCATCAATTTGCAACGGTTAAAGCGCTAAAGCTTCAAATTGAACGAAGTTGGTTTTCTTTAAAGTCAGAATTTCTTCAAACTCTGGTTTTAAGTATGCCTAATCGTGTTTTGAAGTGATTAGAAAAAACGGCTTGAAAATTTTAACGTTAAAGGGAAAAAAATGAGTTGTCTATAAACTTTTGGGACAGTAAAATTTAAATAAAAATTTTTCTCAGAAAGTCTGTGATTGTGTGAATTTATTTTTATATAGTTAGTGTTGACTCTAAGCCGCTTTAGCAGGGCGCAGTGCCCGGCGGCCCTTTTTATTTCTTTTTTGCGCCCGTCGGCTCTTTTAAACCCTTCCGATGCGCCCGGCTGTCCTTTTTAACATTTCCTATGCACCCCCTGACAATTCAATTGATCCCGGGAAATATCGCAAATTCTAGGCAACTCTGAACAAACCAGTTCAAAATATTTTTTGTGTACAAGGTATCAGGGGTGATTGTGACTCAGAGTGAAAAACCCTGAAAATTATTGATGCGAAATATATCAAAATCAATTTACATAACAACTGATACTGCATCAACATGACAATAAATGATATATTTCTGCTATTGTTTGAAATATACAATTGCAGAAAAACATAATTTGGTAAACTTACATTAATTTCACTGAAAGCTAAATGACTTCATCAAATGGAGAGTGTAATTTATCTTGCGAAATATGCAAGGTTCGAATTCTATAATCAGTAAATAAATTTATTCCAAATACTCATGAAACAAGTACAAATTATGTGTTAAGAATGGGATCTCTTAGTAGCTTTAATGCAAGTCATATATGACACCTAGTTATTTGAAAACAGTAAAAAATGTCAAAACCAATCCAATTTTACTTCTAGGTGGCTAAGTATTAGTGAAAGAAAGAAAAATAAATAAATAAATAAAAATAGAAATTTTGTTTGTTTTTTTAGCTTTGCTCTTACACAAGGTAAATTTCTTTTTCCTGCTTTTTTCCTGGGTATTACACTTTACAGATATGCAATTCTGGACATTTTTGTACTGAGGTTGAGATGGATGACAATACCAGGGGGGGGGGATTCTGAGTTGCCCCTTTGACGAAATTTGCAGTTTATTCGCGATCTTTTCATGAAATTTGCGGTTTTTTCGCGATCTTTTGACGAATTTTGCCGTTTTTTCGCGATCTTTTGGGCAAAGTTGCCGTTTTTCGCGATCCTTTGACAAAGTTTGCCGTTTTCCGCGATCTTTTGACGAAATTGGCGTTTTATCGAGATTCTCCAGTTATTCTTTAAAGAATTTTTTTTTTCGTGATCCTTTAACGAAATTTGCGTTTTAGCCACGATATTTTGACGACATTTCTGTTTTCCCGCGATCTTTTGACGAAATTCTTTTTTTTTTCGCACTCTTTTGACGAAATTTGTGTTTTATTTTGCGATCATTAGACAAAATTTGTTTTATTTTAGCATTATATTAGACAAAATTTGTTTTATTTCAAGATTCTTTGACGAAATTCACGTTTTTTTGCGACCCTTTGGTGAAATTTGCATTTTTTTGCAATTCTTTAAAGAAATTCATGTTTTTTTCTGTGATTCTTTAACAAAATTTGTGCATTTCCCTCGATCCTTTACTAAGTTTCCGTTTTTCCTGCGATCTTTTGACGAAAATCGTATTTTCCCTGCGATTCCGGAAAATCCTTCCCTATCCTAATTATGTGTTTTTTTCTGCGGTCCTTTGATGAAATTCGCGTGTTTTCCGTGATTCTTTTAAAAAATTCATGTTTTTTTCCGCGATTCTTTACTGAAATTTGCGTTTTTCCAGCAATTCTTTGACGATATTCCCGTTTTCCCAGCGATCCTTTGACGATATATCCATTTTTTCCGCGTTCCTTTGACAATATATCCGATCTTTTGACGAAAATCTTGACTTTTCGCAATCCACTGCGAAATTTGTGTTTATTTCAAGATTCTTTGGCAAAATTCACGTTTTTTCTGCAGTCCTTTGACGGAAATGTCGATTTTCTTCAGCGAATGATTGAGGAATTGATTTTTTCCGGTGACCATTTGTCGAAATTCGCGATATTTCTTAAAGTCCGAATTTTCCACGAAACGTAACGATCTCATAAACCCAGAAATGCAGGGTACACCCGGAACACAATCACCCCTGAAGTATGCCCTTTTTTTAGAATAATGTTCCCTTTTTGAAAAAAATGTATCCTTTTTTAGATAGTGTTCCCTTTTTGAAAAATTCCCGCAAGGTGGCCCTTTTTTTCTAGAGCCAACACTAATAGTATTATTATTATCTTGATATTATTTATAATTATAAATAATTTTGAAATTCTTACTCCTCTTTTTCAACTGTAAAATAAAAAAAAAAAACTGTTGTCTATAAACTTTTGGGACGCACTGTAGTAATTTTATCTTAGTTGCTAAAATGTAAATGCATGTCTTGGTTCAGGTTGGTGCTAATTGATTTCGTTGTGGTTTGGGTTGACTTTTGATTCTTGCAAGTCTAAGAAAAGCTACGAATATTGTTTTGAAAGGAAAGAAAAAACTGTATTTGAATATAAATGAGCCTTTAAATGTTAATTTTTCTGCATAAAAGACAAAATTAATGGAGTAAAGCACTGCTAATCTGCTGAAGAATAGCTAGACCATTATCTGCTTTAGCAATGTGAAATTCTGAAACAATTAATACTTTTTTTTTTCCTCCTCATAACACATGGTTCATACACTCGAGAACAAATAAAATTGAAGCACTATTCCAGCACTATTCAAGGACTGTTTAGATACGTGCATAAAAATGGCGTAGAGTAACACATAAGGAAAGAAAATAGCCACCCAGTTGATAGTTATTTCAAAGAAATCTTATCAAATCTTTTCATTTTTATAACAGGCATTTTCCAGGCATTTTCAAGACATTATTAGACAATTTTTAAAGAATAATGTGTTTTAACTTATTAAGGTACCATAGGAAGAAATTTCATATATAATAAAAAGTTAAGACAACAGAGCTTGATTTTCTTTTCTTTAAGTGCAAAAAAATATTAATAAAATAACCTCCTTCTTTTTGAAGTCGGTTAAAAATAAATAAAAGGTATGGTATCACTACAAGAACAGATAACAGGAGTAAACCAGTTAAATTTTAGGAATTCTGAACACTCATCAGGAGTCATATATTAGCAGTTCTGAAGTTGTGAACAATATACTTTTTAATAAATATTCTCTGAATTCTCAAACCTTACAGCATTTGCGCTTATCCATACAAAAATAATTGAAATAAAGGTTAGATAATTTACTTTTACTTTTGAAATACAAAAGATTATTTTTTAATGGATTTATAAAAAGGAAATAAAATTTTTTTATCAGTTACACAGTGAAAAATTTGGAATTAATATAATTCGGTGAAGTTTTAACTGATGGACAACATTCGCGATTTTTATAAATGACAGATTTTTTTTTTTTTAATGACTGATTGAACATGCTAGGAAGGAGCGTTTTTTTTTTTTTTTTTTTTTTTTTTTTTTTTTGGGGGGGAGATATATGAAATCAGCATCAAACTAACAAATTTTGCGATTTTTTCGACAAATTGATGAAATTTGCATTTTTCATCGATGACCAATGGACGAATTTTGTGGTATTTTTCCCCGGCGGATTGTTAAAATTTGAAATTTTTGTTCAATGACAGATTGAAGAAATTCGTGATTTCTTTTCAACGTATAGCTGACGAAATTTTCAAGGGTGATTCTCAGTTTAAAAAATTCTAAAATTCACAGCAAATTTTCTGAAAGACTACAGCAGATAGCAGAAGGGGTAAATCCCCTCCCGGCACTGGCTATGCATTCTTTTTTTCGAGGCCCTTTGACAAATTTAGTCTTTTTTCCTAACCTTTCGATGAAATTTCCCTTTTTTCTACGATCCTTTAAAGAAATTAGAGTTTTTTCTGCGATCTTTTAATGCAATTCACACTTTTTCTGCAATCCTTTGATGAATTTTGTGTTTCTTTCGCGATCCTTTGAAGAAATTTGCGTTATTTTTGTGATCCTAGAGGTGATTCTGAATTTTAAAAAAATTCTGAAATTTACCTCAAATTTTCTGAAAAGTTACAGCAGAGGGTGAGAGGGGGGAAATCCACTCCCGACACTAACTATGCATTTTTTCTGCAGCCCTTTGACGAAATTCGCGATCTTTCGATGAAATTTGCCTTTTTTCGCTATCTTTTGATGAAATTTGTCGTTTTCTCATGATTTTTCGATGAAATATGTCGTTTTCTCGCGATCTTTCGACGAAATATGCCGTTTTCTCGTGCTATTTTGACGAGATATGACGTTTTCTCGTGCTATTTTGACGAGATTTTCAGTTGTTCGTGATTTTTTGACGAAATTTTCGTTTTTTTGCGATCTTTTGACGAAATTTTCGGGTTTTTCCGTGACCTTTTAACGAAATTTTCGGGATCTTTTGACGAAATTGTCGGGTTTATTCGCGATCGTCTGACAAAATCTCCGGGTTTTTTTTGCGATCTTTCCACGAAATTTACAGTTTTTCCTGCGTTTCTTAGACGAAATTTGTGTTTTTTCCGTGATCCTTCAACGAAATTTGTGTTTTTTTCGCGATTCTTTGGCGAAATCTGCGTTTTTTCTGAAAACGATTGGCAAAATTTATTTTTTTTTTGGCGATCGTTTGTCAAAATTCGTGATTTTTTTATGGCCGAATTTTCAGATTGCTGACCGATTTTTTTAAATTTTCGGAAATGAATGCCTTAAATTTTCTGAAAATTCGGAACAGAATCATACCTATGCAATCCTTTGAAGAAATTTGCAATTTTTTGTCGAATTTTTTTTTTTTTTTTTTTTTCACGATCCTTTGTCGAAATTTGCGTTTTTTGCGCGATCCTTTGATGAAAACATGCATATTTTTGCGCGATCCTTTGATGAAAACACGCGTATTTTCACGATCTTTTAATGCAATTCGCGTGTTTTCTGCGATCCTCTGATGAAATTTGCGCTTTATTCGAGATTTCTTGTCGAAATTCGGGTTATTCCTCTAGTCGTTGACGAAATAAGCGTTTTTTTCCATGACCTTTCGATGAAATTCGCGTTTTATCCGCGATCTTTAGACAAAATTTGCATTTTTAAAGCGATCCTTTGGCTAAATCATCGATTTTTTAAATGAGAACGATTGTTGAAAATGATAATTTTCGGCAACAATTTGTCAAAGTTTGCGATATTTTCCATCACTTTTCATTCCTTGAAAATGAATACTTTTTTTTCCAGCACTTTTTATTCCTTGAAAATGAATACTTTTTTTTCCAGCACTTTTTATTCCTTGAAAATGAATACTTTTTTTTCCAGCACTTTTTCTACTTTTTCCAAAGCGTACGATCCATGTAACATAAGGAAAGAAAAACCTCTGGGGATGGTAATGTAGAATACAAAAATAGAAAATTAAGTGAAACATGGTCTCAGAAAGAGAAAAGTACGCTGCTGGCATGGGTAGAAGAAGTCCATCCAAGCCAAGGCTGAAAACTTTTCTGAATATTAGAAATAACCAAATGGAAATGGGTTAGAACATTTCTATGTCTTGCATTATGGTTAAAAATTGATTTCTTGCGATGAAAGATGGTGATTAAAAATTCTTGGGGATAAAATTTTTATTAATTAAGTATATAAAGTAGAATTTTCAATTGATCAAAAATCTCTCCAAGACTGAAATCAGTCCCGACCTACACTAAATTCATACACCCATGACTGCTGGTTAGTGTATCTAAAATTCTTTTATTAATATATAGTAAACATGGCAAATAAAATTTTAAGTAAATTATTTATATGTTTTCAAAAGAAAACAATACACAAAACTCATCTTTGGTATAAAGAATAGTTGATTGGCCTGTGTATAAAATATTTACTCGATAAAGTTGCTTAAATTAAGCCTTTTGAGTTGAAAAGGGGTTCATTCCGCTGTTGAGACTTAGAAAAACAAAATACAATGATTGTGTAGCTCTGGTAAGATAATTATGAAAAAAGAAGAAAAAAGACAAAAATGTTGCAAACAATGTTTTTGAAGAAAAACAATTGAAATTTTTATGAAGTCAATGGATAATTTATTTCCAATAACAGACCATTTAATAATAAGTTCAACCAACAAAAATTTCATTTTTATTAGTTTATAAATGCTAAATCCAAAGATAACATTTCTCTTCATAACAGTTTTTACTTGCTGCACAGCAATTTTATGTACACTTGATAAAATTCTATACAGAATAGTTCTTAAATAAATATATTTTTCTTCTGTGTATTTAATTTTTGTTTTTCTTTCTCCTAGCTTGTCTCATTTTTCTTTTGACTCCAGTAGTTGCACCTTTTTTAGCACCTTTAACAAGATTTTTGAATTGTCCTTTCACTTTCACTTGTTTCCTATAAAGTGTTAACAAAATTATTAATGTAGTAATACATAAATATAATATATATTTATCACTGAAATGTAATGATATGATGCAAATAATAAGAATGTCAAAGAACACAGGATTTGACAATAAGTTTTGCATATCTTACAATAGATACAGTTATGTTTTTATGATATGCACAACACTTGCAAATATTTACATAAAAAACATACACACACAAGAAAAAAAAAAAATGAAAATTTAGAATTTATGCCCATTTTCAATAGAAATAATTCCCAAGTTATTTTCCAGAACCAATTATTTTTCATTATTAACATTCAATGATAAAGCATGGTGAACAGCAGTGATTGCTTGAATAATGTTGACTTTAACAATAAACAATATGTTTTTGCCAGGATAACTGAACAATTTTTACAGGTTTTGGGTGTAAATTACAGACCTTTTCTTGAATTCACATTCTGATGGAGGAATATGAATTTTGAAATACATTTTAGTAATATTATTAGCACATTAACTTAACTAATTAATTTTCAATGAGTTAAATATTCATAATACTTTTTAAAAAATATGTAAAAGATACTTTTACTAATTTTAAAGTTTCATAAAATATATTCATATCGCTCACATGCAAGAAAAGTTGCACATCTTGCCAAAAATTCATTTTGCGTATTATTTCACCAATAGCTCTATTACAGATACGTCTTGCTACACAAGCAGTTTCATAAGTCTATTTATGCAGAAAATCACTTTATTACACTATATGTCTGTTTGTGACTACAAAAAGGAGGTGGATTATATGGGGAGGTAAAATTACACAAGCCACCAAACCTCATCCCACATCTTCATTCTTAAGAGTTTTATGCTTTTATGCACGTCTTTATGATGGCATGCAGAGATAAGTGCTATTATTTCATGTTACAGTAAAATCATCCAAATTTTCTTTTGCCTCTCCTCTGAAATGTACTTTTGTCGAGATGTGTCACTTTTCTTGTAAGTGAACGATATATTCAGGCATATTTACATTTAAATATTTTTGCATTTAGTCTACTATTATGGAGAGATATGGATGAATCCAGATTCGTACATTCATAAATTATTTCATAAAATTCATAATTAGCAGCAAATTTCTACTAAGAATATTTCAAATGCATTTCCTATGTTATCTTGTTTTAATAGTTATTTTTATTCACCAGAATTGCATGGTTTAACCTAGCAAACAATTTCTTTAGCATTTTAGCTAAAATGCCGAAAAAATATTTTAATTTTTGCTTTTACACATGTGCGAGAGATTATTGAACTAAGAGTATGCAATATTTGCAATGCCAGTTTGCCAGAACGCTTCTTGTAGTGCTATTTCAATATCAGTGGGGCAGATAATTTCATGTGACATATTTATATTTAAATATTTTTGCATTTAGCGCACTATAGAAAGATGACATTAAATACCATGGTTCATACACTTGAAAACAAATAAAATTCAAGCACTATTCAAGAACTGTTTAGAAAAACTTGAATCCGCTTCTATCCTATACATTCAAGCAAATTTTCATCAATCTTTGCACGGAGCACATCGAATATAGCATCTAAAAGTTTTACAAAGCTAAACACAATCTTGCCCACCTCCTGTGAGTGATGATGTGGGTATGGTTAATACAATACTGCTATAAAAGACAGTACTTCATCTCATACTTCTATAGCGTGCACAGATCTGGGGCTCTATGGCTAAAACCAACCTTAAAAATCCAGATTCTGCAAAATAAGACTCTTTAAGGCATTGTCCATGCACCATTGTATAAAAGAAATACTACGATTCACCATGATGTCAATATTTCACCAATCAGATCTACTATCAAAAACCAAGTACCAAATTCTTTAATAGCATTCCTAATCCTGCTTTACATAATATTTCTGTATATGATGAACGTGCTCAATGGTGTAGACCCCGCTCAATGTTTTATCTTCTTGAAAATATAAACCCTGGTTAGTCTCACTACCAGTTACTTTGATAAGGTTTATTTTCCTGGTCGCTCACTACATAACTTTTTTTATAAATTTTTGCATATATTTTTCTTAAATCTCTATTATTAATTCTCTTTATACATTTTTACTGACTATATTATTTTGTATTTATATTTAATGTATGGTGCCTTTAAATGGCTTTTTTTTTTTTATAATTGGGACCGGCTTTTCCCCTTTACTTGTTTCCGATTGTCTGAACATTGGCTATGGTTTTGAATGTTTCTATCTGCAGGCGAGAGGTGCAGAGTGTGCAATTCCATGTGTCTCTCCAGATCTCATCTAACAAGGAAGGTCTCCATACGGGCATATTCAGAAAAATCTGAAAAAATTACAGAGTGCTCTTCTCATGTGGATATATATATTTATAAAAAATTTTTTGGCTGAATCTCGATAGAACGTTCGTAAAAAAATAATGAAAATTTCGTTTATTTGGCAATTTATCATCAGTTGGCGATGAAATGAAATTTCGAAAAATGCTTTTTTATGTCGAATACTTTTAAATAATGCCAATACAAATGTTTCCTATTGAAATTATTTAAATAAATTTAATGTAAATATCTTTAGTATTGTCAGTTTTAGTTTGATTTAACTATATTTTTGTCATGTATATATATATATATATAATAAAAGTTAAATATCAAATTTTATGAATTAAAACAAAATTAAAATAAATTAAAATTGTTTCAATATCTCAAAATTAAGTCTATTTGAGCACTGTCGAGTCGATTCAATTTTGTTGCTATGGAAACGATGAATTCTTTGATATTGAAATGAATAACTGGTAAATGAATCTTGCCTTTATTTTGGAATACGCTTAAATATATGAAAGTATTTTTTATAGATGAAATTGTTTTTAAAATAATAAAATTGAATAACAAGCAACATAAATATGTAATACGAAAAAATGTATCTATTAAACTCTCTCATTGCTTAAGTTTAAATTCATTAAATACTTTTTACACGCATTCTAAAAATCAATTAACAAACAATTTTCAGGTGCATTAAAATCGTTTGCTTTTGGCGAGGAAAAGTACTGGTCGCCAAATCGCGTGATGCTTTTGTCTTTTCGCGCCAAATACTTCAAGTATAATCTTAATCATCATACATATAATATTGATTGAAATTTTAACAAATGCACCCACCCCACCCCTGAAAAAAAAAAAAAATTGCTCCGAGGACTATAATAAAATAGTTTTCCTTAATAATTTCTGGGTGTTTCAAAGTTTAATCCAAACTGAAAAAAAAAAAGCAATACAAAATTCTTGTATTGAATCCAGCAACTATTACAATCCCAATTAAATCAAACTTCAGGCAAAGGGAATTGAGAAACAGGCATTTCAGGATGTGGATTAAGGAGATTTAAAATGATTTATTAGTTATATTAATTATCACTTAAAAAATATATATATTTCATAGAAAAAAAAAACATTAATGAGTTAAAATTCTTAAACTGTGTGAGGATGCGGCTAATAAAAGTAGGAAGAGGCAATATCTACAGGAGTGTGATTTAAATGAAACTTCTCAGAACTAGAATTTGCAAAACATAGAAGATTTTTCTCATCCGTCCTGGGACAAAGCTTATACATATTTGGTGATTCTTCATGAAATTTTATTAAATTCCCCGACTTATTAGGTAAATTTCCGAATTGCCTGATTTTTCCAGGTTGTGTAGCAACCCTGATTCTTTAAGAACAGTACATGAAAAGAAAGTTCAAAATAATAATTTCCCAAGAAGATACTTTAAAAATATGAATGCATTACACACTCATAGGTTAAATATTAGCAAGGGGAATTTAAGATCTCATTGACCAACAGCTTTAAGTATGCATATATGTTAGATTAAAGAACATTTTTAGTTTTCATGTAGTTTACTAATTTGACTTTTTTGAAGTAAAAGAGCAAGACCAGCGACAAATTTAAAAACAATATTTTTCAGAATTAACTATTTTAAAAGCATTTTTATGGACAAATAAAAATAAGGAATGCAGCTGAAGAAACTGGAAAAATATTTTAATGATATTATTTACCAATATTTGTATGTTCTGCTTTTAAATAAATAAAATAAATATACATAATTTTAAACAGCTTACCTTTTGTTCAACATCTGTTTATTTAGCGGTATGTAAGCAAATGGATCATATTTTCCCTTTTTAATGTCACCACCAGCCTTCTGAAAATTCAAAAATAGCATTCATTAATTTTTTTTTTAATTTTAAGAACAGAAATTTTTAATAAGTTTCTTTCTTTTTTTTCTACAACCGGCAATATTTACTTATAAACAGTAAGAAAAAATTATTTAATTAAAAATTATTCAGCTTTCAACATCACATTGGGGAAAAAAATAAACTTGGAACTAAGCTAGGAACCTGATTTTATTATTATTATTATTCTCTCTCTCTATATATAATATATATATGGATATTGTTATATGCATTTCTGAATTAATTATTACACTATAAAAGTCTTAAAACTTTCATAACGTAATCCATTGAAAATACTTAAATCACCATAGTTACTTTTTTTTTTTTAATAACAGAAATGTTTTGTAAAGCATATATCAAAGAATTCTGAGACTTCCACCAAAATATGAAATGTTGGCATTTTTTACTTGATACTTGCTTTATTAATATAAAAGTTACTTAATATACTTTTGGCAAATAAAAAATAACTTTTACAGTTGACATAAAGAGTTAATTATAAATATCAGCATTTTATAAAATTTAAATAATTTCAAGCAATTAAGACCATCACAAATTTCATTTTCTATATTTGCTACAAATATTACATTTAATATTTTATACCAGGGGGTGGCAAACCTTTGACATGTATGCCTTGGTATGATATACGGTAGCATTCAAAAGTATTTGGACAACATTATATTTGCTCTTATTTTGTTTAATATAAAAATATAAAAGAAAATATATTCCCTATTATTGAGAACAATATAAGTGCAGTTATTCAAAGATATCAAGTTTCAACTTGTTTGTTTACATTCGGCGCCACTGAAGAAATATGACTCCTCCTCAGCTCAAAAGTATTTTGAAAATTAGTTTGCATTTAATTGTTGAAGGCATCAGATTTGCATTTATATCGACTTATTGTGATTATTTTTAAATGCCAAAACGCAAACATTCAAGTGGTTTTAGAAAAGCTGTTGTAAATGCACTTAAGCAAGGAAGGATGCAGGCAGAAGTTGCTTGTTCTTTTAATGTGTCTCAGCAGCTTGTTGGTACATTGAATTAAATTTTTAATAAATGGAAATGGATTGGTCATAAGCCTCGAAATAGCCTTCCAAAAAAGAAAAAAAAAAAACTTACAATGTTGACCGTATTATAAAAAAGTTTGCTACAAGTTACTGATGTAAGTCGACTGTAATAATAAAAAATCAATTGAAAGAAAGTTTCAGCACACTGCAACTGTCAAACAACGCTTAAACCTCTTTGGTTTACATGGCCAAAAAACAGCAAAAAAAGCCTTTGATATAGCTAAGAATAGGATGACTAGACTTGCAATTGCAAAACAGCATAAATTGTGGACAAGTGCAGAGTGGCCCAATGTTTTGTGGATCGATGAAAGCAAATTTAATTGAGTGTCATCTGATGAAATAAAGTGCATTTGACATCCTAAAAACAAAAAAATAGGATGTTCAGTACCAAATACCCACCATTAAACATGGAGATGGCAATGTGATGGTTTGGAGTTGTTTTTCATGCAGTGGAGTTGGTCCTTAGTTCGAATTGAAGGGAATATAGATCAGTTCATGTATGCTGATATATTAAAGACTCATATGCTACTGTACCAGGGTGTCAACAGAAATTGTAAAAAAAAGTTCCAGGATTTCCCTGACTATCTTTCTCAGACTTCCCTGATTTCCATTATTAACAATACACATACGGTATTTTTTCATGCATGCCGATTCATCGTATAACACACTTATCCAGCTTGCTAATATCTCATTTGGGAGAAAAAACATAAAAATTGCCTAATATTCATTAAGTATTGGTTGACAGTTTTATAAATCCATGATCAAAATTTAGTCAAAATTAGAGTAAGGTGCCAAAATTATTCTAATAAGAAAGTTTTTACGAAGCTCTTAAAAATGAGTGGGACCGAATTCCTTTAGACTTGATGCTTGTGCATTCTAAGGCTGTCATAAAGGCTAGAGGATATGCTACTAAATATTGACTGACTCATTACTATATTTGATAATTATTGTGTTAAAACAATTTTTTATTATAATGTCAAAATACTTTTGATTTATAATTTTTTCTATTTTGTAAACCAAAGGGCAGGCAGAAAGGTGCTATTTTGTAAATCAAAGGGCATGCAAAGTATAAGTAGCATATCCTCAGAGTATTTAACAGGTTTTAAAAAAGAGAGGATGCTGCTCATTTTCTGAATGGGGGCCAAGAAGGGTGCTATTTTGTAAACCAAAGAGTAAGCAGAGTATAAGTAGCATACGCTCAGAGTTTTCCCCAGGTTTAAAAAAAGGCAGGATGCTTCTGGAGGAAAAAGGACGCCTATTTATTCTTAAGGGGACATTTTGGATTCATAAGGCCACTTGCCTCTTTTAATATTCAAAAAAGTCGGGGCATTCTTTTGAAGACAACAACAAATCAGTTTTTACTATGCAAGCAATTTTTTTAATGCAAAAAGGAATAAAGGAATATTTTTGGCTTGCATTCAATGTTGCTCATTTTCAGAATGAAGGGAGTGTGTGTGTGGAAGTGGGGGGGGGGGGGGGGGGGGGGGCAAGAAGAGTGCTATTTTGTAAACCAAAGGGCAGGCAGAGTGCAGCACCTTATTGAAACTCTGTATGGTGAAATAATGTGAAAATGACGTTATAGTGTTGATAGAATGTTTGAATGATTTCAATGAATGACTTATTTTTTTTTTGAATGATTACTTTTTTTTTTACATAAAAAGGTTCATCATCCTTGTTTTACATAGAATAAAGGTCAGTAATATACACAGCAAAGTAAAATAACTATTATTTTTATTAGATTCTGTAAACAGCAACAGATTTGGTATCAAAAGTTTCAGAACATACTCCATTAAAATTTTGTTATATTAAAAAAATAATACAGGATTTTAATGTTTGACAAATTTTTGAAAGAAAAAAAAATATTAATACTTTACATATGTGAAGGGTAAAAAGTTCTATGTAAAAACAATACAATTTACCTTAGCTTTGAATTCAGCCCCAGGAGCTTTCTTAGTTTTTTGGCCCAATGTACGATGGATACCTTTCATTACAGCTGTGGAAAAAAAAGCATAAATAAAGGTTTGATACATTTCAATCAATGTATATTAAATAGCAGTAAGAAGATTAAAATATACCGTATGTGTTGATACTTACGCTTATTAGCTGTATCATCATCATCATCAATGTCATCAATTTCATGATGCTTCCTTTTTTTCTTCTGAAATAAATAAGTACAACTTTAAACAAGTTAACAGTAATACAAGTAGATGTGGAGAAAGAAAAACCTAATATGATACATATACAGTAGAGCGCCGATTATCTGAACAAGTCGGGACTGACCCTAGTTTGGATAAGCAAAAGTTCGGATAAACAGACAGACAATTTAAGGGATATTTCTGATTATATTGAAACTTTCACATATTATCTAAGCTTACGACTGGCAGCACCAGTAAGTGCTGGCAATTTTTTTTTTTTTTTTTTTTTTAATTATTTGTGTTTGTCTTTTAATTTTGTTTTGTTTACACTTTTATCATAATTTTTTTTTCTCTTTTTATCATTTATCTGAACCACAGAGATTATGTACCTGGGTTATTTTCAGAGCATTCATTTTCATTTTCTTCAATTTCTTTTTCATCATGAATCACATCATCATTTAAAATCTGATATCCAGAATCATGTACGTCACTATTTAACCACTCGTTAATTTCATTTTCTTCATAGCTTAGGAATCTTCCCATCTCTTTTATTGTTTTACATTCCTCATTTTCTGATCCAGTAACAGTTTTTTCTTTATTTAAAACTTTATTCCAAGAAAATGGATAATTGGGAGTTCGGTTAAATTTTTTTGGGGGGGAGAAATAGGCTGTTCAGGTAATTGAAAGTTCGGTTAATTGGAGTTCTGATAATCGGCACTCCACTGTACTTTACATAACACTGAACAATCTAGGGTTGATGTAGGCTCATTTGTTCTTGGGTCCCAATTTTGTGAAGAAAAAAAAAAGTTATTTTTGCAAAACTTATTGTATTTCTGTGAAAAATAAAATTTTATAACAAAGGATCAAATCCAAACTAAATGTTTTTTGTACAGTAAATTTTTCCTAAGGGGGACTCTGTGTAGGACAGAAATTTGCCTAATACAGAAATATTTAAAAGTCCCACAGAACAATTTTTAATACAATAAACTCTGTACAGGGTTTGTAAATATAAAAATATTTTCAAGAATAACAAAAATACCCAATATTTTCAAAACAGTCAACTTATTGATTATTCTAAATATTTTGAGACCTAATATAAATTAGAAATTAAAACATGTTGAACTTACAAGGGAACCACTTTTGGTGTTGCTCGCACCTAGCATTGAGATCTGGTGCATTTTAAAGCCCTATATTACAAAGTTTGAGAATCGATAAAATTTTTCTGTTAAAATAATATTTCTTGGTTTTACAGCAGCATAACTTTCTGAAAATGCAATTTTCGAGACCACTTATCGGACTATTAACATTGAATTTTTTTAAAGAAACGCATTTAAAAATACAAATTAGTTAATAATAAGTATAAAATATTGAAAAAAGTTGAAAAATTCCTTCAAGAAACCACGAATTTGACTTTGAAAAATTGCAACATTATATTCATATTTTTTAGCGGGGAAAAGTTGGCAGGTTTCTTTTAGAAGTAGAGATATCCGGCAACCCTAGCCAAATGTCATAGCTTTTGTATTACGTGAGGAGTGGTTTTTGGACTTCAGTAGAAATTATTATGTCACAATAATTTTTATAAATTGTGTAAAAATATTAATTTACTTTATGATTACCTTATGGTTACCAAAGGACTATTTAATACAGCAACATTTCATTTTAAACATTCGAAACTTTATTCCATTCGATTTCAAAAGAAAATGTAGTTTGTTTATTTCGTATTTCACTCAAAAATAGTTTCAACGATCTTGAAAGCTTTTATAGAAATATACTTACTATTTATATATTTATCGTCTGCATAGAGAAAAAAAAAGAAAAAACCTAATTCATGTTTCTTATGCCATCAATTATCAAACAAATCGTAATCTGATATAATTCTAAAATGTATGTACTTACTCTCAGGATAAAGTGGGTGGAAAAATTGTAGCTCCCTATTTGGCGACTTAACTCACTTTTGGCATGAAATAAACAAATAAAAATGTAATAATAAAAAATTAAAAGTATAAAAAAGGATATAAAATATTATTTTAACAAAGAAATCTTATCAGTTCTCTAACTTTTATGTATAGGGCTATAAAATGCACCAGGTCTCGATCCTAGGTGTGAGCAACACCAAAAGTGGTTCCCTTGTTAGCATAAAAACTTAATAAAACAATATTCTAAATGTCTTTTTCATTAAAAGAAAATTCAAAAAATGTGAAGTCTCGCATTTGCACTATAACGGTATTCTACTTTATGACTTTTTTTTTCAAACTTTCAGATGTAAAAGTTTTGTCACACATACTGAAAGAAATCAACAGTGATAAGTTCCGGTAAATTAAATTAAGAAAATTTAAACAAGTCATTCCTTTATAAATACAGTTTTTTTACAGGACAGAATTAGATTTTTGGGAGACATTTTCTCTTCTAACTCAGCAACTAAAACAATGCACCATTTCTCAATTGCTGGGGAACAGAGGCCCCTGAAAAATGTACTTTTTATTTTAAAAGAATTTCAAGAATAAGCAGTTTAACAACACCGTTACATGAACACAACAGTTCCTAAAAGTATTTTCTGAATCATTAAAAAAATTTCTATACAGATGAACCTCGAAAATCCAGATATTTTTCTGATTTTAGTTTTATTAATTTTTAAAATAAGACTTAGCTCTAACTTTCATATTTCTCATCAAATGCAATTAAATTCTTTTAACTGAACACTGAATAAATTTATATAAATATATTCTGGTATGTTTTTATAATGATTGAACGTTAATAAAAAGACTAATATTATAATAGAACTACAATTATCAGACATAATTGGGACCGAACCTACATCGAGTAATTAAATTTTCCGGATAATCGAAAATTTAGCAATAATCATCTAATTTAATATGTAACATCGTCATCGAACTGCTATTATGACTACTTAAACTGCTAGATAAATTAACTAAATTCAAATTATACATAAAAATAAATTTCTTTGGTAACAATAAACTTACAATAAATTAAATGAAAGCTTCATCTGGCATAAATTGGCCATATTTTGCGTGCAGCTCTGTTAGGGGAGGGGGGAGGGTACACTTCTACCGGAATCTGAACTTGTGGGAGCTCAAGCTAATTTCAAAGGCATTCTAAGAAAGCGGAACCTAATATTTATCTGTACACGTAGTTCGGAAAGGCCCGCTTGTATACACAAGGAGTGTGCAAGTAAAAAAAAAAAAAAAGGTCAGAAAACCGACGTCGGTTTATGGACAGATCCGATTAAACAAGTGTTGGATAATCGAGGTTCTACTGTATTACAAAAACAGGAAAGTTAAACGGCATAAAAAAGCATGACTCGAAGCTTCATATATTTTAATTCTAATAAAATCACTCGTACATATTTATAACTAAAGAAACAAACATGCAATTTCATTCCCTTTTGATTGAGCTAAAAGATAAACACGCTTGATAAATATTTTCTCCTGCTCATTCTCCACCAGAATGATCAACCTAATGATACATTGCCCTATGACCTTGACGCGCAAATTGGCTGATGCCGATATGCTGTTTGTTTCTTTGAAAAGAACTCTGAATGCTGTAGGAAAATAAGAAAACAAGATGAATGTTTTTCAAAATCTTTTGACGAAATTTTCGTTTTTTACCCTGTGATGCTTTGCAAATGCTTTTCTTTCTTTTTTTTCCCTGCGATCCTTTGCAAATGTTTTTTTTTTCCCCCTGCGATCCTTTGCAAATGTTTTTTTTTTTTTTATTTCACGATTGATTGACGAAATTGGCAATTTTTTCTGTGATCAATTGACAAATTTGATTTTTTTTGGCGATTTTTTATTGAAATTCGTGTTATTTTTCCGTGACAGACTGACAAAATAGACTATTTTCTCAATCTTTTGATGAAATTTGCAATATTTTTCCTTGATCGTTTATCGAAACTTTGTGATTTTTTTTTCCCACAACCAACTGACAAAATACGTGATTTTTCTCAACAACCGATGGAAAAATTTGATATTTTTTTCTTTCTTCAATTGTTTATTGAAATTAGCAACTTTATACAGCGATCAACTGTAGAAAATCTCTAACTGTTTCTTAGATATGTGACGAAATTCACTATATTTTTCCACGATCGTTTTAAGAAATTCACTTTTCTTCTGCAATCGACTCACGAAATAATTTTGTGAAATTCCGAAAAATAAATAAATAAATAAAATAAAATAATAATAATAAAAATTGCTGATTTACACCAGAATTAAAAAAATATATTCTCAGAAGAATCGCACAATTTTACACGTTATCTCAAAGATCTCCCCCCCCCCCCCCCGCTCCCTCAAGAAACCCTAGAAATGGCACTAAACCTTTGAATAAAGAATTCATAATGTAACCATTTGCAGATACACGATTCACTCATATTTAACATCCATTAAGAGGATTTTATGTTAAAAAGTGTTTTCTTTTCCAATTTTTTTTTTAAATTTTCAGATGCGAATGAACAGTGTTGACTCTAAGCAGCTTTAACAGGGCGCAGCGCCTGGTGGCCCTTTTTATTTCTTTTTTGCACCTGGCGGCCCTTTTTATTTCTTTTTTGCACCGGCGACTCTTTTAAACCTTTCCGATGTGCCCGGCTGCTCTTTTTAACACTTGCTATACACCCCGAGGCAATTCAGTTGATCCCGGGAAAATATCACAAATTCTAGGGACTCTAAACAAACCAGTTCAAAATATTTTTTGTGAAAAAGGTACAAGTGTGCCCTTGCCCTTTTTTTAAAATAGTGTTCCCTTTTTGAAAAACTGTACCCTTTTTTAGAATAGTGTCCCCTTTATGAAAAATTCCCGCCCGGCGGCCCTTTTTTTCTAGAGTCAACACTAATGAATGAGTTAAATTTTCGGAAAATTCGGAATAGAATCACTCCTATGTTAGTGGGGTGAGATAGCTAAAACAAACTTCACATCAGGCAACCAATGCGCCACTTCGGATTCAGATAGTATATGGATAGATGAGTCTAAAAAGCCCGGGACACAAATTTTCTTGGCCCTCTATCGGCGATGATGACGTAATCAATATGGCCGCCAAAGTTTTGAGAAGCGCTTCTACATTTCTCTATAGAACTCGGGTTAATATTTTGATATTAACCTATATTTTTAGTGATTATTAATCCGGAGAAAATGCGCTTTCCAACGGTATATTTGACATCATTGTTCAGGTAAATAATACAACAAATATTTATAACTTAATAAAAAAAATAATCAAAACATTTTGCTAAATAATTTGGAATTTGTTGCATGTAGCTGGGAACGAGTCGATATCTTTTGTTCGTCAGAAAATTACCTTTCGAACGGTATATATGACTTCTATTTTATAACAAACAGTTGCTGAAAATTTGCCAAAGCAATATAGCATTGCACAGAGAGTCGGTATGGCAACAATGTAATTTATATGGGATCCGAAAATTAATACAGTGGCTTTATAACTGTTTAAATAGCAACTGTTATTATTGTACATTTTTATGTATATGTAATCATATTCTAGGGTTTTAAGCGAGAATTTTTACAATCGTAGCTCCATCAAAATTTAAATTTTTTGGTGGGGGGCAACTTTAAAAAATGTAATCTATACTAATAAAAGAACAAATCGCTCTCTCTGTGTGTGTGTGTGCGTTATGGCTAGCAAAATCTATGGCACGTACGAGGTGCTAATTTTTTGTGAACATAGTCCAAGGCCTCTCCTAATGTACGTGACCCTCAGAATTTTAAAATTCTTATAATTAACTGAGTAATTACTTTACAATTGCAACTCACTCTCATCAAAAATACGCTTTTTTCTCGGCTTTTTCTATCTGCTAGCTTTCGGTTGGTTGGTTGTATAAAGTTTTCTCAGAATTACATAAACCGGAGTAGCAATGACATTGCAGTGTTTGATGTTTCAAGACTTACTGTTTTTTCAACTTAATATCAATATTTTACCGCGAAAGTTATATACATGATTCGGAAACATTATATTTATTACTCAAGAAAATTTCAAAGAATTTAGATAACAGGAAATATATTTTTTAAAACGCCTAAGAAAATTTAATTCCTTTTCTTAATTCTGTCCTGGAGAGATTGGATATTGAAGACATGCAAGGAATAGAGCATGTGCCTAGAGTATCGTTTGCTGCTTTTCATGCACAAAATGAACCTGGTGTTAGAAAAATAAAGTGTAATGCGTCACTGTTTCTACTTCTAAATGATGAAATTGCGACGCCAGCAATGGTACGTCATATGATGGATATCACAGTAATGGCTACAGCAAAATTAAATGGAAATCAAACACCCGTGATTACATGTGACCAACCAGTATATGCTATTGGGAAGCAACTGCAATGGAAATTTCCTAACAAGTATGGCGAGGATCGCATCATACTCATGATGCTTCGCATAGAAATGATGGTTATTAACTTATTTGGCAAGTGGTTAACTGGCAGTGGATGGACTGAAGTAGTGACAACCGCTGGTATTGCAGAATCCTGCTTAACATCGTCTCATGTAAAAAGATCTCGGTATGCACATGAAGTTATGTTGTTTGCATTTTAAGTGTTCATTTTTCTAAATAATTATATCAGTTAGATATTTAATTGCAAACAGCATTCCCCTTTCTGTAGCAGAGTATTCAATGGTGGTAGGTTGGTATTATCTTCTTGTAATAAAGGAAAAATAAAAGAGTACTTACAGAAACTTGTGTTATATAAAGACTTGGAGAAGACAAGGAAATATCCATGAATATATTTATTGATTCTAAAATTAACAGAACAAAACCATCTTGGTCTCACGGCACTTATCTTTACATCTGATGAAAATACTGGACTCCCGCATTCGATACGCTGATTTTACCCTTTTAATATTTGACGCAAGCAGAATACATTTCATAAAGATTCATTCCACAACTTTAGAAGATTCATCACTTTAACTTTACTAACAACTTTAGCTAACGCCAAAGTACTTTTAAACTTTTGTCAAAACGTACCCAAAATTCAAGTAATTCACCACGATACTTCTTTATAAAAATACATCAGGATACGGAGCACATGATACTGGACACACCAGACATATCTCGATACAACAGAAGTCACAGCACATCAAGGCTAAACAAAAAGCACAGCGAACAAAACATAACACAACACAACCTACTCGCAGGATCGCAGACCTTTAAATGCGAGCGGCGTGGTGGCAGCAAATAAAAATGAAGCATGTACTTTGCATACTTCGGCAGCTTCTTACTTTTACTTAAAACATTTTAAATTACATGAAAAATTACTACCTTGTTAAAATATCCTAAAAATAACTGAGATGCAATTCAAAATGAAATGAACTTGAAAAGAACTTTAAATAAGTAATTAAATAAAAAGAGATTGCGAATGTGATCGCAACTCAAAAATGGCTGCATGCCAAAAGAGGAAGACGCCCGCTCAACTCCGTCGATCCGCGACGGCCAAACGTAAACAAATGCTCGACGAGCAAGCTGAAAAACAAAGTGAAAAAAAAGAGAAATACAGGAATCCAGTTTACAGTAAGTGATTAAATATTTGATAGGGTGGAAAGGGATGGGGAAAAATAGATTGTAGACCCTACAAGTTACTTTAGCTGCATTGCATTGTCTACAGGTAAAAGCATTCAACAAAGCATGTGAAACAAATTCTAGCATCAGTAACGAAGGCATTGAGTTGTGGATTTTATCGAAAACATTGTCCTCAGTTTCAATATTGGAACACAGTCATCAAACTGAAGTCCCTTCTAGTACAACTTGTATTGGGTATTCGTACATCTAACTTTACAATGTACGTCGATACTTTGGCTCAGTTATGTCCGTGGACATTTGCGTTGGACGCAGTCCACTATTCTCGTTGGTTACCAGTATTCGTGTGGACTCTACAGACCTTCCAGAAAAACATCCGGATATACATGCTGAATTTTTTCATGGCAACTTTACGAGCAGCAAAACTGCTACACCGTTTTCTGCAATATCTGATGATCAACTTCATGAACACAATAACAAAGCTATAAAGGGTGAAGGTGGTGCTATTGGAATCCTTGATAGTGATAATGCTCTGCTCAAGTGCATGCTAGCAGGCCCTTGGATCAGTTCTTTAATTGAGGAATTTGAAGAGAAATCAAATTTAAAAGATGACGTGGGTGCAAAGCATCATGAAGATAACAATGCTTATGAGAAAAGGTTCTTGGCCCATGCCAAAGAAATGATTAACGTCTTATCCAAACAAGGAAATCCATTTGAAGAAACTGATTTAATGTCAATAGGGAGCTCAAGTTTCGAAGCTGTCAAGTGTGTTACAGAAGCATTTACTGTAGGACTAAAACAGTATGATGATTATGTCGTGTCCTGTCTCGATCAAGTTCAAAATTCAATTCATGAAATTATTCCTCGAACCAATATTCACATCTTCAAGACTATAACAAGAAAAAAAAGATAAGGCAAAGTCCAAGATTTCTTACTGACGTAAAGACTCCAACTTATTCTGCACATTGTATGTTGCATCTGAAGCACGGGATTGCAACATAGATGATTTCTTTTCGCATGAAAACCGAAAGTACCCACCTTCTTTTTCAGATGATGGAAAACTCCGAAAACCAACCAACAAGTCTGATATTGACTGCATTCAAACAAAATATGACATTAGCTTTAATCACAGACAAACGAATGTAACAGCTGAAATATTCGATGGAACAGCCGTAATACACATGCTTAATCCTGGTATTGCGACAACATTTTCTGGATACTACGAACTTGTTTTCAAACCATATTTCATTAATCAGTTGAAGAGCAGTTCACGACTAGATATTGTATTCAACAGATATATTAGTAACAGTTTGAAGGCACATACCCAAGAAACAAGAGGAAGTGGCATAAGTATTAGAGTCTCAGACTCAACTGCAATTCCAAAAAAAAAAAAAAAAAAAAAAATTCAGATAATTTCTATGTGTCAATGAAAACAAGACCCAATTCTTCCAGTTACTAGCTAAGAAAATGGTGGGGGACGAGTATCCAGGAAAACATGTTGTCTGTACTTATAATGACCAAGTCCTCGCATCAACATCCATGGATGTATCAAGCATTTCTCCTGTCTCACACAAAGAAGCAGATGGCCGTCTACTTCTCCATGTTAAGCATGCAGTAGAAAGTGGACATACTTGCATCTTAATACGAACTGTCGACTCAGATGTAGTGGTTATTTCAATATCGCTGTTCCCACAAATACAAGATATTGATGAACTGTGGATTGAGTACGGTTGTGGGAAATACAGGAAATTCATTCCAATGCATGAGATCTGTGCTAAACTTTCACCAGAAATTTGCAGAAATTTGTTGGCTTTTAATTCTGTAACTGGTTGCGACACAGTTTCCCCATTTTGTGGCATTAGCAAGAAGACAGCTTGGAAGGTCTGGATATCATTTCGTGAAATTGATTGTGTATGGCATCAGCTCTGTACAGGCACCTTTGATACTGACGATGAATGTCATGCTCTGTTACAGCGATTTGTTATGCTACTTTATGATCAGTGATCAGATCTTCAGAGCATCAATGATTGCAGACAAGTGTTATTTACAAGAAAGAATCGAGCCATCGAAAACATACCTCCTACAGTAGATGCTTTGACACAACACATCAAACAAGCTACTCTCCAAGCAAGAATTTGGAACAACAGCCTCATTGCACATTACACAATGCCTTCACCAATTAAGTGGGGATGGACAATAAATTCAGGAGGATCATACCAACCTTTGTGGACAACAATTCCAGAAATGTCAAAACACCGTGAAGAACTTACCTCCTGTACTTGCCGCAAGCGATGCACATCTTGTAAATGTGTTAAAAAGGGAATAAAATATACGAAACTTTGTGTATGTGAAGGGCAGTGTTCAGACAGTGATAAGTAATCACAAGTAAATTTACATGAATCATATGGATATTATTACATATGACAGTAATATATTATGTTATTAAGATATTATGGCTGCAATTAGTGTATTTGACAATCTATGGGATATGATATTTGGATATTAAATTGGAATAATATTGTATTGTACATTCTTTTGTTTCTCATTCTTGTACCTATAAATGTTTGAAACTTATCTTACAGTTATGCCTATTAAGTGTACCTCATGTCATTGATTTTAAAACGGAAATGAAAGTTTCATAGCCCTAAAAATCTAGAATTTATTTACAATTTACATATACATAAAAAATTACAATAATTACATTTGCTACTTAAACAGTTATAAAGCCACTGTATTAATTTTCAGAACCCATATAAATTACATTGTTGCCATAACGACTCTCTGTGCAACGCTACATTGTTTTGGTAAATTTTCAGAAAATATTTGTGATAAAATAGAAGTCATATATACCGTCCGAAAGGTAATTTTCTGACAAACAAAAGATATTGAGATGTTTTCAGCTACATGCAATAAATTCCAAATTATTTTAAAAAATGTTTTGAATTTTTTTTTTTTTTTTTAATTAAGTTATAAATATTTGTGGTATTATGAACCTAAACAACGATGTCAAATATACCATTGGAAAGGGCGTTTTTTGCAGATTAATAATCACTAACAATATAGGTTAATATCAAAATATTAATTCAAGTTATATACAGAAATGTAGAAGCGTGTTGCAAAATTTTGGCGGCCATATTGATTACGTCATCAGCGCCGCTAGAGGGCCAAGAAAATTTGTGTCTCGGGCTTTTTAGACTCGTCTATCCATGTACTATCCGAGTCCAAAGTGGCGCATTGGTTGCCAGATGTGAAATATTTTGGTATAATTTTGAGCTAACTCACCCCACTATATTATCTATTGTGTACTATAGTTTAATTTATTGTGTTTCAGTGTACCATTCCCTTTTATCATTTAATTCGGCGATTTGATCATCGTTTATTTGCACTAGGGGGAAAAAAATGCATTTTGTATGTTATAATATTGTCATAAAAAATATTTTTTAACAGACCTCCAAAATCCGGAATCCCCCGGTCCCGATGATTCCAGATTTTCGAGGTTCAACTGTACTCATAAATATATGGAACTTAAAATAATTAAATTGCTGATTGTAGGATACCAGATCTTATGCAAAGTGTGATCAAAATAAAAATGGAACTTTCATAGCTGACATTGAGGCCCTGATCTGCACATTTAATAGCAGTTTACAATTCACTTCTAATTTTTGCACAGAAACATACAATTTTATAATTTTATCCATACATACACTAAAACTGTACATTGTATGGCCAACCCATACAAGTTGACAACTATGTGAATAGAAACAATTAAGAAAAGTATATTTTATATGTTTTTATTAAAAGATGAATTAAATACCTTAAATGCACCAAGTTCAGCCAATATTTCTTTCCTTTCATCCATCTCTTTATCTAATTATTTTGGAAACAAAAATATAAGTAAAACATTAGAATGTAAAATAATACTTTTGAGAGAAAAGAATACAATCCGGCTGATATCATTTTAAGCCATATAATAATGCATGGATATAAAAAGAAAAGGAAAATTTACCATACTATTATTGTACTGAAATTTTTTCAAACTTAATGTAATTTAAAGATTAATTGGAAGTTTCTTATTTAAAGGAAACGTGCATAAAAAAGTAAATCACATTATTTATTATATTTCCTTTTTCAATGCAGACTTTGCTATTTTAATGAAGATTTATACCCTAAAACTAACCAACTTAAATACATAATAACATATGAATTATTTATGTAAATACATAAAGGTACATATACATATATTGATAATTGAAAGTAACATTAAAATTAAACAAGGGAAAAAGATCATTACTGTTTAATATTTTTTAAAGAAAAAATAATTATATTTATTAACAAACTATTATCTATTATTAAAAGTTCAAAGTAATGGCATAATGTGAGGTACACAAACATTGTTTTTTTCAAAACATCAAAGTCAAGATATGCAACAATGCAATAACTTTTTTAAATTATTTACCTAAGATATATATGGGACATTCTCACAATCTTTTGACTTTTGGGGAAAAAAATCTGACAAAATTAAACTTGCTAAAATAACATTTTAATCTGATAGACGAATGCCTTAATGATTCAAAATAAAGAAAAAATGGTCAACAGCAAAAATTTTTTTATTTAACTGAGGTTTAAGTCAAACTTGCGAGTTTAATTTTCCTTACCATTTTACCCCTATAACTTTTTATTTTCTTCTAAATTTTTACTTATAATGAATTTGCATAGTACCCACAGGCCATTCAAATAAGAAATAATAACAATGTAGTACTTTTAATACAGAATTTTTGTATAATATTGTCTTAAAGGGGTGTTAAAGAAGGGATGGTAAGGTAAAAAAAGGGGATGGTATTGGGAAAAAGGCACGAAATGGTAAAAAAAGGGATGGTAAGGATGGAACGATAAGGAAAATTACCACCTATAGGAAAATCATGTTAAGACTAAGTGATAGCCACAATGTTCATTGATTTTTAGAAACAGTTGTTAACATTGGATTAAATTAATTTTTTTTTTAAATTTACCTTGAAAAGTGCAGGAATAAACCTTGGGGACGGTGAGACTACCAATAAAGCCACGATGCTTGAAATTGATATTTAAAGGCTGATTTAAAAATTCTACAGTAAATTTCCTGCCAAAGAATTTTAGACATTATTTCTCTAGCATACTTCTGCATGAGAAAAAACTTGAAAAAAATTCTGTGGCTGGAAATGATTTTCTGTATAATTTTAGAAGAGGGATGGTAAGGAATCTAAAACCCAGGGACAGAGTTTAAAAAATAATAACAACCCTAAAAGTGTGTGCAGGTTAATTTTTAGCTACATATTTATATAAAACAATAGTTCCAGTTTCAGAAAAAAAGGACATCGAATTATTTTTATTGAAACAATTTTATCCAGACAGTTCCAAACTTAAAAACCAGCATCAGGGACGGAGGACGCTATAGAAGTTTTCCAGGTGTTGACCCCCAACATCGTCCAAAACTTATTTATCTTGTTAATATTGTTGTGCAATCATGCAATGGGATGTTCCCCAGTATATGAAATAAAAAAAACACAAAAAAGTGTATTAAAATAAAAATTATTATTAGGGACATGAAAGTCAAAAGATTGTGAGAATGCCCCCATATACAGTGAATTCTCAATAAGTCAAAGTCAGATAAGTCAAATATTCATTTAAGTCGAAGTTTACATGAAGTCCCGGCCCCTTTATTACAATTCAATATTAAACTTTCTCGTTCTATTGAAGTTTACATCTTTTAAGTCCACTTTTATCCAACAGGAAAAAAAACAGTAATTTGACTAATTTCTAAATTTTTCAGCCACAGCTCAAAAATACTGGCACTTTCTGTTAGATAAAACTTTTCTGCACTCCTTCACCGGCTTTGAAGGGTGCTATTTTTAATTCCTACATCAGTCAGTGTGCAGCCTCTGCAAGTTTGGAATTTCAGTTGAAATCTCCCCCCCCCCCCCACCCTCCCCACTAGCCCACACCATTCATTTCACTTTTACACATTCCTTTTTCTCAACAGGTATTCTCTGGAAACAGAGCAGGTGGCTAAATGAATTGTAATTGGTCAAATTTCCCACGCTTTTATGCAAGGATTTTTCTTTTTTTTATTCTATTGAGATTTCATTGAAGTTCATTACTTTAATTAAGAATGCAACAGATATCCGGTAAATATCCAATATCCGAATCACAATCACCAGATATCCGGCAGAGTGCAGCAAAGTGAATATATAAGGATAAGAGAAATCGTTTGCCCTCAAACAATGCTGAACAACTTTTGCTTATAATTCAAAATATGAAAGTAATTCACTATTCATGAGTAAAAGATAATTATGAAATGTTTAGAATTGCCAGCTTTCATAACATTGATATTTGAACCTTTTATAATAAAGTTGAGAATTTACAGTTACATCATTTAGAAAATTGTACCTTTACTTTCAGAATATAAAATAAAATTTGAAGTTGCTTATTAAAGTATGACTTTATTAATTTTCTTTCTTTCTTTTAAGTTTAATAATTAAACAGGCTAATTTTTACTTTCTTCTACCTTCAATAGAAGAAAGTATTGTAATTGAAATTTTTTCTTATATCTGGTTTTCGACAGATTAAACGTTTTCGGGGTTAGAGATCCCAACAAAATGTCTGCGTGTCGCCATCATACCATCAAGAAGTGTATGAAGTTATGCATAGAATAGAACCAAATATTTTGGGAATGTTTTTGGCTATAGCTAGCTGCCCTGCCTTCAATATGGAAGCATTCCACTGGAAGGAGGTGCTGTAATCACGAATTTTGTACCATTTTCATTACTCTATCATTGAAAAGTGTACGAAGTTATGCAAAGAATTGAACCAATTTTTTTGTGTATGTTTTTGGCTGTAGACAGAAGGTCCTTCTTCAATATGGAAGCATTCTGTCAGAAAGGGGGCATTGTAAATGCGATTTTTGTGTCATTTTTATTATTGTACCATCGAAAATTGTATGAAGTTATCCACATAATTCAACAAATTTTTTTGTGTATGTTTTAGGCTAATTCCAGCAGGTTCTCCTTTAAATTGGAAATATTCCGCTAGAAGGGGGCGCTGTAATAGCGATTTTTGTGCCTCTTTCATTCTTGTGAATCATCAAAATGTGTATGAAGTTATGCATAGAACTGAACCAATTTTTGGGGGTATGTTTTTGGCTATGGCCAGCAGGTTCTCCTTCAATTTGAAAATTATTCTGCTGGAAGGGGCACTATAATAGCGATTTTTGTGTTATTTTCATTATTTTAGTATCGAAAAGTGCATGATGTTAAGCATAGAATTGAGCCAATTTTTTGTGTACATTTTTGGCTATGGCCAGCAGTTTCTCCTTAGGGAATATTCAGCCAGAAGGTTGCACTATAGCAGCAATTTTTGTAAAATTTTCTTGATTTTTCGCAGTTTTTTTTGTTCTGTATATTGGTAGCTTATGAAGCGATGGGAACTTCGCATCTTGCTCAGCTGGATATTCACAAACAGCTGATATACAACAGAATAATGAAAAAATTATTGATTTTAATAAATATCATGATCGAGATTAACTTATTCTAATTAATTGACTGGAGCAGAAATTTTAGATCAAAATCTAAGTTAGTATAATATTGAACTAATAACATTTGGAACTACTTTTTGAAATATTAGGATAAGATGCGAGATAGAAGAAAGTATTGTGTAGCAATATATTTTGTTTCCTTTCCCCAGGCAGTTTAATTAATCTTACTTTTAAACATATCTTATTTATTTAATCTAACCTTTTCTGTTTTAAATTTACTGGTTTCATTTCCCATTTTCAGTTTAAGCACTGTTTTCATTTCAGCACGCGATGTTAGGTAAATCGCATTTTGCGATCCTCTTTGCGCCGTTTTAGCGAGGTCGTCTCGCTCCTGTCTTTTCTTGGCGCGCTCTCACCTTTTTACGGCAACCCTTTAGCTGCCGCGCGTGTGTTTAAAAGCGTTCTCTCTCTCTCCTAGCAGTTCAGTCTAGTGCAGTTACTGGTATAGAGTAAAACGATTTAGCTCGCCGCACATTCCGCGGGCCTCGTGCTCCGGATGTGCCGGTAATGTCAGAAGTAAATGCCGTGTTTCTTTTTGCTAGAGAATATTTTTATAACGAGGATAAGTCTCCTCTCCTAGGGATCTCTTCTTAATACTTTTATTCAACTAGTTTTTAGCGTATATTTACATAAATTATTGAGGAGATCCTTAGTGAAAATCAAGACTGATGTCTAGTCGCACATATACTTCATGATCATCGGATGCCGAGCCGTGGACCCCACCTTTCACCTGCATACTTTGACTGAAAGAATAAAAATCTTCTTTGTTCGAAACAAGTATTAGAGTTGGTTTATTTATTGCAAGAGTGGAGGTACTGTATCTTATTTCCTTTTTCTTTCTCAGCTTGATCACCTACTAGGATCGGGTTATTAGTGTACATTCACAGCGCATATGTAAATGATTAATCGAGGCAACTGGACGATGGCGTTTATTCTAATGAATCCATTTCTAGTATGCAAAAGACAGTAGTGAACCTTTTTTTAGAAATATTATAAGCATCCATAAGAACAATTATAACTTCTTAATAAATGGTGCTAGTGCCAGGTGCATAGATAGTGCATCTGAGTGATCAAGCAGAAGCATAAGTTTTTCAATGACTTTTTATGTAAATAACAAATTTTACTGTTTAATCGTATTTACTCCAGCTTTTTCTTTTACTGATTTTCATTTTTACAAGTGTATTTTAATGGATGCATTCGGATTTAAGTGTTATAGCGATTGCATCGTTTTATTTTCAGCGACCACGTGCTCCAGTTTTTTTTCCTCTTCAAAAGAAAAAAGAAGTTCAAACAATATTTTAAGTAAAAAAAAAGAATAAATAAAATAATAATGTGGCAGTTTGTGAAAGTATAGCAATAAATAATACATGAAGATAAATTGCTGAATAAGATGAAATATCGTGCACGTGTAGTATTTGTTCTAAGTCCATTTTTTTCTTTCAAATATTCATTTGCAATGAAAATTTTAGTGAATATGAGAAAATATGATGTCTCTTACGACATTTATAACGCTTTTTTCAAGATTTAATAGTTCAAATGATGGATGTTAATAGATAGAAATGCAATACAAGATTATGCCTTATTTTAGCACTTTGTGCTCTGTCAAGAAGTGATATAACAGTTTTACATTTTAAGTAATTTTTTTGCCTCAAGTAAGAAGATTTTGTTTTAAAAAAGAAAATTTTAAGTGTTTTGTATTGTGTGATGTGGAAGATTGACAAAATTCAAGTGTTTTAAAGCTATTTTAGAGAGCAGTCAGATCTTGTCACAGCATTCAGTGCAAAGTTTCATTTTTCATGAATTTAAGTATTAAATGTAATTATTTCTCAAGATTTTTTAAGAATGCTTATAAAAGCATATATAAAAGTAGAAGAATTCAAGATTGCATCAAATTTCACATAAATATTAGGTGTCCATTTCATATGGAACTGTTTTCTTCATGTTTAGCACTATTTGGGCTTATGTGCGGCATGAAAAATTTTTTCTTGCATTATGAGGGTACGTGCAAGAATTCTTCCATTACAATAGAAAATTAGAGTGCTGTATTTTAATACAGAATTTACATGGTCTGTGTATTCAGCCATTATATGATGCAGTTTGTTTTCTTCAAAACATATCCATGTTTATTGCAAAATTTTAAATGGTCAATTTTTATTTTAAGGAATGGTTTAAATAATTTCAAGTTTTTTTATATTTTGTGTCAATGTTGAAATTGTATTTCAAAAAGCTGTATTTTATTATACATATTTATAGTGTGTGTATGGAACCATTATGACACAGATTTAATTACTTGGATGTTTTATCCATGTTTATAAAAGTTAAATAGTGATTACTAGTTTGTGAAAACAGAATACCAGTTTAGTGAAATGCCTTTACAGCAGTGTATCATATCATATGGAACTGTATCCAGTTTTCTTTTCGAAACTATACATTCCAAAAATTTTTAAGCTACAAGTTGACTCTACAGTGTCTAATTTCATCAGCATCTTCAAGTGTTTTCATCATTTTTTCCTACTCATCAGTGTTATGTCACCATGCTATTTCATACTGTCGCAAAATTAACATTTCAGAGAACACATAGAATTGTGAAAAATTCAAGTATTTTATAAAAAGTTTGTGTGATAAAATACAGAACAATATTAATAGAATGAAACTGTTGTGACTTTTACGTCCAGTGTCTAGTTTGAACTCTTTCAAGCAGAACAGAACATTTTTTTTTCTTCGCATAAAATCTTACAAGCAGTGATACTATCTTCTGATACCAGCATATTTTTACAGCTACAAGTTTAGGACATCTGTCTTATAATTTTTAAATAATCCTTTTGTTTTTTTTTCAACTTATGTTTGACATAGTTAAGGATGCTGTTCAATACATCCATCATCTGCAGGCAGATGGTGAATTTTTGTCATAGTATTTCTTTTAAATTAATTTATGTTCTAAACTCTTTCAGTTTTTTTAATACATATGTATACATTGTTGTTTTATGTTTATAGTGCATTTTTTTTCAACAGGTTCTAGTGGTGACTTTGTCACATTTCAACTATAGTGTAGTATTATAAGATTCAAATGCATTTTTAAACTTAGCAATAATTGTTTTTAAATTTTTACAATATTCTAGTGGTGACTATAGTGGTCACACCGTTTTCCAAAAATTGTAGTGAAATGCAATTTTTTGGGCACATTTAAAAAAAAAAAAAAATTGACTCTTTTTCAAGATTGCACATTTTTCAATATACTAGTGGTGACTTTGTGTCACATTTTGAAGTACAAAAAGAAAAACAAGAATAAAATGAAATTTTTTGTACGTTACATTTTGACTTTTTTTAAAAAGTTAATTTTTCCAATAAATTTTTTGTGGTGACTTCGTGTCACATTGTTAGTTATTTAGTAGGCTGTAAATTTTTTTAATGCATTTTTGGTATCATTCTCATTTTTTAAGATTCAATTTCTAGCAACATTCCAGTGGTGACTTCATGTCACAATGTAGTCGTTAGACTAATATTTCATGAAACATGTTTGTTTCACATTTCCACTTTCTTTACATTTTTTTTTTTTAAATTTTACAATAGTTTACGGGTATCATTTTTTTTCTCAACCATTCTTACGAATGACTCATTTTTTATGTATCATGTCAATGATACTTATAGACATAATAGAATGCTTTGAGTATTGTAATAATATTTTAGAATTTTTTTACCAGTGTTTGTCTGTTGACAAAATTTTAGTGAATTTTCAAATCCTTTTTGAATTCTCAAAATTTTCTTGAATTTTTTTCAAAAAAAAAAAGGGAAAAGTTTTAATTTTTTTTTTATGTGTCTATGTTCTTCTCATGTTATGTTATGTTTATTCTCTAGAATGTACTTACAAGAAAATATTCAAATTTGTGTTTAAAAAAAAAAGATATACTTACATTTTACAAATTTTTTCAGAATAGTAACATGCTAGCAAAATCTCAAAAGAGATGTAAACAAAAGTAAGAATATTCTATGTGAATATTTATTTTCATGTAAACATACATGTTTACAAAATCTTTTTAGTCTATCAATTTTTATCATGGTTTAATAAATTATTGTGTACGTACGTATTTTTACAATTTGTGAGCTCACACACACCTTTTTACTTTTGATTATCACTTTTTGGTGTTAAATTTTATTGCTATAGCAGTGTGTTTATATTTGTATGTGTTTAAAATTTTTTTTCGATAGGAAGTATGCTCTTAGGGTTATGCAGTTTTGCCCATGTTGTGAGTAGTCTTTTTCATGTGATTAGTACTATGTGTATAATGTTTTGACCTTTCCTAATTTTTTTGTGGTACCACTCCCCCTTTTCTTTCTTTTAACTTAAAATAATGTAATTTTTTATATAGGTTTAATAAGGTATAACTGTAATTTTTCTCAACAGTTGTGTACATGTACTAATTGTTTTCAAAGCTACCCGCCTGTAGGGTAACGTCTGTTCCCCGTGTAGTCCTGATGGCATCTGATGATCCTCCGGTATTCTCTCAACTTCACTTTTTCTTTTCGGGTTTGTTGTTTACCTTGTTTTAGGTAAGTTCTTTTTCAGTCATTTCATTTAATTGTTTTTCCATTTAATTGCTTGTCTCCTTTAGTTCAATATCAATCACTTTTAGTCTTTTTGTTCATTTTTGCATCTTGTTTGGAATTCTTAGTGTGAAGAAATCAACTTTATTTCTGCAATAAAGCATTGGAGTTTCAGACCTTGCTTCAGCTCTTATAGCTATGGACTAAAAGTTCTTTTTTCAATGTTTGTTGGGGTGTAATATATTGTGTAGCAATATATTTTGTTTCCTTTCCCCAGGCAGTTTAATTAATCTTACTTTTAAACATCTCTTATTTATTTAATCTAACCTTTTCTGTTTTAAATTTACTGGTTTCATTTCCCATTTTCAGTTTAAGCACTGTTTTCATTTCAGCACGCGATGTTTAATAAATCGCATTTTGCGATCCTCTTTGCGCCGTTTTAGCGAGGTCGTCTCGCTCCTGTCTTTTCTTGGCGCGCTCTCACCTTTTTACGGCAACCCTTTAGCTGCCGCGCGTGTGTTTAAAAGTGTTCTCTCTCTCTCCTAGCAGTTCAGTCTAGTGCAGTTACTGGTATAGAGTAAAACGATTTAGCTCGCCGCACATTCCGCGGGCCTCGTGCTCCGGATGTGCCGGTAATGTCAGAAGTAAATGCCGTGTTTCTTTTTGCTAGAGAATATTTTTATAACGAGGCTAAGTCTCCTCTCCTAGGGATCTCTTCTTAATACTTTTATTCAACTAGTTTTTAGCGTGTATTTACATAAATTATTGAGGAGATCCTTAGTGAAAATCAAGACTGATGTCTAGTCGCACAGATACTTCATGATCATCGGATGCCGAGCCGTGGACCCCACCTTTCACCTGCATACTTTGACTGAAAGAATAAAAATCTTCTTTGTTCGAAACAAGTATTAGAGTTGGTTTATTTATTGCAAGAGTGGAGGTAGTGTATCTTATTTCCTTTTTCCTTCTCAGCTTGATCACCTACTAGGATCGGGTTATTAGTGTACATTCACAGCGCATATGTAAATGATTAATCGAGGCAACTGGACGATCGCGTTTATTCTAATGAATCCATTTCTAGTATGCAAAAGACAGTAGTGAACCTTTTTTTAGAAATATTATAAGCACCCATAAGAACAATTATAACTTCTTAATAGAAAGTTTTGGGATTGGCACATCCAACTAGTTATTTTTGTAACTTCATTATAAATATTTAAAATTAAAAGTAATTTTCTTTTTACTTATAAATATCAAAGTAATTTAACTTAAAATAAAATTAAATGTGACTTAAAGCAAAACAGTATTAAATAATTAAAACAGAAAAAAGGCATCAACTAAACCTATGTTTGGAGAAAATAACTCTTTAATCATGGGTATATTAGTAGATATTTTATGTTTAAGGCTATTCTCAATTGCTCTGCTCAACAAGCGCAAAACATTTTGACATATTTACAAATTCATTTTTTAACGAAAAGATATAAAATTGGAAAGCCTGACCATGGAAGCGATTTGGTATGGAATTGTGTTTTCCATTTTTTGATCTGGATATGTTTCTTTGTAAAACGACGTTCAAGTCTTAGGACTGACTGACAAATTTTGTGATATTTTCTGCTATCGATCGGCAGATTTCACAGTTTTTCTTACGACAGATTGACAAAATTCGTGATAATTTTTCTACATCTGACTGTTAAATTTCACGAGTTTTTCTGGAAACCAATCGGTGAATTTCATTAATTTTTTATCGCGATCAATTGACAAATTTAGAAATTTTATTCTGCGACTGATTGGCAAATTTCTCTGTTTGTTCTTGCGACATACTGATGAAAGTAACGATTGTTTTTCTGCATCCGATTGAAAAATTTTGCATTTTTTTCTCTGCAACTGGCTGAGGAATTTCACGATATTTGCTTGTGACTGGCAAATTTCATGATATTTTTCTGTGATCGATTGACGAATTTCATGATATTTTCCTGCTGCCGATTTCCCATGACCTTTAGTTTTTTTCTTGCGGCCAGTCGACAAATTTTTTTGTTTATTTTTGCCATGATTGACGAAATCAGCGACATTTTTTTCTACTACCGATTTACGTATTTTGTGATGTTTTTTCCATGTGCCCAAAATAGGAAATAACTAAAAGGGCAATTAGGCCACCGGAGACTGAGCCCTACCAAATTGGCCAATAGTAAGTACTAAATAAAATGAGATTACACTTGTGGTGCACATGAAGAAAAAAAATTTTTGGTGAACTTTAAAAAAAAAAAAAAAAACATTTTTAGAAACAACAAACTAGTTGATTCTTGTAATTCAATTCACAGAAATTAGGACATGACTTTTTGAAATCAACCTTTTCTCGTGTAATAGAAGAAATCAATTGACTATTTCCTTTTCAAACTTTGGATATGGATTTAAAATTCCAATGCATAGAACATAGTTCAATTAACAAAAATACCAGGGATTACAATTTTGACTATAATTCCATTAAGAAGAATAATAAAAGCATTTCATGTATTTTCGAACAAAAATAAATTAAAACTTATGTCAGAAAGTTGCCCTTTTGGATTTGAGAACACCCTTAAGGATATAATAAAACAAGCTTGCTCAGAAGTAACATACAATCACTGTAGGAAATTGACAATACAATCACTGATATGCATTTTTCATGTTAAAAAGTTTTTCAAGTTAAAAATTAATGTACATCAGATTTTGCAAAGTTTTCTAAAAATTGTTAAGAGAGCATAACCATGCGTTTCTGATAATTTCTAAAGTTATATAAAAGTTGCTCTGTGCTGTTTGTCAAAAGTGTAACTTGTGAAAGAGGCTAAAGCACGCAAAATGGAATAAAATCTAAATTAAGAAATTCATTTAGCAACCCAATAGTTAAATGCCCATAACATTACGTGAAAGTTGAAAAATAGACTTGGTGTATATATATATATATATATATAGCTTGATTCTGTTCCTTTGTTTCAATAAAAATAAACATTTTGGATAATTATCTTGAGTTGTTAATTTAAATTATTTCAATGGTATTTTGTCATGTCTGTATAAATGTAATTCTTTAAGTGGTACATAAGAAATAGTGGGGTTTAAAGATTATTTTTTCCCTTTCTAACAGGGGGAGGGGGGAGGAGGCTTTCTCTCCTGCATTTATAAATGTTGGGTAGGAAACTCCACTCCTGGGAAAATTTGAATTTCAAGCCCTGATATTCAAACAGATATAGTTTTTGTAAATTATATTTCAATACATTTAAAATGTTTTAAAGATGTGTGAAACATGTTTGTAATTTATTGTTCTGAGATGGCATTATATAAAGAAATAATTCACCATATAACTAAAAACATATCGAGTGCCGGATATCCGAATCCGGCAGGCAAAGGAGCATCGGATATCCGGCAAAATCAATATCTGGTGCATCCCTAACTGTTGAGTCTTGTCATTTTAGTGTTTATTTCTTTCACATCATGATATGTTTTCAGTTAGGTCTTTCAAAATGTCAAAGCGGAAATTACAAATTCTTACTTTAGAACAAAAAGCAAATTTGATAAAAGATATTGAAGACAATCCTAATTTAAAGAAAAAAGATATAGCCCTGAAATATGGTATCCCTCCCAACACGCTATCTGCCATACTGAAAGATAAAGAAAGCATTTTCAAACGACATCAAGTGTCAACTCAAAGTGCAAAAGTATGAAGACGTGTGCCTTCCCAGATATCGAAACAGCCCTCGTAAAATGGTTTACATATTACAGGACACAGAAGAGTGTAATTCCTTTAAGTGGTACGATGTTATGTGAGAAAGCTTTGGATTTCGCAAAATTATTGAATGTGGAAGGCTTCACTGCAAGTACGGGGTGGCTTGAAAAGTTTAAAGCCAGACACAACATCATGTTTCGGACATTACTCAGTAAAGCAAAAGATGTGTCTGATGCACTGTGTGATGAATGGAAGACAGTTTCATTACCCAAACTTCTTGCAGGTTATAGTGCAGACGTTTTCAATATGGATGAAATGGGACTTTTTTACAAATATTTTCCTAGCAAGACGATGATGTTTAAGGGGAATCATGTTCCGGTGGAAAGTTAAATAAAGAACATTTAACTGTCCTTGTCAGAGCAAATGCTTCTGGAACAGAAAAATTACCTTTACTGGTCATCGGTATAGAAAAATCCTCGCTGTTTCAAATATAAAAAGTCACTCCCCGTGCAGTACAGATCTAATCACATCTGGCTACAGTATGTTTTGATCTGTCCTTTTGTAATTTTTATTTACCTTTAAAGAAATTAAGTAAGGGTTTACATACTATAAATATTTTATTTTATTTTCAATCTAATTTTTTAATTTTCTATTTATAATTATTTTTATAATTATTTAAGTTTTAATGTCAATATTATAATTACATTATTTTTAAATCATTAGTTACAATAACAACACTAAATAGTTTAGAAATAATAAAATAATTTTATGAGAACAACAAACTTACAACTGATTACTTTGGAAAGAGAATATTTAATACTTTTATCTTCCCCTTCCTATATTATAAAGGACAAACATATCCATGTGTAACACTGGTGTCATTTTGATGGTGGCAACAGCAAATGTTTAAGTTTAACTTTCATTAACTTTTACTGCAATTTTTTAAAATTTCTAAATACAGCACATTTTTAATTTTTACACAATCGAATTAGAGAAAAAAAATGTACTTTCTAATGCAATTTGTTTGAAAACTGTATCACAGTTTACTCATTTTTATTGTTTTTATAATAATTTTCAACCATGATTTTTTTAAATCTCTGTCAATTATCATTCATCATTCTCTCTATCTCTGCCATTTGCATACAGACAAATACAAAAGTTAAATCTTTGTACATTTAATATAAATAAAAAACTTAGCTCTTGTTTCCCACTTATATTCCATAATGAAATTAATACTTTATCAATCTAAAAATAAAATATAAATAAAACTGAGATTATCAGAATAAAAAAGGCTAGCAATCTTTAACAATTTCTTTGACTGTTTATTCCTGGCACGAGGTAAAGACAAAAGTATCATTTTTAATAAAATTCAAAATTTTATTTGAATATGTAATGCTATTTTTCATATAAAAGCAATTGTTGGTATTGTTTGCAAAAAATCTAGAAGATATAAATTAAATGTAAAAAATCTATTATTGCTTTCAATTAAAAAAATATATAAGGTTTTCACTTATATTCTTTAACATGGAAAGGAACAGCTTGTTTCTTTAAACCTTTCATGGATGGTATAATAAAAAAAAAGATACTTAATTTTAAGTTTTCTGGTACCCAGAATGTTTAAATAAAATTTTCCTTTTATAACATATGTGAAAATATATAAGCAAGCAAATATCTATTTTCTAATAAATTCTTTTGTAAATTTTGGTGTCAGTCAATCATTTTACCATTTTACAAAATTATACCACGCCAGAAAGGGTTAACAGCATATGATCAAGCTGTTAACTCTCCTCATTACCCATTGCTTTATTATTTAAAAAACGTTTTGTGTTATGATAACAGAAAACTTGTTCTTGTAGTTGCTAAACAAAATTAGTAAATTAAGATATTAGTTTGGTAATAGTACATTATTTTCACGAGGGGGAAAAAACCCCCCTTAACTGAATATATATAATTATAGCAGAATGTTTTATTTCATATCTTTATCTTCTCTCTTTTTCCTTGAACTCCATTCTATACATCACTTTACCTTGTAAAAACAAGTTTTGTGTTGTGAGAATTGAAAACTGATTCTTTCTTGCTACTAACACACAGTAAAATGAGATTTTTTCTCTCTTTTGATGAGTTATTCTGAGTTTTTTCCCTTTTTAACTGTATCTGTTTCTGATATTATATGAAAATACATACTGTATGAGTAGTTAGTTGCATGTTTTTATAGGTTTAGAAATGCAGTGCCCATAAACATAAATAAATTATTTTAAATTTAATAAAATAATGCATTGTATGCAAAATTAAATGATCAGCTCTGTAATCTGGAAATTTTAATGAGTTAGAACAATAAATGCATAATATGGCCTTATAGTTTCAGGCTGGATGTACTGCCGGATAATCATAATATATGACAATTTTTGATTTTTTTTTTTTTTTTTTTTTTTTTTTCATTCTGGCTTCCGCTAAAGAGTCGGAATAAGTGGAAGAATAAAAGGCTGCGGACGAAGTTGGGCCGCTCGCCGCGGCGGGTGCCAAGCACCCGGCATACTGTCCGGATTCAATATGTTTGCCGGATATCTGTTGCATCCCTAGAAAGTATATAATTGCATAAATATGTAAAAGAAATTTTTTAAAAAATGAGGAAAGAAAAAACTGATAAAAATATTACCTTTTGATTTTGATGCAGTGTCATCTTCTTCAGTAATGATAAGTCTGCCATCATCGGATACAGGGAAGCCTTTTTCTGTCTTTTTAACGGTAGTTTTTTCAGGCATTTTAGCTATGAGAAAATAAACACAATTTTAGCATTTATTTATTTTTACATATATATTTACTTGCTTTTTGATTCAACTTACTTAATAATTTTTTATTTATGCTTGGATCCAAAAGATCAACAATGTCATCTTCACCCTCTTCTATAACAGTTTCAACAGTCTTTCTCTTTTTTCTAGACTGTTTTGTCGGTTTTTCTGTATCAGTTTCCAATGGCAACTCTTCATCAGAATCAGCAAGTATAGCATCAAACCTATATAAGCAATAACCAACCTTTTAATTTGTGGAGTATAATACATTATAGGGGTTAAGGAACCCCTATATAACATGAATATGATATTATAACAAGGATTCATTCTGTCTTGGTTAGAGAATTAGAGAAAAATCTTTTATAACAAACATTCCAATAACATATTGTTTTAATTTTCAAAGGCAAAATTGCCTTAAATTCCTACATGTTTTGAGAATTTGCAAAATCCTTGTGTGAAAAGGAACATGATGCAAACATCACAAGCAGATACTATGTGGAGGGGGAAAAAACTATGGAGAAACTTTATAATAAAATAAGCATTATCTCACCAGCTACTACGAATGGAAAAATGTTAAAATAAAGTATTAACACATTAAGCAGACGCAAAAATGAAATTTTAATTTCAACACACTTTATCTTTTACAGAAAAAAAAAAATAATTAAAATGAAATAGATAGAAAAACATTTTTAAAATTTTTGACTAAATAAACTGTCAGTGATAGGTTAGGTCATTGGCCGATAGCAGTGATGCATAACACATCTAGAAACAGCAACCAATGGCAACTAGCAGGAGTCAGCATTAAATGGCACTGATATAACAAAAGTTCCTTATAAAGGAAAGGAGCAAAGCCTGCGTTTGGCATCATACTAGAAAATTAGCCATGTGGCACAATTTTCTTGTTAAGATGTAGCATGATCACGATCAGCAGTTATTTTGCTTAAATACTGTTCAAAATGCTTTGTGTCATCAGACTCCACTTATTGCCAGGATGAATACAGTCTTGTGGTGGCTCAAAAGCGTCTGTTCAACTCCAACCTTACTGCACATACTTATATTTAATCTAATTTTTATTAAATAAGTAAAAGAATATGAGTTTGGTCATTTGATATATATATACATATATAACCATTATAATCCAATACAAATTATCAACAACTAATCTGAATGTATAAATTATATAGGAATTTATTGAAATTAAAAATGATCTGTAAACCATTATAAAATTCTCTTATATATTATCTCTCTTAAAGATCGTCCGAAAATTATATCTGAAAGTAATAAGATGTACTGCTGGGAAACAAAGTTACAAGGGGTAAAACTGGTTTTAGAATGAGATTTAAAGTTAGAAACTTCGGATTTTAAGTTGCATTTTCGAAATTTAATTTGAATTTTAAAAGGGGTTTTTATCCTTTCACATATATATATGTGTGTGTATGTATATAGATGTACTATAGAGGGAGCTGGTCCAATATATTGCAGTTTGTACCTGACTATATCGTGCATTATTACTCCCTTGTCCATTATTTTGAAAAAAAAAAAATTGACAACAGTTGCATATAATGTTACCATTTTTTTTTTTTTTTTTTTTTTTTTTTTTTAAACATTACTGCTGGTTACAGAGGATCTCAAATTGGTAATATGTTTTTTCTTTTTCAATCCATTTATTTTTTCATTTAATTGTTTTTCCAATTTTTTTAAAATTTTATTGTGCATTGGTAGCTTTAAATTCATATTATTTAGTTTTTTTAAGGCTAATACAAAGATGAAACCATACACTTTATTTTTATTTGTAGTGCCAAGATATTTAGGGCCTGAGGATTCTACTTAGGTTCTACAAATTTCCATTATATTCCTATAATTCTATTTTTTACTATGTTTTTTATGGTAATTTGTAATTGTATTTAATGGTTTTATATAATATATATGCATAAAGAAAAAAAACGAAAAATGTAAAAATGAGTGTAAATAATGCCAACATACTGGCAATGATCATGCTTGCAGCTTTATTGGCATGTTGACATGCACCAATTACAAATGAGAGAAATTCATAATGCAATATACACTGTTTAACCTGACTTCAATTATCCGATCCTGTTACTATAATCATCCACTAGATGATTTAAGAGAAGGATTTGCTCAGGTTATAAGAATGGAAGACTTAAGAATTAAATCCAAGAATCACTAGTGAAAAAATGGAATGTTAAAGCAAATTAATTCAGAGGATGATAATATAAACCAAATAGTAGGGCATGAATGCATCAAAGGGAAACAGAGAATATCCATTGCTCATTCATTTTATAAAATTTAATTAAAGAATTTTATATCACTGATGTTATGAAAAAAAAAAAAAAAAAAAAAAAAAAAAGAGATTTACTAACAGCAATGTTATTGGCCATTTTTTAAATCATTTGAAATTATTATACTAATTCAGATTCAATTATACAAAAAAGAGGGGCAACTTTTCAATAATTTTTTACTCTTTGAAGACTCTTCGCCACATTCAACAGATATTTTTTTCAATTTTCGCTAGTTGTTCTACAATAGTCTAAAAAAACTGACATATAAATACCCAGACATTCAGCTAAATCATTTTGTCATCGTATAATCTTGTCTAATGATTAGGCAATGCTCAATGGTTAACAACTCCCATTGCCCTTCCTTTTTACATGTATTTGTTAATTCTTTGATTTGTATACAAATTTACATAACATCACATGAGGAACCTGATGACTATGTTATATATACAGTTTAACTCTATTTTTAAGACCTTAAAAAAAAAAAAAAAAATTATATTCATGCACTAGTAATTAATTTTTACAGCCCTATATATAACCTACTGCACATAAACTAGATACATTTCTAAAATGATCAATAATGCTGCTGTTCATATTTAAAAGTGCATAATTGGGTATATTTTGAATAACCAACCATTTTGTATTTGAGTGGCAAAATAGAAGTATTTTTTTGTCATTTTTTTTTCATTGAACTTTAAATTTATAAAGTTTTTATACTGGCTTTAAAAATACTTTTTCTACTAAGAAAACAATGAATTAAGGCAACTTAGTTGAAATGGATACCTATTTGTTATTTATGGAACCTTACCATGGATAATTTAATCCTAATGGATACTTATTTGTTACTTGAAACAGTGCGTGTCAGTAATTTAAGCACAGCAATTTAAAAAAAATTAAGCTTTAAATATTCACTTTATTTCAATATTTCATTATATGCAAATGATTCTTGGGTGTATAAGAAGTAGCAAGCTGTTGTTTTAGCGTTAGTACAAAATACCAAAGTTCAAAGAATTCTCATATGAGGAGGTGTTAAAAATCTGGAGTATAAGAGCACAACATAAGTCTGTTTTTCAAATTGCAAGTGCATTAAAAAGATCATAACGGAGAATTCATGAAGTTTTGACTTGTGGTGACAATTTAAATGAAAATCCCATTCAGGAAGGTCACAATGTATTTTTTAATAGACTGCTGCATCAGAAACTCGGCTTCAACTGGTAATTATTTTCTTTTGCCCAAAAAAAAAAAAAAAAAAAAAAAAAAAACATAGTTGGAGGACAAATACACACACACACAAAAAAAAAAAAAAAAAAAAAATGTTTATAGAAGCATTTTGGAATCATGCTGCATCAAAAAACATAAAATGACTCAGTTACCATGAACTGGATAGGTTGAAAACAAACCATAAAGAAGCTAGATTATAGTGGGCCAAACAGCATATGTCATTTGGTGATAAGTGACTGAATGTCATATTCAGTGATGAAAAAAAAAAAAAAAAAAATGGAGCCTCGACGGCCCTGATTGGTTTAAATACTATTGGCATTATCGCTGCAAAGAAACCAGGAATCTTTTTAGCAGACAACATGGTAGTGGTTTGTAATGGTATTGGGGGCTATTTCTTTTAATGGTCAGATGTTCCTAGCATTCATCAGTGGAAAAGAAAGCCATGAAAACTCTGACAACTATTAGAAGACACTTGCCAATCATTTGCTGCCTGTTAGAAAGATCTTAAGTGGGAAAAAAATGGATTTTTCAACATGATAATGCTTCAATCCATATCTCAAACTCAACATCAATGTGGTTTAAGTTGAACAAGGTATCGGTTTTGAAATGACCAATTGTAATTAGCCCTGATTTAAACCCTACAGAAAATGTGTAGGATATTCTGACAGACACAGTTTATCCAAATGATAAGCAGTATTCTTCAGTTAAAGACTTGAAAGATGCCTTTGAGAATGCTTGGTTTAAAATCAAACTGAAAATAATACAGAACCCCATTTTATTGATGGAAGACTGTACATTTAAAGTCATTCAACAAAATGGAGTGATAATCAAGCATTTTTTTTTTTTTAAATTCTTGTTCTACTGAAGACTAAAGAACTACTCTGTTAAAATTTTTGGCAAGATAAATTTGTTCCGATAAATTCTATTGTTTAATATAAATTGGAAAGCATAATTCTGTTAAATATCTTTTTAAAACTACAATTTGTAGCTCATATGAAAAGGAATGTAACTTGCAGTCAATTATATCCCAAACATTTTACATACAGTAAAACTCACTAAACAGAACTAAGAGAGACCAGATAATTTAAATTTAAGGGAGAATTTCCATACAGACAGATTTTATTCCCTTTACAGACTGCAAACCAAAATTTATCTGTAACCTAACAATGTCTAATCGAGCTACTACCACAAGAAATAATAGAAACCCATAAAGTAAACAAAAATTGTATTTACAAAGGTAATGTCGTAAAAGATACAAGTACAATAAATCTAGAGACAAAGAAATACTCTTAATGCAATCACTTCTTTTTAAACAGTTAGATTAATCCTCTAAGCTGTTTGCCCATATTTTTCCTGTTTCCCTAAAACAACTTAAATTGGTTGTAGGCAAAAATAATTTTAACAGAATTGTATTATAAGATGAATGCCAAATAAAGGGGCATGAAGTGTATATTAGAAACAAACAGGGAAAGAAATTTTAAATTAACATTAGTTTTATAAGCCTTTTTATGAAAATGCAGGGAAGCCCTCAAAATGCTCAGAGGGTTAATCTGCAATGCATGCTGCACTGTTCTGCTTCTGGGATTATATATATGGAATTAAAACATTTTAAGGCTTTTAATTACTCTTTTTTTTCTTTTCAAGGAAAAGGCTTACTTATAGATAATATATATATACATACATAAAATACAAACAAATTTTAAAAATTAATTTGTCAAAATATTTATTTTTGAATATTAGCAGCCAAAAGAGTTATGTACATTTTGTTTTCATATTTTTTAAAGAAAATTTTATTTAAAGAAAATGTGTAATCACAAGTTAAAATTTTATAGCTTTGACCAATTAGTATGCCATAAATAAAATAAGAGGACAGGGAAGGGGGAAATTAATAAATTTTGTAAAGGAATCGGTTAATAAAATAAATTTATTTCTAATGTTATTTAAATTGTTATTAAGGAAAATCAAAAATTTACCTTTAATATGACAACAAGATAAAAATGATTTGGCATCTATACCAAATTAATTTGTCTTTAAGATAATTTAAACTGAAATTTTCAGATATCAGAATTAACATAATAATTATTATTATAGGAAAATTAATAATTAGCGTTACACTAGGAAAAAATAATAAATGCAGGTAATTTTACACAATTAATAAATCTTGTTAGAATTAAATTATAGAAATCAATTGTTACATTAATGAGTACGATGCAATGCAACAGAAAATGAAACAAAATAAAAATACAACAGTGAACCTTTAGATATTTCTTACCCTTCAGATGCTTTGTTTTTAATCAATGGTTCAGAATCACAATCTTCATCATCAATTTTCTTTTTGCGGGCTTTTCTTGCTTCCATTTTACGTATATGAGAAAGCTGTTTCTGATAATCTTCAGGAACTAATTTAGCAATCATTTCATATCTATGTGTAAAATAATATAATAATAAAAGGAGGTAATTTTATATGCTACTAGTATCAAATAAAAGGCAATATAAAAGGAGGTAATTTTATATTGTCTTCTATTTGATATTCATTTATAATGACTGACATATATTTAAAAAATATTATATATATATCAGACCTGCCAACCTATGAAAATGAGAAATAGTAGCACCCAAAATTCACATTAATCCAGAGGTTGATTGGTTGGTGTGAGATGAAATCTCACAGTGTTTAAATCATGTTACTTTTTTATTTCTTTTGGCCTTATACATCGATGTTCTTTAAACTTAAATCCATATTTATTTTTGCGCGAGCGATTTCGTTTCGACCGCACATCGGCAAGCTCTGATGTTCCGCAGCACCTGGCATGGGGTGCTTCTCCTTTGAGGTCTGTACGATTGTGATGACGTCATCGGAGCAAGTCTCTCACGGCATATGCATTGAATGGATGTCGATCTTTTCGGAGGTGTGTCTAATCGCCGAGCGTACATCAAATACAAATAAAGCTTTTTAAATGTTTTCTTTCGGATTTGTTTATTAAGACATTACCTAATATTTTAAATTCTCTAATAGATTTAAATCTTTTCGTTCTCTAACTTTTGAAGCCCCCGTATTCTTACTATAAATTAAAAATTTCGTTAATTTTAAATCAGAATCTGTTTTGTTGGTGTTGCTGTCATGACATAGTTTCGTTTTAAAAAAGATCGCGGGGCTGCGGGCTCCCATCGGTCTGTCTACCGATGAATGTGGAATCCGGTGAAAAGCTTTTGCGTAAACGATGTCTGCGATTTTAATAACTCCTGTTAAATTCATTTGTGGATGGTTTGGAAAGGCATTTAGTTGAAATTCTCATCAATAGAAAAAGTCGCCTAGTGCTGCACATTACATTTTAAAGATGCTCGTCAAGAGGAATAAATTATTTTATCAGCCAACGTATTTATTTTTAAAAAAATCGGTGACCAACAGGTGAAGGCCTCTTACTTCTCTTCTTCAAGATGAAATAAAAGATTGATTTATGCTTAAAGGTGTCCTCATCATTTATTTACAGATATACAAGTAAGAAGTTTCCTTTTTCTATTTTTTTACAATTACTGACCTCAAAGAACGGAGGGTTTTATTGCAAATATTACAGAACGCATGTAACTAAAAAGAACTTCCACTAATAATTTTACCTTTCAAATTAACGGCACTTTATTAGTAATACCACAAATGTCGCTGTTTGTGCGATGAAACGAGCCTTAATCTAAATAAAGTTATATCACTTTTATAGCATTTCTTAGCTTTGTTTCATTATAAGTGATTAGCATACATATTTTTACAGTTTTAAAGAGTTTTTAAACTTTGAGTACTGTGGGGGGGAGAGAAACAGGAAGGCAAAATTTTGAAGGTGAAATTTAGATGAAATTTTAATGAAATTAATGTGATGGAATGAATGGTTAATGAAATTTAGAACCGATTATTTATTCACTATAAAGTAACAAATAGAGTAGAAAAAGGTTAAAAAGAATTAAGTTTTTAAGATTTTAAACTTTGATATTGTGGAGGGGAAAGCAAAAGGGTGAAGTGAAATTTCAAAAGAAGGAGAGGCAAGGGAGGATTAAAATTTTTTTAAAATCAGAAATTAAAAGAAATGCAGAAGAGTTTCAACCCTGATTAAGAATTAATATGAGAGTAAAATTAACAGGGTGTCTATACCAGATCAACAACGAATTTCCCTGACTTTTCCAAGTATCGAAATTTGTGATATTATACACAAAATCTCTTAAAAGCTGTGAATTTGAGAGTGGAATTTTCACAACTGATTTTGAAGCAACAACTACTGAATAGTTAAAGAAATTCTTGCAAAATTTATAAATTGTTGAACATTTTATATACAACACATACACACTGACACTTTTAACATAAGGTTCTATCCATTTTGTCCAATCAGGATGAAATTCTTAACATCCGTCACCGTTAATCACAGATTGCTTCTACATATTTTGATATAAACAATAAACATTCAATAAATTAAGCTAACAAATGTTCAGTTCCAAAACAAAGATAAGTAAACAGACTGAAACATCTAACCAATCCTACAACATTCAGTACAAAGATTCAGTGAAACTGGAGTTGAAAATATGAGAGTTACAAGGAAGGATTGAAAAGGGGTAGACAAAATTATTTGCAAAATATGCTGAAATACTCTTTACAGTACTTACTCTTTACCGACAGTACTTATTCTTACCTACAGTAAATACCCTTTACATACTAAGAGCAAAATTTCATTCACTGCAGTTTCAAATCCTTAGTTATAATAAGAAATTTTTTCTTGGAAGTTTCAAATTTTTAAACTCTTTCTCAGAGTTTTCAAATTTCCCTGACTTTTCCTCAGGAATAGTAAATTTCCCTGACTTTTCCTCAGGAATAGTAAATTTCCCTGACTTTTCCTCAGGAATAGTAAATTTCCCTGACTTTTCCAGGTGGCTAGACATCCTGAATTATGCACTTTTAAGGACTTTCTGGAGGTTTTACATGAAAATAAGTACTTTTAAGCACCAAAAATTTCTTTTGAAAAGTGTAAGCATTTTTAAGAACTTTCAATGACCGTATGAACCCTGTATAAGAAAATAAGAAAAAAGTAATATAGCTTACCCGAATTTTCTAATTAATCTGGTAAATATTTCTTTTGCCTTGAATCTAAATGGACGTTGGTTGTCTTTAGAAAGGCTTGTGATAGATTTCACCTGGAAAAAATAATACATATCATAAAGAATATTAAAAAGTAAAAATTTCAAAAACATATATTTTACATAAGAACTCTGATTTTCAAGCATATTATTTCAAAAGCATTTGACTAAAAAATAATAGGATAATTTTAGAGTAGAGAGGGTTAGTAAACAAAAGTTCCTTAAGTAGACGAGAGGAATAATTTAATAAATATTGTCCCCTATGATTTTTTTAAAAACATTACTAGTATTAAAAGCATAAATCAATCACTTTGTACGAATTTTAATACATAAACTAAAACCTTTAACAAAGTTTAAACACACAAATATGTACAATACCATGACAAAAAAAAAAACAAAAAAAAACATACAGACATTTTGAGGATTCTTAGATCCCCCTTCCACAGTGAAGAAAAAAAAAAAAAAATAAATAAAAATACAAGAATAAAATGGGGGTCAAAGAAACCTTTGGTTATAGCCCCGAGTACTGGCTAATGATCTGATTGAAGTGGTGAAAGCAAGAGTTTAAATATTCTAAAGAAATGACATAATTGACAGGAAAACATTGAAAAATAGGAGTCAGCACACAGGATCCCTCCATACCAGCAAAAGAAAATGGTTGCTGGTCATATCATTCACTAAGGAAGAAGTATGTTTTTGAATATAATAATCTTCGTAAAAGTCTAGATACAAAACTGAATTACATTTTTGAATAATTATAGCCTCTGGATAATTAAACTGCTGGTTAGAATTCCAACAATGTTTAGCTATTGTAGATTTGTCACATTCCTGCCTTCCAACTGGTGTTTTTTCAGCCTAAATCTAAGAGCACACTTTGTCTGCCCAATGTAAGAGAGGCTGCACTCACAAAAAATTCTATAAATGCCCCAGGTATTATGGTAGTCAATTGGATCTTTGAGACTGGGCAAAGAAACTTTATTGATTGGAGAGAAAACAACTTTGAAACTAAACCTATTGAGGATACAAGAAATTTGTGTACTGATTTTAGGAAAATAATATAAGACAATAACATTTTTAAATTCTTTATTTGCTGGAACAGAATCAGTGATTGTAGGAGGTTTAGAGATAAAATACAGTTAATGATATTCAAGCTAAATCCACAATCGACGAATAATTTTTGCCTCTGGATAAATTATTCAAAAATGTAACTCAGTTTTTGATTTAGACTTTTACGAAGCTCACTATATTCATAAACATACTTCCACCTTAGTAAATGATATGACCAGCACCCCTTTCTTTCACCAGTGTGGAGAGATCCTGCACAGTGACTCTTTTTCAGTTAGTTCTGTCCGATTACGTCATTTCTTTGGGATATATAAACTCTTGCTTCTGCCTTTTCAATCAATCCATAAGCCAGTTCTTGGGGCTATAGCTGAGGGGTTCTTCGAACCCATTTCAATTCCTTTTTTTTTTTTTCTTTTTTTTCTCTCACTGAGGAAGTGGTTCAAGGAATCCTCGAAACGATTGTATGGGTATTTTTTATTGTTCTGTACGTTATTTGAGTGTAAAAACGTTTAAGATTTTAGCTTTTTATTACAATTCGCACAAAGTTTAAACTATGGATTAAATTTTATTGTTTGGTTCTTTTAGTGCTCAGTTGGTGCAAGAATAAAGTTCTATGTTATTTTGTTTTTCATAGTGAAATGAGTTTATCACGCATTCAGAGAATTGCATTGCTTGAAATTTATTTTGAATGTAAATTGTATGAAAGGTGCAAAGATATTTGGCGAAATAAATATCCAAATGATACAATACCGAGTAAAGGTACACTATATTGACTTGTTTAACATATTCAAGGGATACAAGAAGTCACTCCCAGCATGTTAAAACATGTTTCTACAAACATATGCAAACGAATTCAGCTTTGTCTCCTAGAAAGAGGTGGACATTTTGAACATTTATTATAAATGTAAGTTCAGTATTTTTTCCTATGTGATGTTAAAAGTGCTTTTTATCTTAGCATAAAAGTAATCGTTTTAAGGTTTGCTGTTTTGTGAATAATAAATGCATATGTCGTCAATACAGGAACTTTTAGGACACTCTGTATTTTTAAAGCTATCATATCAACTAAATAACAAATGTTTTGATACTGGCTTCTACTTCTGAATAGTGGGTACCTAACAATATACAAACATGTAACGTGTGTGTGCATAAACTAAATGTTGGTAATATTTTCCATGTTTCAATGAGATGAAAAAATAGTTCTTAACTGTTCCGTAAAAAGAAAAAAAAAAAAAAAAAATTATCACATTTCTTATATACATTTTATTTCTCATGCAGTAAATAGAATATATGCTAATTCATATTCAAATACATATTTATTTTCATATGAAACATAGTTTTGTTCAAAATTTGTGAAAATCACAACAACCCGACTTGTAAAAAAACTAAATATGACCAGTAAGAATTTTTCAGAGTGAATTTGACTCATAGAAAGAAAATTAGAGACATCGCCACCTGAAAAAAGAAAATTAGAGACCACCCGAACCCGGTACAGAACTCTATTCAACGATCGCAAGGTGTCCGCTATTCAGAGGTTTTACTATATTTGAATATTAAAGAACAAAGATTTGTCCATTTTTCTATATAAAACACAAAATTAATATTAGAGATACAATTGATGATTAGTTTTCATAATTGCAATAAAACATGATTTCCTTTCATTTTGGGTCGGATTGCAAGTCAAGGAATTTTTTTTTTTTTTTTTTTGGTTTGAGTCGGGTTGGCTTCAAATGGAATCTTCAAGTTTGGGTAGAGTCTATGGTGATTGAATTTTTTTTTTTAGCACAAATGGAAGCATATTTCTAATTTTATGGGAAAGAAACTTTAATGATTATAGTAAATCTATAACTGTTGGCATCTCTGTATTAATATGTGAACTCTTTTTATGCAAAGATCAATGTACTTTGAAATAAAATAGTATGTAAAATTTATTACTGGCATATAAGCTGCAGATTAAACAAACATGTTTTAAACAACGAGAAATTAAGTATGTACGGCACAGGAATGAGTTACATTTAATAAAGTCTCTGGTTCTAAACACATTTGTTTAATCTTCCCCTTATCCGTTAGAAATTACAGCACTTTAATAAACATAAAAAATTCCTAAAAATTTTGAATACTCATTAGAAAGATTTTTTTTTTTTTAGAAAGATCCATTACCATACTCTCCACATGCTCAGCAAGGTCAGCATTGTCCATGACAGAAAACAAAATCTTGATGAAAGACATTGCTGAAACAACGATTTCACGAGACTTAGCTGTCAGGAATATGCATGTATTTTCAACTAGTAGTTTAATTAAGCCAGAATCCATTTTATCTAAAACAAAATAAAATATAAGTATCAACTGTATCATTAACTTCTAAATATGGAACAACTACTCAAATGTATATTTGTAATTTTTACCTTTAAATTCATACAATACTCTTCCAATGGCAAGAATTGTTGCACTGATAGAATGAGGACCTAAACCAAGACCAGCAAGAAGAACTTCTATATATTTTTTAATAGCCCCTTCAATGAAAGAAAAAGAGAAAAATCTAATTGCAAATGGCATTATCTATATTTACTTGAAATACCAACTGTGACTTTACAATGAAATTAAAAATTCAAGAATATATATTGTGACATACATATATCATGATATATATCCGATAGATATTTATTTTCAAATTATCATGATTGTTATACATCTAATGATGATTGTTTCTCATCATTTCGTGAGTAGCATGCCTACGTATCTGAGATGACTGGCACTTCATTCACTCACTGAATTCAAACATAAACAAATTATTAGACAACAATCAGTAGTTGTGATTTCAGGATCATGTCATTCACCACGATCTCTCCGTTTACAACATCATACAAAGGCAGTCAAATAGCACATGTTTATGCAAAACAACGGCTAAAAGTGTACTTAAAAGACTGGAATTTTCTGGTGTTTTGGCCTTTACCCTTTACTCACATTTTCACTGTAATCTAGCTGTATAATTATTATTTTTAGATCAGTTATGTTGTATTATGTTATTATGTTCTTAAAGCCTTACACACAACCACTGCTTACTCTGTTCAGTTATATTAAAAAGCTGACAATGATGTTTGATATTTTTGATAGATTCATATATTTGATATTTATTTTCAAAATATCATTGTGTATGATATTTTTAACCAAAACAAGTGTAAATAAATTTTTCAACTTTTATTGACTGTGTCGGCCTGCAAATAAAGAATTTTTGCCTTGTACAGTGACTTTTTTAGCTAAAAAGGAGAAAGAAAAACTGAATTTTTAAATGTAGAATCAATATGGGATAATATTAACTTAGAATAGCCATGAAAGATAAATTGCCTAATTCAGATAATCAGTTATTTGCAGCTTTTTTACAAAGAATCTTTGATGGGTTTGATTTAGCTCAGTTTAAACTGCACAATGGATTAGGGAATAAAAAAAACAGGAAGATTAAATTTATGTACAAAATTTTCAATAAATAAATAAATAAAAATAAGAGATATTTTGTATTTAATTTCTTTTTTGTATAAAATATAAAATTTTCATGATAAATGATACAGAGTCCTATATTTTGTTTTTTGATGAGTGTAAAAAGAAGATTATTTCTGTTTTCAATTAGTTGATTTTCAATTTTGTAATAAGTGGGGGAAGAAAAAAAAAAAAGAACTAGAAAACAGGAATTCTGCTATTTAGTGTCGCCCCCGATGAAAAAAAAAATGTATATAAATATAGGTAGTACAAAACATATTTCAGTTTTAAGACTTAAAACATACGCTTTTATTTTATATAAAATGATGTCATTCGCATCCACTGAAGAATTCCTCATTTACGATCCAGTCTTAAACAACAACTACAGTAAAGTATGCATATGACATCACTATCGCTGAATAATACACAAATCCCCCCCCCCCCCCCCCAAAAAAAAGAGATGTCGTCATTGAAGAAACTTGACAAAAAAAATTGGCTATATAATGATTAATATGCCTTCATTTGTTTGTAATATTAATATAGATAATTAAAATTAAATACAGTTTATAATACCTCCATGTTTTATCAGAAATGATTCGTTTATATTTTTTAAAACTAGCACGTATTTTAATTACATTTTATTTCAGTTGTTATGGAAAAATGGCAACAAAAAGATATAATTACTATTTTCCAACTACTTTTCCTTTACTTTCTACAGAAATGAAGTACTTGAGTTGCCAACATTAAACAAATGGAGCTAAAAACTACAAAAAAATTAATATCTCAAAAATAAATTGAGATGCAGTTTCCAACCAAATTGCATTTAAAAGTACCCCCCCCCCCCCCCCCAATATGACAGGAAAAAAATAACCATACAATGATTGTTTTACGGCTGGCTTATACAATGGAACGTTATTTTTTAGAGGCGACACTTTAATTACTGACTGAAAGAAACAGCATATCAGAGGCTAAAAAGGACATTTAGAATAATGTTTTAAGTTTTCATGTTAAGCGCAATATGTTTTAGTTTCTAATACTATTTACATTAAATCTGAAAATATTTATCAGCAACAGTAAGTTGATTATTTCAAAAATATCGAATATTTTTTATATTTTCCAAAATATCATGATATTTACCATCCCTGGAATATTTCATGATGAATTCAAATCTAAAGTGGCTATTTTCTGACACATTTATGAAGTCAATTTTAATTTTATAGGCATGAATTTGAAAGTGTCTGATTATAAAACTATAAAATAAATTATATATATATATATATATATATATATATATATATACAAACAAAGGATCTTTCAGAAAAATATATAAAAGTTGGCATTTTGAATATAATCTTTGGATGTGACAAACCAAGAGATATTGTTATGACACAGCATTCAATTTTAACTCAAAATGATGCAGATTTAGTAAGAAAGGAAATACACTACTCTACTCAAAATCACACAGGTCCATGAATGTCTCAGAAGCTTTTACATTTTTGGATGTGAAAAATTAATTTTTTAATAACTGCTTTAATTCAAAGTTGTAAGAAAATAAAAAAGTCATCCAGACTGGAGAATTATCACTATATACAGGGATGAAAAAAGAATGGCTGGCATATATGAAAAAAGAAGAATATAAAAACAAGGAAGAGGAAAATACATATATCTATTTTTAATTATTAGTATTTTATTAAAAGACAGAATAAACAACTGGCAATAGAAATTAGTTTGCTTGCTTTCAGGGATCATCCATGTTTTTAGATATAATCTAGGGAAAATTCTAGAGAGTTCATAATGGATTTTACCACCCATTTCACATTACAATAAATCACTTAAACACTTATAAAATAAAACTGTTACATCTAAACAGTGTAGGTTTTATCTTATTTTGGTCTTGATTCCAATGAAGTAATACAAGAACACTGTCATCACATTGTGATGGAGAAAGATTGAGCACAGCAAGTCATGGTGTGTATTTCGATGGTGAATCATTTTCGAATTTTAAATTTCTTCAAAAAAGGCTATACAGTACAGCATACAAGCAGGATTACAAGCACTTAACAGTTTTTCTCAGGCAGTGCTCAGACAGAATTTTTTGGACATCAGTCAATTAATTTGTCCAGAAAAATTCTACTTTTTCAGTATTCATAAAAATAAGCATAAAGAATCTCCATTTGTAACAGTTTATTTTGCAGTTTAGAATTTCTACAATAGATTTGACTATAAAATTATTGAGCAAAAAGATGAATCATTTTGTCAACATGGTAGAAAAAAAGGTGTTTAATGACAAAAGTCTTCCAACAAAACTGGTTAGAACTGACAGGAAAATTCCAGAAGAAAAGGGAGGGGGGGGGGGGAGGAGATGACAAACAGAAAAGAGGAAGATTTAAATTATATATATAAAATATATATATACTAAAAATTGGAAAGGTATCCGAGGATGATTTTCTTTCCTTTAAATACATACATATGCTTTAGTTACCTGACAAGCATAGCATATGCTATAAAAATGCACTATTTTTAAATATCAATTAAACTTAAATTCAGTGTCAAATCATCATGGTGTTTTATTTATAAATCTCGGAAACTTAATACAACAAATGTAATTTATTTGAATCAAAATATTTAAGAACCTGTTTGATCATTAGGACTCCATTCTAACAGAGTATTGCCAATAATAATGAGTAAATTAAATGCAGCTGCTCTAGCCTTCACTGAATTTTCTTTGGTACACAGAACAGCCTACAATATAAAAAGAAATCAATTAACATCTAAAACAAGTTTTTAAATATTTTTAACAATGTTTCAAATGCATTTATTAATTTACAGTGTCATTTTTTTTTTTTTTTTTTTTTTTTTTTTTTTTTTTTTTTTTTACTGCAGAATATACATTATAATATGAAATTATTTTAATATCCACATAAAAGAACTAATTGTTAAACATCTGAGACATAAAAATGGAAATTTGTCTGTCTGTCTGTAATTCTAAACAAATCCATAGTTTGGAGGCCAGAATTGTGAAATTCTAACATGTGTATTAAAACATGGCTGAGGCAACTAACGTAATCTGGAATCGAAATAAATTACAGTTCAGTTTTAATTGATAAAAAACCAACAATTTAAAAACAATTTCCTATCAAATTTAAACATTTTTTGTTATAGCAGTTGCCAACAATTAAAAATCCACAATAAAATTCTTACCACAACAATTTCTTTCCTATTGAAAGATTTCCATGTGAAAAATGAAATAAATAGTTTGAAGAATTAAAAAAAAAAATAGTTAATATTACTTCATGTTGGAAATATAATGGACGTCAGCAGGTGAATATATAATGTCATATGAGTTTGAAAAATCGTGTTGAAACATGATAAAACTCGATTACGAAAATATTGGCATACTTTAACATTTTGAAGTTCTCTGAACAGGCAAAAATGCTTTGTACTAGCAAAGAGCACTTTTTACAGATTACCACATTTTTTCATATTTGTAGAGCTCTAACCCTTTAACTATGAAATGAAAATAATCAATTATCGGCTATTTATCAACACGAGGGATATAGGCCCTAAGGGCCGGGAGGAGGGGGGGGAGAGAAGTGATCTCCGTGGGGGTCTTTCTAAGGGAACCTAACCCGTATTTATGCATGGAAATCCATGGAAACTCCAAGCGATTAGGCCGACGGGCACGATTGGGTTCGAACCCAGCACCTCCTGTCTTCAAGCTTTGAGAGCAATGAGAAAAGTGGATTTTATGTTGTTTTCTTTGTTGTAAATCGTTGAAACAAGCTAGAATGATGAGAGATATGTTTTGTTTTATTTATTATAACCACAGAAGAGTGAAAAACTTGATAGAGAATGACAGAGATGAAAATAAAAAGTTAAATTACATTTATTGAATTTTTTTTTCTTTTTTTTTTTTAGCTGGGATAAAAGAATACAAAAAAAATTGAATTTAGTCTAAAAAAATAAAAAGATTTAAAATTTTATAGAGGAATTTAATTTAGCAGAAATATTTTAATTATTTTATAATGACAAATACATTATCTCAATGAAAGTATATTTTTTCTTAATAATTTAAAATTACATTTCAATTCAATTTATTAATACATTTTTTAAAGTTAAATTCATTTTCTTAAATTACATTACAACATAAGTAATTTAAAATTACTAATGTTAAAATTTCTGCTATGATTAATTTAGAATGAGAATTTTTTTTTGTATAAGGTAAAGGAAGTAATAATGCTGAAAATCTTTAAGCAAGCTAGGAGAGTAAGGCTTTGTTGGAGTGTGCTTTAAGAGTTGGGTGATATCCAACTCAAACTATATTTAAAGTCAACCCACAACCCAACAAAAAAAAATTTTGTCAACACGAGATTGACCCAAATCCAAAATTCTTATTATATTAATCATATTTTGAATGATTGTTTTTATTTTCATAAAATTCTCCAGTTTCTAATTTCTTATTTTTTGTGTGAATTTTTTAGTTTTGAGCCAACAATCCATATTATAAAACTAATCATAAAATATTTTCACACACAGCTAAGTAAATAAAAAGACTGACTAACTTCTTGACCTTTAACTTTACAATGCTGGGATAAATATAAAAAAAAAAAAAACCTTAAAACAGGAACCAAGTCCTGCACTTTTCGTAAAGTCAGCGGAAAAGACGAAACTGCAATTAGATAAACGATGTTAATTTTCCAAACAAAATATACAAATTGTATTTTGTTGTTTTTCTTTTTCTATTGATATAAAATATGTAACGCTAATCCACACCTGCCAACATTTCAATTTTGAAATACTGACAATTTTTATGACGTATTCTTACGTGCTTAAAAATACATAACACATGCACATGCAATGAAAAAAGTAATATTTCATAACATTTTCTATGTTATGTATTCATGTAGTCTTTTTTTTTTTTTTTTTCCAAAATAAAAACGTGAGATTTCATAAGAAAATTTTTTTGCTTGGGAAATTCTAAATAAAAAAAAAAAAAAACTGAAATTCAGAGCAAATTTTCTGAAAGGTTACAGCCAAAGGATTGGGGAGGAAAGTGGGGGGGGATTCCCTGCCCGTGCTAATTATGAGTTTTTTCGAGGCCCTTTGACGAAATTCGCGTTTTTGCCATGATCCTGTGAAAATTTGCATTTGTTTCACAATCCTTTGACGAAATTACTGTTTTTTCCCGCGATCTTTTGAGGAAATTTGCATTTTTTTCATGATCTTTTGACGTAATTTGCAGGGGTTTTTTTTTGTGATTTTTTGACGAAATTTGTGTTTTGCCGCAATCTCTTGACAAAACTCACATTTTGTTTTTTTTTTTCGATCTTTGCCGAAATACGAATTTTTCTCATAATCTTTTGACGAAATTCGCATTTTCTCACGATCTTTGACAAAATACGCATTTTTCTCGTAATCTTTTGACGAAATTCGAATTTTACTCGCGATCTTTTGACAAAATTTGTATTTTTTAATGCGATCTTTGACGAAATTCGCGTTATTTCCTGCGATCTTTGACGAAATTAACTTTGTTTCAAAGATTTTTGATAAAATTCGTGTTTTTTCACACGATCTTTGACGATATTCGCGTTTTTTCGCGATCCTCTGACAAAATTAGCGTCTTTACGCATTTTCTGATGAAATTCGCGTCCTTTTCACGATCCCTTGACAAAATTAGTGTTCTTTCCCCGCAATCTTTGACAAAATTCGCATTCTTTTCACGATTCTTTGCTGAAATTAGTGTTTTTCTTGCGATTTTTTGGAAAAATTCACATTCTTTTCATGATCCTTCGACAAAAAAGTGTTTTTCTGCGCCATTTTTAACAAAATGTGCATTTTTTTTTCGCGATCCTTTGACAAAATTTGCCTTTTTTTTTTGTTAATTTTCCAAAATTTGAACAATGTTAATTTTCCAAATAAAATATACAAACTGTATTTCGTTGTTTTTCCTTTTCTATTGATATAAAATATGTAACGCTAATCGTTTTTTTTTTTATTTTCTCTTCATGGATATCATGTCTACGAGCAAGGTTATGATGCCAACCATTTAATTGTTTGTGTGTGCATTATCTTGATTGTTTATATAAAAACAATACTGTACAGAAATTAAGTCACTAAGAATATTATACAAAAATTCTTAAAAATTCCTCCGAGCTTATAAAATATCATAACGAATGTGATATTTAAATTTTTTTAAAGTGTTGTCCTATGAGCTTTTGCGAAATTTTTTATTTACAGAGTTTCATTTAAAAAATATACAGGGTGTCCCATAGACATTTTAGACAAACTTTAAGAAGAGGTAGAGCACATCAAAAGGATTGAGAATTGCTTAGCAACCCATGACCCGAAACGTCATAGTATGCTACTAGGTGGTGCTGTTAATGAGAGCACTGGAGAAGAAATATCTTCTTTATGGCAGTCATTCGAGCCATAGTCGACTTGAAAAGAACATGCAACATTTTATGGGCAGGGAGCTGGCAGACATTCATTTTGTGTACGGATTGGTTGATGACAATGCACAAGCAGATCAAGGACTGTATTGGGAACAGTTCCTACAGAGAGATGTACCAGACCAGAGGATGTTTTCGAATCATCACAATTTGCATGAATATGGGTCTTTAAGTTGTAGTAGACATAATGAGGGCATGCCATGTGTGACTCGTGTGCCTTACATGGAACATACTGTGTTGGATGCGGTAGCATAGAGAAAAATCAGAGTGCAGTGTATGTGCTGTCGCAGCAGTCATAGAAGGATCTCAGAATAGTGTACATTGCATTTGCATGGCGAAACCATACACCCATATCATCTCCAAAGAGTACAGATTCTACTCCCCACTAGGGCTGGGCAATGTCTAGAATTAAATATCATGGTAAATCGGCATCTTTATATCATGATATTCCGATATATCGATTTAGGAAAGTGACCCCCCCCCCCCCCTAGGAGAGCAAAGTGGTGGGTAGAGCGCCGGAAGTGCAAAATATGATTAAGCGGTCACAGGCCTTTCCAACGATATGTCAAATGAAGGATGTCGGCAAAATATAAGAAAGTCCCCCCCCCCCCCCCAGGGTAGCAAAGTGGTGGACGGAGCACCGGAAGTGCATAAAATGATTAAGCGGTCACGGGCCTTTCCAATGATATGTCACATGACGGGTGTCGGCAAAATATAAGAAAGTGCCCTCCCGTGGGATGGAGGGGGGTGGGTGGGGGGGTGGTAGTGGGAAGAGGGACACTGAAAGCGCATAACATGAATAAGCGGTCACAGGCCGTTTCAGCAAAATGTCACATGAGGGATGTCGACAAAATTTAGGAAAGTGCCCTCACCTGGGGGGGCAAAGTGGTCGGCAGAGCACCGGAAAGACATAAAATGATTAAGCGGTCACAGGCTTTTCCAACGATATGTCACATGACGGGTGCCGGCAAGATTTAGGAAAGTGCCCCCCCCCCCCCCCCCCCCCCAGTGGTAACTCAACCAAATTGCTCAAGATGCTAGTTTCCCACCTTCTGTTTTGCTTACAGATGAGGCATACTTCACGCAAGATGGCATATTCAGCCAACACATGCACATTTATCGGCTCGAGAAAATCACCACAGAGTAGGACTGTATGCTGCCCAACATTGCTTCTGAGTGAGCTTTTGAGCTGGTTAGGTCGACGACTTCTTAGTCGGCCTTACCTGTTGCCATCACCTCTGTCATCAACATATTATCTCGTCTTTTTAGAACGGGTACTACCAGTCATACTTCAACATGTGCCACAAAATGTGAGACGCAGCAACATGCAGTTTCAGCAAGATTTTGGGCACCTCCCCATTATGGAAGATGTGTTCAGATACATTTGAATGTGTCATTTGGTCAATGGTGGAATGGCCAGGCAATCAGTCCACCACGCTGTCATGATTTAAGAAGCATGGATTTCTTTCTTTGGAAAGCACTTAAAGTTGATGTGTAAGCAACACCTGTTGAATCTGAAATCAATCTGGTTGCAAGAGTCGTCTGTGTCGCTGTGGCTTTTCAAGAAAATCTAGGTATGTTCGATTGGATCTGCTGATCCATGGTTCTTTGGTGAAATGCATGCATCATTTGCAATAGTGGAAACTTTGAACATTTGTTGTAACATTTTCAAGTTTCATCTACTACACCATATGTAATATTTATGAGCAATAAATATTTCAGGTAAGCTCTGTCTTTTGTCCCTTTATTTCTTTTATCTCTGATATCACTTGCCTATGACATTTTTGGTTATGGGTTGCTATGCAATTCTCAATGCTTTTGATGTGCCCTACCTCCCCTTAAAGTTTGTCCCAATATTTATGGGACATCCTATATATTTGCTATCTGAATAGCAAATTTTATATGTAGCTTACTTCAGAAACAGAGGGTATACAGAGCTTTCTTAAAAATTCCAGAGAGTATATGAGCATACCCTCCACTACAACCCTGGCTATAATAGGGTTCACTTATTATATAAAAATTAAAATGTCTTGAAAAAGTATATCACTGATAGAAAAAGATTTCAAAGAAAGTAATCATAGCAATATCTTTAGAAAACATTTTTCAAAGTTTTCTAGCATTTATTTACAAAATTATTATACGAAAATTGTTTTTTTTTTTTTTTTTTTAATATATATATATAGAGCATCAATATAAAAAATTGCTCTATACACACACAATGTTCATTTATAATATAAATCAGGGGTGATTGTGAATTCATGAAAAATACCTGAAATTTTAGCAAGAAGAAGCTTTGGTATGGAGAGAGAACATATAATTTATTGCAGGGAGGTCCATTTCTCTCATTATGAAATATATTACTTTTAATTATGTTTAACAATCATATGAAATTGATGTTTTAGTGTTATTTTATGAATTTAACTATCAGAAAAACTGGAATTCCAGTATTGAAAATGAAATAAATACTTTAATTCAGCTATATTACCTGAACACAATCACCCCTGATAGATATAATATCCAGTTTATGAATAGGCAGTTTTATGTGTAACACTATTATATTTAAAACTGTTAATAATAATAATAAAAAATAATAAAATCCAATCAAAATAGACTCCAGTGCAAAATTTTTGCAAATTATATTACAAAATAATTTCCAACATCAAAAATAAGATTTAATTTTTTTCAAACATTTCTTTCATTACATTAATACACTTTGCCAGAGTTCAGAAATATAATAAATAAACAAATTCAAAATTGATTTGCACTAAAATTGTATAAAGACAATGCAACAATTTATAAAATGATAGACAGAACATAAGAAATAAAAGTTAAGCAACTGGGAACAAAATCAAAATAGTGTAATAGGGAGGGGAAAAAAGCAAATAAAATATTTTACCTCAGGGACAAAATTTGTTTTTACAAACTCTTCCGCACTATCAGGTAATCGTTTAATAATGTGACCAAGTATGTTCAGTCTCAACTAGAAAGAAAAATAAATAAATAAAAATCCTATTTAAGAACCAAAATAATGCTAGAAATATGTGTAAAGTTTTTAATTAACTTATGCATTTAAAATTAGACATACTTTTGACATGTACATGAAACTAACAAAACTCTAATTTAAACTTCCGCATCATTAAGCTTTAGAAACAATGGGAAAGGAAGTTGTTGGAAAGCACCAGTTTTTATATGGTGTTAAGAAGTCTCTTTAAGTGAAAATAATCAAATTCCCAACTTTTGTGGAAAACTAAGAGCATAAATATTACTGGTGAAGGAAGTTTATGCCAACATTGTCACAATTTTCAGCCTCTTTCCCCCCCCTCCTTTATCAGTTATTTATTTTATTTTTTCAATACCTTGGAGCAGTGCTTTTTAATTAATATGTCCCAACACACAAGTGTGATGCGACTAATTGAGTGAAATATTGAAGTAATGTTGAATTTCCAAAATATCTTTCATTTATTTATTAAATTATGAAATGATTATGAAAATTATGAGTATATTTAAAAATCTCCTTTAAAAAGAATATTTTTTACCATTTTAGTTTTCGCCAATATTTTAAAACAAATTTTTAAATATTATACTTGACTAAGTCAAAGTTGAATAATAATTATTTTCATATTGATGAAAATGTTTTTTCTAATTTTCTAGTGCATAGGTTTGAAAAGTTATGAATTTTTGTTTTTTATAAATTTAATTTGTCTATCAATTATATTTTTTATTCAATCATAATTTATTTTGAAGATTTACATTCTTTCTTTACATACCACTTAGGTACTATACATATATAACATTATCAACATTTTGCTAAATTTCAACCCCCTTTCATCCCTTACAATATCAAACGTCATCATTCGTTGAACCCCACCTCTACTCGATGATATTGTTACCGAAGTCAAAAAATTCTTTTATTTTTAGATTTTTTGTCTTTCTTTTTATACGCTTGCAGTGGTAGACACATATGATTATACATTTGTTAGTCGCATACTTTACGGATTTAAGAAGTTAATAATACATCAATACACGAAATAAATTTATATCAAATAACATCTAAAAGAGTTAGTTACTATTTAAAAGTATTTTAGCTTATTGTTACATATGCATCAAAAAGTAATATTGTCTTCTTGCACTTGACCCTTGCCTGGGGAGGTTGAAAGCAGAACTTATCAACAAAACACTGAACAACAGCATCATTTCTTACATATTATGCTCCTGATTTCTCTAACTTTGAACAATATGTGCATATGGCAGAAGAACAGGAATGCAAAACATTGGAGTACTCTAAAATTTTGGAATGAACTGATTTTATAAACATTTAATGGATTTAAAAATAACTTTGTATTTTCATAACACATTAAAAAAAAATAATAATATTAAAGGCAACAAACTATTTAGATCTAAAGAAAAAGTTCAAGATATCTTGCAATATCAAGTGCCAGACCCCCCCCCCCCCCCCCCCCTCCTCACCAGTAAAGTGATAACATTTATATACGCACAGACCCTTAAGAGAATTGGATCAGGGTTCCCAGCAAAACATGATTGACAAATTCCCTTACTTCCCCTGACTGAATCTCAAAAATTCCCTGACTCAAAACGGCCACACAGCGAAATTTGTTACTTATTTTCGCAATCCTTTATCAAAATTAATGATTTTTTTCTGCAACCGTTCTTGAACTTTCTCTATTTTTTTTTGCGATCATTTGATGTACTTCATGATTTTTTTCCCAAGACTATTTGATGAATTTCAAGTCATTTTTCATTTTTTCTCCAACACTTTTCCATGACTTTTTAGAAAATATTTGTAAATTCTCTGACTTTTCCTATATATTTTTTAATTTCCCTGACTACTTTGAAATCTCCTGATTTAACCTGACTTTCCATGATGCTGGAAACTCTGTGGATATTCGAGAAAAAATTAAATTAAAAGCAAAAAGAAACAGGGAAATATTTATTTTTGATGAAACAAGAACTGGAGGTTTGTTTGCCTATTATTCCTTAGTATTATTAGTCCTTGTAATAGGTGAAAAACTATACTAATGGGCTCAAAATATTAGCTTAGCTATTACTGTTAAGTCAATAATCAATTCAATTAATTAACTGTATTATTATTCTATTGTAAATAAACATGGACATTGACACTCATATTATCTGATAAATCTAAATAAAAAATTGTGTGCTGGGCAATTCCTTATAAAATCAAGGAGCGTTGTTTGTCCCAAAAGGTTAAAAAATCTTTAGTCTTAAAATAGCCTTGCATTTATGGCAACGAAAAATACAATTTCAATCCCTCCCACTCCTCCTCTTTATGGCTTTAATTTTTTTGTAGAATAAATTTTTGAAACAAATAAATTACATTTGAACAGAACAGGTGTTCGGTCAGCTAATGATTTTACATTAAAAATCATTTTCAAACAAAATACCTTGTTTATTGGATAAATTTCTTTCTAATTTTAATTTGAATGGAATGCAATTAAAGTTTAATAATTTATTTATTTTTAATTTTTTTTTTAATTTTTCAACTTATTAATTAGAACATATCTACAAAGAGGAATAAACCCCCCACTTCCCATTTTTTAGACAAAACAAATATATAAAAAAAAAACAAAAATACTTACAGCTTTTGTGGCTGGAGTTAAACCTGAAACACAGCCACAAAGGAGAGGACTTATGTCTGCTAAATTATTTTTGACAAATGATTTACAGGACTTCGACTCAGAACTGCAGATTTCATTCAATACACTGTATGACTTCTTTTGAGTAGTATGGTTAGAGTCCTATACAAAGGAAGGAAAATATGTCAATTTAGCTCAAATTAATATTTTCATAAGGTGAAAAAAAATCAAGATTTTTTTTTTAAAATCGGATTTAAAAAAAAAAATTAAAATCAGCTTTTTTTTTTTTTTAACCATTTGGAAAAATAGTTATTGTCCTTCGTGAGGGTAGGAAATCAAAAACATATCTGAAGTGTTTTATTGGTTGAATCTGCATTTTATTCGTTTTCCGATTGGCCTATACAGTAATCTATATTTTCCCTTTACTTTCAACAGAGATGGATACTTCTGTTGCCACTATGACAAAAAAGTAATAAAAACTACAAAATAAGTAAATAAATAAATAAAAATTAATAACTCAGAAACAAATTGAAATACAGCTTAAAAAAAAATTGCATTTAAAAGTACATTTTTTTCTCTATACGAGGGTGTAAAAAGTCATATTGTGGGATGTTTAGAAGTTTAAAAATGAAATTTCATTTAAAATTGCTCCAGGAACATTAATGTTTAATTCATGGCTTATGTAATGTATGACCAGCTCCGTAGAAGTTTAAAAATTTACAGTACCGAAAAATGTAATCCATGGCATATGTAATGTATGATGAACTATGTGCGATTTTTTATGTCTTAAATTTTAGTCTTTGAAAAAATCATTTTCCAAATGGTCTTTGTAATTTGTTAAATTGCATTTTTTTAAAAAATTTATTTATTTATTTAAATCGGATTTTTAAGATCCCCCCCCCCCCCCCCCCCAAGAGTTCAAATACTGAATAGCTACCAAGAGTTTTAGGTTTCAAAACAATTAAACCTCTGATTGCTAACATAATCTATGTTTTAACACTTTAATTAAAAAAATTATAATTATTAGTTAATAATTACAGAAATTATACAAATTGCAAATTAGTAGTTTCATTAGTTAGTTGTTAGCATTATATACATTAATATTTTGTAAGACTTATGTAAAATTATATTAAATACTAGTGATATTTACATTTATTGAAATTATTAAGAACTGCATTTAATATTAAATTGTTAACAGAACTTAAAATTAATAATTAAGAGATTAACTTTCAATTAGGTACATAATATACATTTTATACTTTAATTATTAAAATGATAATTAATAATTTAGTATTCATTCTAGAAAAAAAGAAAAAGGGACAGGATGCTAGTTCCAAAAAAGGCACTATTTCATGAGGAAATATATTAGTAATGTGTTTACTATGTTAAACAAAGTGACATTAGTTTTTAATAATTTTATGAATTGCAAATTGAAAAAAATACAATTAAATAACAACATGTTTTAATAATAGCCTTTCTCTAAAGAAATAAAGTTCTATAGTTTTTGCAAGGTCTTGGGCACATGGATTAAGAAATACTGTGGAAAGTATTTTATAAGAAATCTCTGGCTACAACTACAGGTGAATTTCACTATTTTTTGAAAAGTAAGCGTGCATTTTGTGTATTTCAAAAGGGGCAGGGTGAGGTGCTCTTAAAAAGTGGCCTAGAAGAAGCAGTAAGTAATTACAGAATAAATAAAAACTGCAAATAAGAAAACTTTCACTAGTTAGTAGCACAAATAACAATACTAACAAATACAGTAAACTCTGTCTAAGGCGGAATCGGTTGGGACTGAGAAAATTTTCCGTGGTAGACAATATTTCGGCTTATGCAAAAAAGATCCCAACTCCCCCTCAAAAAGAATTTAAAAAAACTCGATTTTTGATTATTTTTCATTGATTTTCCTGACTCGAAAATCGATTGAAAACTGAAGTTCTGAAAGATCCTTTGTCTTTATAGGTAAATGAGAAACGCTATTCAATTTCTTAGTACTGCTGTAATACATGCAAATTGGAGGTTTACACACACAAAAAGTAATAAACTTCGAGAATGAGACAGAACGCTATAATTTTGAATTTGAGTACAACGTTAGAATATAATATATTGTACTTTAGAAAATATGTATTTTCATAAATGTGCATTCTACTAGAAATAATAACTTTTAAATGCAATTTTGTATAGGAAAAAAATGTCATAAGCAAGAATTCCTTAAAATTTAAGCTCCACCAGTAGCTGAGAGGTTCTGCTCTCGAAGCTGGTAGAAGGAAGGTGCTGGGTTCGAACCCAATCGCACCCGTCGGCCTAACCGTTTCAGAGTTTTCATGGTTTTCTTCAAAACCGTGGATTCCCATGCATAAATACGGGTTAAGTTCCCTTAGAAAGACCCCCACGAAGGGCACTCCCCCCCTCCAGGGCCTATATCCGACGTGTTGATAATTGGCTGTCATAAATACAAACCAAAATCAAACCTTAAAATTTAAACAGTTTCTGCTCTTTTGAATTAACTTTTTCAAAGTGTTATGGAATTTAACTGACATCCTCGACATTGAGTACGTGACTTAACAGTTTTAAAGTCTGATAAACGAAATGCCTTTCATTTTTAAAATATCTTTTTTTCCACCTTATGCAAAATTTTGGTTTCGGTGGGACCTTAAAATCCTTTCCATTTCCGCGTTAGACAGCATGAGTTAATGTAATTTTCTATGGGTTCGCCGGGACTTGAAGAATTTTCTGCGGTAGACAGATTTCCGGCTTACACAGAGTCCGCCTTAGACAGAATTTACTGTATTATTTGCAGCTCGTTTTGTATTTGTACTTAGAAAAATCACTGTGAATTACCTAAATCTAAACTTACACATATGTATGTGTATGCAAACAAAAAAAAATATGAAAAGGAGAGAAATAAACCTATTCATACACACATACAGAGTAAATATAATAGCCAGTTATATCTGAAATTCTTAAAATATTAAATAACAGTATTATTACCTCTCATTGGGAATTATTAGTTTTCAATATTTTTTTTTTTTTTTTCAGGGTGACTACAGAAATATAATTTTCAATTTCCCTGATATATTTAACTTTTCCCTGATATATTGCTCGCTGAGCAATGTCACCATTTTCCAGCCAGCGTACGGCACAAAATTTCTTCGGAAAGCATTTCGATCCGGATAATTCAGTATAAATTGCCCAACATGCAGGCACATCCTTAAATAAATTAAATAACACTCTCAAAAACCCTACAACAGACCAATTTGTTGATCGCATGGCAGCTTTAAAGGCACCATGCATTATATGGAGACCACAGGTACCAATATTTAAAATCTCTGAACTATGTTCACTTTCAAATCTTTAAAAAATGAATGGTTCACATTTGGGCCATCCATTGAAATTTGTAAAATGGATTTCATATTTAGAGGAGAGAGAGCTTCCTTAAAAGCTTCTCTTATGTTGTCAGAAGTGGCACGACCTAAAAATGAAGAAGTGAATAATTTTGTACTTGCCCCAGAATCATCTTTATTCTAAAATCTGATATTCATATCCATTTGGGTCTTTTGAGAAACTTTATTCAACGGCAATTTTGTTAATGAACTATCTTTTAAATAAGGGACTATACCATAAAGGATGGAATATGCAATCTCTGTTCTTTGCAATTGCATTTTTTGTGCTACTTCGCTATCGGAAAACATAGCTCTAAAAAGCATCACATCTTTACTTGCTGATTGCATGGATTTGTGTGTCATTATTTGAATGCACCAAAGAATTTCTGCTTTTGTTACTTGGTCATTAATGGAAAATTTCTGTAAAGTTTCAGATGCAACAGCTAATTTGTTATCGGATGAGGAACTCGAAGTTGTTGGCTCAGAACAAAGCGACGTATTTGCAGTAGTAGGGTCAGTTTTTGGTTCTTCTACTTTCAAACTCTCCTCATTTGCAATTTTTTTGGAAAGTAATGAATTTATTATATTTCGCTGTGATGCAGCTTTCATCCTTTTTTTATGTTCAGCTCCGTTAGCAGGACTCGTAAGTGCTCTCCGACCCATATTACTTAGCATAAATGAATAGTGGCATTTTATGCTATACACATCATTAGGCACTTCTCTAATCCAATCCTTAAACTCTGGATTATTAAGCCAATCAACTTGAAACTACGTCGCCATAAATAACTAGTGTTTCTATCCGAATCCAAGTAAGAGAAAATATGACCGTCTGCACATTCGATCGCGAGTGGAGTCCGATCCAAAATAACACGCGGTATGCAGACGCGATTTCGTTTTGTAACGTTGAGGTGTATAAGTGCATGAACAGTTATTGAAAAATGATTATTCCATATTCAGGTGCTAAGTCACAATAAAAAAGTAATACCATTTAGCGACGCAATCCCATTTTCAATACAAGATAAACAAGGCATTGCAAGACAGCGGGAGCGGGCTGAGGCGGGGCAGCAACTGAGTTGCCCATAGCCGAAGAAGTGGCTTCATGACATCAGTACCAATCAGATAAAAGCGTTTTCTCCTTCACCGCTCCAAGTTAAATTGAGAAGTAGCCGCGCTTCGAATGGAAAATGCATAATGAAAGACCGTTCGCACTATTACAGAAAAAGAAAAATGACAACACATTTTCCCCCGATTTTAAGCAGAATTCCCTGATTTTTCCGGAAATCTTAAATTCCCTGACATTTCCCTGTTTTCCAGGTCTGTGGTTACCCTGTTTTTCCATCTCATAGAAAAAGTTTTGCTGCCTTTTCAATCAATAATTAATTTTTTTATTTGGTGTATATGAGTTACGAAGTACAACAAATATATATATATATATATATATATATTTAATAATTATTTTAAATTATAATAATTATTATAATTATTTTAATATAGTTAAATGACAGTTATTAAAATATTCTCTGACGAAGGGCTTGGGAAAGGCCGAAAGTACCAAGAAGCTTTAAATAAAATATATTTTTTTAACTTGTAACGTTTCTTCTTTTATTTTAGCCGCCCTTTAATTAAACCAGTGAGCTTTTTTTAAAAGTTCATATTGTATATTTTATGTTTTAATCAAGGTATCAAAATTCTTTTTATATAGGAGTAGTGAAATATTGCATTCCACCTTATGATTTTGTAGAAGAAATATTTTTTAAAATTCACTACTCCTATATAAAAAGAAAGCAAACTTTACTTAAATCAAGGAAATAATGCAAGGAAATAGTTTTTTTTTTTTCTTTCTTTTTTTCCCCAGAAACTAATGAAAGTTTCATTTTTTAAGCAACCAATAAACAGCTTTTGATTTTTTGAATAGGTACTTTGTTCTTCATTATTGAAATTATACTTGGAATTGTTATCATGTGGATTATCAGTTAATCTAGAAAATTTAAACAATTCCAAATTCAGCAACAATGTTTCTTTTATTCCTTTTTTCATTTTATTAAGAAAAAAGCCTACAAATGGATCCTCAGCAGTAATTCGCTGAGAGGTAGCTATTAAGTTAAACATGCTTATGAATTTTCCTAACTTCAATACCATATAAATTCCAATTTTTTTTTTTAAATTCCCCCCTGCCCTCTTCTATTGACATTAATTCCTAACAATACATCATAAAATTGCTTTGTGTGCTGCAAAATTTAACAGATTTCAAAGACAGCCTATACTAAAAATTGTTTTACTTCTCTTCTCTGAATTTTAAACAGAACCTACTAGTTACTGAAGTAATTTTTAATAAAATACTAAATTCAATTTAGCACACTTAAAAATTTCAAAAAGTAGTAAAAATACAATTTAAAATATGACTGACCACAGTCGTCAAAAAATTTATTTTTAGAGAAGATATTTAAATATTGTATGTAAAAATATAAGCGATTTAAAATTTAAATACATTTTAGATAACAATATTAATGTTTAATTTATCCACCTGATTACATTTCTTGCTCTAAAAAAATTACAATACATATAATGGCATCTTTTAATGATTTCACATATTTAATATTTTTCTTACTATTAAATAAATTTATTAACATACATGATTTTTTTTCCTTTTTCCCTTAAAGTTTAGGAGAATAAATGTTTAGACACTAAAAAGAATTATATGAAATTTACAATTTTAGTATTAGAACAACTGCAATAAAACAAAACTTACTTTAAGTAAGGGTTTACAGTATTCATATATTTTCTTTATGTCATCTTCATCAACATAAGGAAGAATTGCACGACAAATGTCAATCATACATTGCCTAGAAACAAAGTTAATTAAACAATAAATATACCTACAGATATTTACATCTAATTATTGTTATAAATTATGTAACAAAAATACACAATAGCTAGCAATTTTATTTATATATTGGATGAGTGCAAAAATTCTACCTTTTTTTTTGGTGAAAACAGAAAGGCGAAGCGAGCGAAGGCACTATGTAACGATCAGAAAAGGTGATAATTCGAAGGTGCAAGGTCGGAGCTATACACAGTGTGAGGTAAAACTTCCCAATCAAGGTCCAGCAATTTTTGCCGAGTCCTTAAAACAACATGAGACAAGGCATTATTGTGATGAAAAACAACCCCTCTGTGATTGATGAGTGCTGGCTGCTGAGACGTGAGTTGTGCTCGCAGTCTGTCTAATTGTTGGCAGTAGAGGTCTGTATTGATCGTTTGGCTCAGTGAGAGGACCTCCTAGTGGATAATTCCTTTGGCATTGTACCATAATACACTGACCAAAACCTTTCCAGGATGGAGTCCTCCTGTTCAGGTCGATGGAATATCCTTTGCAACTCGACACATGGTCTTTCAACACTTCACATTCTTTATGGTACAGTAGCCATTCCTCATCACCCATTACAATTCAGTTCAAAAAGGGATTATTACTGTTTTATTACTGTTACTGGAAAGCAAAAAAACACAAGTGCTGATCCTCTCTTTTCATTGCCTTGTTGTTAGCTGGTGTGGTACTCATTAATCGAGCTTGATGATGAAGCCTAGCACATGCATCCGTCTTTCGACTGTTATTCTGTGTACCGAGAATGTTTCTGCTAACTCTTTAATGGTTGAATGCGAGGAATTCGTTATGGCTGTGTCCAGATCCTCGTCAGAAATCACAGGTGGGCGTCCAGAATGGGCATGACCTCAGTACCTGTTATCATCCCGGAATTCCCTAAACCAATGGCGGCAGGTGCTATCATCCACAGCATCCTCCCCACACACTTAACAAATGCTACGACAAGCTGCGGCTGCTGTAACTTTATTCATCAATAAGTTACATATTTAAATATAAATATTGAAATTTAAGTGAAGATCACTAATAATCATATTTACTAATATGAACTAATAATCATATTTAAATATAAATATTGAAATTTATGTGAAGATCACTAAGAATTATCAGATTGCACTTGCACTTTACACTATTGGCAGTTGTGTGTTATGTGGATTTGATATATATGATTTCAGAAATTAATTGTTTGACATATTTTAATGCTTTTTATTATTATGGTATTATTTTATTTAATTAATTTTCATGCTCTATTCATATCCTTGGATTTACATAGTCAAAGACACATCACAATCTATTAGGGATGCATCGAATATTCAATATTCAGCCATACTACTGAATATTCGACTTGGCCGAATATTTATAAAACCTTTTAAAAAAATATTTTTTAAACCTTAAAATAACTTCTATTTTTAACTGTCAATTAATAAAGATATTTAGAATAATTAGAAATAGAATTCTATTTGAATAAAAAAGAATGCTTTTACATTTTTCGTTTGTTATTTGAAAAGTATCACGTAAGAAAATTAATCTAATGATGATTTTAGACACTTCCTGACAAACAAACAGTACATGACTATAAAATTTTTCTGCCAATTCCTTCAAAATTTCACTTTGATTTTAAAATAATTGTTTTAGAATATAAGAAAATTTTATTCATTTGTTTTAATTTAGAGAGGAATCCATGAAATTTAAAATTTTAACAATTAAAGAAGCTTTAAACTATCCTCTTTACAACACATATAACACCTTAACTGTTTTCTAGGTAGTTGCCACAAAAATTGAAACTTTTGTCATAGTACTTCATAAGCTTTTCTATGCCTTTAGCATACTCACTTGCTACCAAGTTTTTGAACCAGTCACTTATGGCCTCTTTCAGTTTGTTGTCACTTCCATAGTGGATTCTACCTAAAGAATTCTTCAATTTGGGGAAAAGATGACTTCTTCATCAACGCAGCAACATGCAGTGTAGATATGCATTATCATGAAGAATCACAATGCCACTGGACAACAATTCATGCCACTTGTTTTGAATGACGAAGTAGTTCGTGAAGGGTCGGACAGTAAGCAAACAGCATTTATAACCTTCCCTCTAGGCATTTACGGATGAGTAGGGTGCCCTTTTGATCCAAAAACACTGTAGCCAAAACCTTTCTGATGCTCAGAATATGTTTGGCTTTTTATGGTTTTGTTCAGGATCTGAAATGATATCATATGGGGTCCCGCAATTCTTTGACGAAATTCGCGTTTTTTTTCTCCTGCGATCCTTGGACAAAATTTGCATTTTTCTGCTCTCCTTTGCCGAAATTCGCAGTTTTCCCGCACTTTTGACAAAATTCTTGCTTTTTCTGCGCTCCCTTGATGAAATTAGTTTTTTTTTCCTGCGATCCTTTGATGAAATTTGTTTTTTCCCCCGCGATCCTTTGACGAAATTCGTATTTTTTCTATGATGTTTAGACGAGATTCACGCTTTTTCCTAAGACCTTTGACGAAATTCTCGTTTTTCCGCAGTCCTTTGACAAAAGTAATTCTTTTTTGCGATCCTTTTAGAAAATTCACATTTTTTCTGCAATCCTTCGACGAAATTCGTGTTTTTTCCCCCCGTTCCTTTGTCGAAATTCAATTTTTTTCTGCACTCCTTTGACGAAATGTGCATTTTTTCTGTGATCCTTTGATGAAATTTGTGGGGGGGGGGGTTTTTTTTCCTTTTTTGCTATCCTTTGACAAAATTCGTGTTTTTTCTGCAATCCTTGGAGGAATTTTTTTTTCCTGCAATCCTTTGACGAAATTCGTATTTTTTCTATGATCTTTTGATGCCATATGCGCTTTTTCCTCAGACTTTTAACGAAATTCGCAATATTTTTCCTCTGATATTTTTTTATGACTGAATTTTCAGACTGATGACCGATTTCTTTAAATTTTCAGAACCGAATGCTTTAAATTTTCAGAAAATTCGGAATAGAATCATCCCCTGGCAAACAGTAAATAAATCGTACATAAAATTGGGGAATATTTTTAATTTTTCAGTGTTAAAAAAAAAGTTACAAGAACAAAAATTACATGTTTGTTTTCTAATTCCCCCCCCCCCCCCCCCCCCCCCCCCCCCGCAAAGTTCCGAATTTTGTGGAAAAATTTCCGTGTACGGTGTGCGTCTATATTATACAACTGTGCCTGGCACCAGGGTATGCCTATTTAAATCAGCTTGAATCTTTTTAAAAAATCATTGATTAAAATCCCATAATTACACTTTTTTTTATTAACAATGTTTAACTATACTCTAAATCAAAATAATCTTGAAAAGAGTACATGTTATTTAAACCAAACAAAACAAACTGAAAATAAAGCTGTATGTACTCAATACATTCTAAGAATGTTCTTTAATAGCAATCCTCTGCTTGCTTTTCTTTGTAGAGACTCACGGAAGGGATAAAGAAATTCATTGAATGGAATACCGGTGCTATCCCAAAGTAAATACATAACAAAGAAGAATTTCCTTCTTTTGACCACTGACCATAGGCGTTAATTACAAGCATACTTATAATGCCAGGCAAATTGAAAAAAAAAAAATAAATAAATAGAAAAAACCCCACAAAGATGGCACATATGAAAATGATTCCATATGACTACATTTTACAGAAATTGGTCATAGTTTCAGATAAAGTAGGAAAATTAGTTTTTCTTTATGAAACATTAAATTTGCCTTAGCTAAAAATTTCATGATTAACTACATTTCCCGATTTAAAATAAATAATTAGTTACCTTGATATCCAGTAGCAGAATTTTCAGTATCCATCTGCAGTAAACCAAAATTTATGGGCGACCCAACGATACTGAACCAGGTTACTATCTTAAATACTTATAGTAACCCATAAAAAATAAGCAAAAATTGTATTTTAGAAAGAAAATTAATAAAAAATGCAATAACTCAAAACAGAGTAAATTTCTTAAGCACAGTATTTACAGGGGTCGATGGAGGTTTTTATTCTTGGGGCTCATTTTGTGAAAAGTAGAAGTTATTTTTGTGAATTTGATTATATTTTTGTGAAAAATAACATTTTGTAACGAAAGTTGAAATCCAGGTTACTCAAATTTGAATCAAGAATTTATGAACAAAAACATTGTTTAAATCCCCTTGCTAAAATTTTTGTTTTCCGTGACCTAGTTTTATTTACAAATTACACATTTTAAAACAATTTTTATGAAAATAATGTTATGTAGGGGGTTATTTTATTGAAAGGAATTTTTCGAAGGGGCCTGTTTTATTAAGTTCATTTTTGTAAAGGGGTCCATTTTATTAAATTTATTTTTGTGAAGGGGCCTATTTTATTAAATTTATTTTTGTGAAGAGGCCCAACAGATTTTTGTGAAAGGGACCTAAATAGGCCCCAAATTTTGTCTGGACCGACCCCTGATTTATTTTTAAGCTGGTAGATTAATCTGCAAGGTCTAAAATTAAAATAATCTGCAGTGTTGCTGCCATGCTGCACAGTTTCTGCTATAGGGGCTTAATACTTTGTCAATTTTTTTTTTTTTTTTTTTTTGAAAATGTCAGAATAAGGAATTTTTGTTATAAAAGAGTTTAAAAAAAAAACTTAAGTTTAGAATATGGCTAACTTTAAAATTGGTATTTTTATTATTAATTTTGATTTATGAAAATATATATTAGTTACATTGAACAAAGGATACATAAGTACTTTTCTGGATGATTATTCAGGGTTTATACTTGCATTTGTTTACTGGTGAATTATAATAATTTTATAAACTGTACTAATAACATATATTTAAAATAATGTTATAATGGAAGTTGTTTTGATGAGTAGGTGGAATAAGGCAACATATGTTACCTTTAATGGTATTAACACACCTTATTGAGAGCTGTTAAAGTAGGTGATGTAATCATTACACAGAAGTATAAAAATTTATATACATAAAAAAATTAAATATTTTCAAACGTCTATCTCAATTACATTTTTAAAACAATTGAAAATGGCATTCTATAGCCTTCAAAGTTTAAAAAAATGTCCTTAGTTAAAAAAAAACTGCCTGGTACACATTTTTCTGTAGCCCAAATCACCAGTAACAATTTCATACAGAAATGTTCTTGAAATTTCAGGAAAGAATGATCTCAGTTCATCTATAGTGATATGTCTACTCTATTAAATTTTTCCTCAATCATTGTATCGCCAGTCAAAAATGAAAATCCACTCGAGCGTTCTTTATCATGAAAATTTGTTCATTTGCCATTAAACATGATGTACCATTTTTTGAACTGAAGCATCATTTATCCCATTATCATAATTCTCAGTTGTAAATTTCAATAGGGCAGAGTTTTTTAGCTTTCAAAAATCGTTTTACACTACAAATCTCACATTTGACAAGGATTGTTAATTTTGACACATATTTTAAAGTCACACAAATAAATAGTAAACAACTGTAGAGGCTTGCTGTTAATGTGAAGAATGGCACTACAGGCTGGAAAAATCAATGATATGACAGCAATAGTGGTGGAAGAATTGCAGTTTGGGAGAACACAACGTTCTTTAGTTTTAGAATGACCATTGTATAATTCTCCTTTCATTATAACATAATATCAGGAAAAATTCTGAGCTAACTTAGGCTAATATATATTAATATTAAAATAGTACTACAATTAAAGGTACTACGCTAAAATACAATTACTTTTAAAATAAACAATTCTCTTTTCTTTTTGTATAAAAAATATAAATGTAGTAAAGTTACAAGAATTACAGTTTTACATTTGGCATTGAATTATCAAAACCAATAAAACTCAATTTGCTCATTTAAAGAATTTTGCAAGGGATTGTTTTTGCACAAAAATTATAAATGTAGAGGTTTTTTAAACTTTCAGAAATTTAGAAGATTGGTTCTAACTTTGGAAGAGTTGGCAGCAGTTATAACTTGAAAATACTTACTGCATAAAATCACTTGCATCATCCACCATTAGGTTGCCCAGAGCTTCATCAAAGTGCTTTTTACACCTCTACAAAGAAAATGATTAAGATAGTAATTTCTTATAAAATCTTTACATGTGATATAAATTTTAAGTACTTATATACAGAGCTATTGCAAATGATGGACCTGATTTAAAAAAATCATATTTTCGAAACTACTGCTTATATTGCAATAAGTGATACATGAATTTAAAGAGAAATATACTAAGTTTTTTTCAGTTACAAATGTTTGACGTGTGACCCTTTTGTTACACGGCATACGTCCAATCTGCAATCAAGTTCGTTCCAAACATTTTGTCGTATCACGTCAATGGTTCTGAAAGCTTCACAAAGGTGTTCTTTAAGTTCTGAACACTTTGTTTTCGGCATTGGTGGTACATAAACAATGTCTTTGACACTGTCAGAACTCATTTATGCAGAATTCAGAACCACTGACAGAGTGATGCTACAAAATGCTTGAGATGAACTGAATTACAGATTGGAAGTATGCCATGTAACAAGAGGGTCACACATCGAACATTTGTAACTGAAAAAAAAACTTAGTATATTTCTTTTTAAATTCATGTATCACTTGTTATTGTAATATGTGCAGTAGTTTTGAAAATATGCTTTTAAATCGAGTCCATCATTTGTAATAGCCCTGTATTATACAGGCTAGAAAGATAAAAGGTGGCAACAATGGCTTAGTTGCTGCTCTTGTATGTAATGTAATATGTATTAGATATAAAGTAACTTGTATTTACTGCCAGTAGTTTGATATATCTGTTGTAAATACCGGTATGCTTTGTAATTTACAATTGTCAAGGAACAAAAAGAGAGAACACCCCATACTAACTCTAACACAAATCATTGTACAAAAATGTGACTGGTAGTAATAATGTATATTAAACCATACTAAAAATTTGCTTAGGGAGTCTACATACAGAAATTATAAAAAACTTGAAATTTCCTAATACTAATGCCTAATTTTGACAACACATTTTAATTCTCCAATAAATTTTTATCTTAGGTTACCAAATAGCAAGTCATTTGATCAAGCAATTTAGGAATTGTGCAGTTTTTAAGCTTGAGCCTCTTAATGTTAAATTCATTTTAATCATTGAAAAACAGATTGCAATGCATGTAGTTATCAAAGTATAACTCAAGAACTACTAGGAAAATTCAGCTGTAATTTCTGATTTGGATATTTAAAAGGTTCTAAAAATAGATTTCTGTTAACAAATTCATATGGTTTTGTAAAATAATTTTGAAATTATTCTTTTAAAAATATAAAAAACTAATTGATTGGTACCAATCACATTTTCATATCATGATTTGTGGCAGAGTTCATATGGGAGTGTTTTAATTATCTTTTTTAGGTGTGTTCATAACTATATAAATACATAGCAACTATAGTCGTTGTCTGGTTGGTCTGTCCATCTATATGTCTGCATATAACAGCGCAAAAACTACCCAACCTAATGGTTTGAAATTTAATATATATAATCATTGCAGAATTTTGGTTGAGTCATTTCAAATTTTATGAAAAACAAATCAAAACTTAGATATTAATAAAAGCTTTCTTCATTCTATTAAATTGTATCATACGCAATTAATTCAATAATGATATCCCATAATAGATATTGATTCTAGGTTGTCATGGTGATTTCGTCCTATTATTTCCGTATTACTGAATTTAATTTATATATAATCGTAATAAATTTTGCATTAATGCATTTTTGCATAAGCGTACAACAGCTATTGCACCAAGATCTGAACATTTATAAAACTAGTTATGGTATGAATGTACCTCATTTGCTATGTTTGACGTACAATTTCTTAGTTGTTTTTGTTGATTGTACATGCATACATATGTTGTATATAAACATGTAAGATCGTTAGATGTAAGATGTGTATACATAGGAAAGTATAAATTTAATGTACTAAGTTATTAATGCAAATTAATTAAAATTTATGTTGAAAGACTTATGTAAGCATGTAAGATAGATCAGATGACTGTGTATATGAATGCAATGTTTAAGTTCAGTAAATGGGGTTCTCACTAGCTTTTGACTAATCTTACCAATATGGTTAATCACAAAAAAAAAAAAAAAAAAAAAAAAAAAAACTATAGTTAAATTTGAATAAGGTTTAGTAATAGATTCATTATGCAACACTAATCCTAAAAGCGTCTCCTTTAAACTCCCTAACATACCTATTTTTTTTTTTTTCATTTTTAAATTTTTTGCAATTGATCTAAAATTGTCAGTTATAAAAACTAATGAAATGAATAATATAGATGTTTTGTTAAGACGAGAAATTGTTTTCAGCTTATTTCTAAACAGTTTTATAAATCAAACAAAACACTCAATATTCAGAATAGTATGTTGATGGATTAAATAAAAACAAACAAATATATATAATTTTTAAATTGTGAATGGAGTTTATAAAAAATCTAAACATAAATAATAAGTTGCAAAGAAATCTTTCAATCATTCAATGACATCATTGATAGTGTAGCTGAAAGGGGAAAACAAAATTTAACTTGTGCAATTTGGTGATTTCAATATTTATTTTTCACGCCAAATGAAACATTTTGTTGTGATCTGACACAATGACAATTGATAGTGAGAAAGAACCCTGATTAAGTTATCAAGACTAATTTATATATATTTACCATTGTTGCCACTTCATGGTGCAGATAATATCAGACTTGCCAAGTTCTCAAAGACAAAAATCAGGAGATTTCATTTCAAAAATCAGGAGATATTTTTGTCAATGAAAACTTATTAATTTTTAAATGTAAACATGTTTAGTTCAAGTTTAAATTTAAACAGGACTTGTTTATTACTGAACATTATAAAGAAATATGTCACTAAAACATGTCCTTAGTAACACTACAAAAAATCTTTTATAATGAATCTGAATGCACTTTATCACATAAAATACTACTGATTAATCATACTAAAGAACAACTACATCTGTACTGGAGTTTTCATCTCTAAATCACAGTACATTTGATTGTAAAATAACAGATAATTTAAAAATATGAGAAAAATCAGGAGAAATATGTCAAAAATCAGGAGTATGGAAAAACATATGAAAATCAGGAGTCTCCTATCGAAATCAGGAGACTTGGCAAGTCTGTAATATACACGTACGAAGCTTTACAAGTAGCTTAAATGGCCACAAAATATATGTACATACCTTTTTATCTGTAATCTGTAGGAAAGCTTTAACAGTTTCATAAACAGACAGACGTACTCTCTCCTCATTTTTATCTTTTGTTTCCGTTGCATACAAATTCAAGAGAATAGGAAGATAATTCTTGGAATATCCTGCTAACACCATTTTGTTCTCTTCTACAAAAATAAATTTTTATCTGATGAGTTTAGATAATCAAATGATTAGAACTATAAATTAATTTGATAAAGCTCAAACATCGTACAATCTACTATGGTGGCTTTGCCTACATTTTAACTTTGAGTCTAAATATTGGGTTGTTCACAAGTGACTTTGGAAGAGCTAAAAATTGTCAAAGATTGGGAAAGCCCTTTATATCTTAAATAGCCCTTTCACATAATTTTTTCACCTTCAAATTGAACTTTTTGCAAATTTAATCATTTAAAAATAAAATCTGACCTGTAAGTAAGCAGTTAAACTCACCAAAGAGCATATTACTTAGGTTTTTATATATAAAGGATAGAACATGAAGGCATCAATAATTTAAAATTCACAAAATTATGACTAGAATTTTCACAAAAATAAGAAAAACTTCACAATTTCACAAAAACAGGACCCTGTGAGAAAAGTCTGGACAGACCCCTGTAGATGCATTTCACTATTAAACAAGTAAGAAAAATCATGTGTTTAGCATAGATTATGAAACACTTCCCAACACTTCCTGAATACTTTAACAAACTTCGTTATTTAGAGAAATAAGGTATATAAGAGAACTAAGTAAACATTTTAGAAAACGTATGAAATATTTGAAAAACATTTCTGCAGCTACTGTATATAGCCAAATATGTATTCAAATTCTTTTGAAAAGCCCTGTATTTGATCTGTAGGTTGATATATATACTATATAATGGGAAAATTTAGTTTAGCAAGAAAACTCATAACAGGTTGAAATTTCTCTTTCAGCAATTTATACTAATAGATCAAAACATACTTGTATACATTTGTACAGACGTGTAGTTAACCTAGTACCTTTATTACACCCCACTATTTAGCTAAAGTTTAATTCAAAGTAAAACACTCTTGAAACTACTGAAATCACATTTGCAGAAATTATCATTTATAGACGGCCATGTATCCAATTCTGTGCGTGACCCTGGATACCTTTTTATCTGTGTTCTAAAAACATATCTTAGTAAACCAAATGCAGTTCAACGTAAAAATGCATAACTCATTTAAAAACCACCTTTAAGCAATTTGCAATCATACCCAGTAACCATTACGAATTATTTTGTGTAGCCCTGTATATGAATTACAACATTTATACACACCATTTACTATGCATAAATTTAGTGAAACATAAAAGAACATAACATACATAAAAATGTATTTCCAGCAATCAACGCTACTGTACAGTACTTTGGACAAAATATAGTATATGAAATTTTTGTGTGCCCCTGTAAATGCTATGCACTTCGTATTATACATGATATAAGTTATAGTAAACCTCAGCGACGTATATAAATTTCATTATGCATGAAATAATTTAACATAATTAAAATATGTTGCAAACAATTCCCCCCACCCCTCTATCGTTCTGTAACGGAATTATTTTGTGTGGCCCTGTAAATGAATAATAACTATCATTTGCATCGTATATTCTACAGAATGCATATTTTAGTGCACTTGATAAATGCATATGAATTTTATTATGTTTGAAAGCATGTAACAGCATTAAAACCATTTTAAACGATTTTTTCCCATAGGCCGTAATGTAACGGAAAACTTTTGACTGTCCCTGTAAATGAACTAAACATGCTAGGAACTTCATTTGAAATAGGGATTGTGCTATGGTAGAGGTCACTAACATCCAAAAATTTCAGAACGATCCGACTATATTTACGAGAGTTGGAGCGCGGACAGATGGCCAGACAAACCGAAGTCATAAACACTTTTCAACTTTGTTGGAAAGTGTTAAAAACAAATAAGCCCATCATCATTATTGTTAACAATCAAAAAGTGCGTGGGCAAAGTTATTTTACTTGCAACAAGAGGGCGACACAGCCCAATATCATTTTAATGCTAGTGTGCGATGTCACTCAAAATTGCTCATGGATGGTTGGGTGGCATTACCTAGTAGAGCTATTATTAATTCTGATTGTAGTTAAAAAAAAAAAATAAATAAATAATAATAATATCTGCCGGTTATTCCTTACTACCTAATAAATATAATGAAAGGAAATTACCATTTGTTGTGAAAGAAAATGTAACAATCTCATCTCACATGATCAGTATAAAGCGAGTTACTAGCTTAGAGTAACTGGCTTGGCCTTTTGCTCGACACTAACATTCTCGCCTCCTGAACATGAGATCTGTGATTCGTATCCCATCCGTATCACTCTCTCTAAAGTGGTGACCTGGAGAAAACACGCAACCTTCAACAACAATTATCTCTTCTCATAACCAACAGATGGCAGCACCAAATAAATCATCTCCAGCAAACTAAGCCTATGGAACGCTCACAGCAATAAGCCTGGCATGCTGCGCATCACTCACGAGTGCACATCGCTCATCAGACATCAACAAGATGTCTTTCTCACTGGGGAGGGAGTGTGTAGTGATCTCATTTCACATGATCAGTATAAAGCGAGTTACTAGATTAGAGTAACTAGCTTGGCCTTTTGCTCGATGCTAACGTTCTCACCTCCTGATCATGAGATCCGTGGTTTGTATCCCATCGGTGCCACTCTCTCTAAAAAACAAACAATTTCCAGGCCATTTAAAAAGTCCTGCATTCTACAGGTGTAGGAATGAAACAGTTGTAATTACTGATACACTATCAATTAACCAATAACACATTTTGCTTTGACAATAGCCCTTTGATGGGAAAAGTAGCTTACAGGCACCAAATATAATTTTAAGTAACTATTGATTTCACCTGGTAAAGTCACTCAGTTTATGATACATAAAAATGTGATTTCATAAATATATTTTACATCATCTCAAAAAATATGACAATTTTCCAGCTGAAATTTTTACACTGATATGTCGAAGTTCTGGATCTGAGATTGACAAACATTTTAGAATAAAGTTTAAAGCTTATGAAGAAATCTCAAAAATGTCACTCAGACATATCAATATAAGTCAAAAGAAATTTTAAGATTGTTAAGTAGTTAATTAAGATCATTGTATCATAAAATTTATATAGAAAATCTTGAAGATATTAAATTTTATGTATATTCCAATTTTTTATGAATTGTATTTAAATGCAACATTTCAAACAGATGAAATAAAATTTGCAGTTACTTCATGAATTCAAATTTAAATATAAATAATTAAGATTATAGACTTATCATCTGGAAAATTCAGGTAAACAGGCATTTTTTTTTTTTATTACTCGCGACTTTTTGCATACTTTTGATGCACTACAGTTTTTATATGCTTTCAAGCAATCACCTCTTCCACCATGACAAATTGTAACATCCTAGTGTATCACTGTAACATCCATACAGTGCAAAAAACACATTGTGGTACCAAAGCGGATTCAATCAAACAGGGTCATTTTTTAGTGCATTCAAGCGAATATTTTTCAGTTTTTATTATGTAATTTTTTGTAGCATTTCCACAACTTTTTTTTTTTTACATCTTGTTGTTCTGTACACCCTTCCACCATCTTTTCCCGATCAAACTGTTTCAGACATTTTTTTTGTGATAATAACACCATTTCATCTAGCTTATGAAGTCTAATTATTTAATGACTGAATCTTTGAATAGTAACTTTATCCACAAATATGAACTTTCTGATATATTTATGAATGTTTAATAGAACTTGTAATTTATATGAACTAAATAATAGTACATACATTATATTCAGCAATTTTTAATATCATGAAATAATTGATGATAATTTTCTGTATAATCATCTCTCTATGAACCGGATCTTTTGTTTTAAAATTATGATTTAAACTACTTAATAAATAACATTGGATATTTATTTCTGCCTGATTTACTGTATCAACTTTACATCTACAAATGGGATGAGTATTTATATATGATTTAAATTTATTTCAAATGAAACATTTTCTTAGATATGTAATTTACAACAATAATTTAACATATTAATACTGAAATAAGAAAATTATTCCAAATTTGGTTAATTTCATATCTCTGAATGATTTAATTAATTAAATATTTCATATAGCTTTATTTTTTATCCCAACACATGTATCTGCCAATTTACGTATTGGTTGCTATGTGTTGTTGGATACATATTTTTGAGTCCTACATTTTTGCAGATCTATTTACCTGATATATTTCAATCTTTGAGATCAATATATCATTATTCATATTTTATTAATTTCTTTGGTTTAATTTTCATTCTCAATTTTACTTATCTAACACCACATTACTACACAATTTAAAAAATAAAAATAAATACATGAATCCAACAAAAATAAAAATACAGTATGGAATTGTTTATCTGGAAATCAGTTAACCAGAAAACCAGTTATCCAGTATGATGTTTCCAAATGACAGATTTAAGAATCTTTCCAGTTAAAAGTGGCAACAGGGTCAGTTTGACATGTGTATTTCTTGATTCATTATCATATGCATGGTGTAACTTGATGGCAGCATCTAGGATTTGAAATGAAAGCATACTGTAAAAGCACGTATTTTTGCGACCCTGTCGTAATTGTGGGAATTTAAGCTTCACAATCCCCCCCCCCCCCCCTCTCAAATAATAATAAAAAATCAGAAATTTTTCACTTATCCAAAATTTAATGACTACAGTTACTTAAATAAGAAATAAGTAAAAAAATTCTTGAATACTTAAAACTATTTCTTGAATACAATACAACTATTTCTTGAATAAAAACAATAATAGAGTTAATAGAACGAACTTTTTGGGCAAAAGGAAGTTTCTTAAAATGCCTTATGAAAAAAGGGTTCTATTTAGGCAGTTTCGGGATTTTTCAACTTTTGGTTCTGTTCATGTAAAATTTGTGAAATTTTCAGCTCACAAAATCACCGATATCTCCATTTTCACGAAAACAAGTGCTTTTACAGTATTTAGTTAAATATAGATGTTTCGATTTTAATGCAGAATTGTTGTTTACAATGGATTGTCATAAATTGTCTTCTATCAAAATCTAATTAATCTTTGATGTAGAGTGAATCTGTTTCTTGATTCGAGTAAGCTAATAATTAATTTGAATTCAGAAATAATGCCACAGCCACATATATTCTACAAATCTGATCAAATGGATGTTGCTTTAATGACCAACTAGTTATCTGGAATACACCTGATCCCAATCATTCTGAATAAATGGTTCTATACTGTAAATAAACTTTTAAACATAAAAAAATAAATAATGAATTAATTTAAAATATACAAATTCTGACACTATAACTGACTGATGTTATGCAATTACTGGGTGTCTAAAAAAGGACTGACTGATTTTAAAATTCAATAACTTGTAAACGGTGACAGATATTTAAAAAATTGTTGCAGGAGGGTTATGCATAAGGTCAAAAGTTTTTTTACAGTGATTTTCAATTTTAGTTCGAATTACAAACAATAGATGGCGCTGCGATCAATAGACGCTCAATTCAGGCTCGTTTTTTGTTACTTCGTGGCCCGCTCAATATATTTCCATACCCTTTTTCCGCATGGAACAAGAGAAAGGACCAAAAATCGAGCCTGTATTTAGCGACTATTGCTTACAGCACCATCTATTGTTTGTAATTCAAAGTAAAATCGAAAATCACTGTAAAAAAACTTTTAACCTTATGCATAACCCTTCTGCAAGAATTTTTTTAATATCTGTCACCGTTTGCAAGTTATTGAATTTTAAAATCCGTCAGTCCTTTTTAGGACACACGGTATATTAATGTCAATTAACTTCAAGAAAACCAAGACTAGAAATATTATTACACAATTAGCATACCATTTTCCAGATTTTTGTTGATAAGAAGCCTGAGTGAACTCAACACAGTCATTCGAACAGAAGGTTGCTGCTTTAAAAGCTCTCCGAGCGTCTGAGCAACTTCCGGAAAATACTAAAAGAAGAAAAGGGGTTTAAAATTTTTAGATTTAAACTGAATAGCTCAATAACTTTACATTACTTTCAAATAATAAAATGGCAAAATGAGACATGTCATAAAAAAAAAGGCAGAACTTTGACATTACAAAGCAACAAAATGTATTAAAATACACTGAAGAAATAAATTTTATACTATAAAAAATGTATTTTCTCATATCTATTTTGACACATTTTATTTAAAATTCTCGGTATCTTAAATATCTTAATCTGATAATTTCATCCAAGAATTTCCTAAAAGTTATCCTTTTTCTGCAATATCTAGTACTTTAATGGATGAAATTGTAGTGGACTTGCCTATCAGAATTGCATAGTATAAATTTAGATTATTCTTGGAAGTTTTTGTTCCAAAATCTGTCTGGAGAAAAAAAAAAAAAAAAAAAAAGATTTTTTTGTACAAACTCTTAATTTCTTGCGTAATATTTATAGTGAGCAAACAGGGTGGGTAGCAACATTTTAGTTTTAAAAATAAGCACCTGTAAGCCCTTTATAAGCACATTTTTAGGGAAAAATAAGCACCCATTTATGTGCACAAATGCATCATTATCTATTCAATATTGAAGAAAAAACTTAGCACAATCATTTTTTTAATCAAGGTTATTCAGATCTGCCAACCATTCAGTATGATAAACAGTAGCATGCTAATTCTTTAAGGTGGAGGTTTATTACTGGAGACTTATCAAATCATTAGCTTTATTTAAATGGTATAAGAGCCATATTTTAAATTAAGTAATTTCTTGTGTCCAATTGCAGAGATCAGTGATCTGCTGAATTTCCAAACCTATTTGATGTAATGTTATCATTTTTTATGCAACGAATTTAAAAAATGTAATTTTTCCAATGATCATTTGATGAAAATAGTTTTATTTTGCTCAATTGTTTGATGAATTTCGCAATTTTTTTTGCCGCTACAGATTGCTGAAATTAGTGACTTTTTTTTAAAATTAATGAAGTTCTGTAATTCCGCATCCTTTGACTAAATTCGCTATTTGTTACTGCAGTCAATAGATGAAATTTGCGATGTTCTTCATGATCATTTAGCGAAATTAGTGATGTTTTTTAACGATCATTTGACTAAATTCACGACATTTTTCACGATCGTTTGACGAATTCCACTAATTGTTTTGATCTGAATAGAAAAAAAATTCTGAAATTCACAACAAATTTTCTGAAAGGTTACAGCAGACGGGAGAGGGTGTGTGGATCCACTCCTGGCACTAACTATGCATGTTTCCCACAGACGTTTGCCAAATTTACACTTTTTTCACGATCTCTTGATGAAATTTGAGGATTTTTTGTAATCTTTTGATGAAATTTGCTGATTTTTTCGCCATTCTTTGAAGAAGTTTGCACTTTTTCTGCTATTCTTTGAAGAAATTTGCATTTTTTCGCGATCTTTTGACGAAATTTTCAGTTTTTTTTTTTTTTTTTGCGATCTTTTGATGAAATATTCAGGTTTTTTTCGTGATTTTTGATGAATTTTTCAGGTTTTTTTGCGATCTTTTGACGAAATTTTCAGGGGTTTTTTGCGATCTTTTGACGAAATTTTTTCCCGATTCTTTGAAGAGTTTTGTGTTTTTCCTTAATTATTTGACAAAATCCATGTTTTTTCGAGATCCTTTGATGAAATTAGAGTATTTTCACGATCATTTGATGAAATTTTTGGGATTTTTTCGCGATCCTTTGAAGAAATTTGTGTTTTTTTTTTCCATGATTCTTTGAAGAAATTTGTGTTTTTCAGTAATTATTTGACACAATTCGCGTTTTTTCGAGATCCTTTGACAAAATTGGAGTTTATTTCATGATTCTTTCACGAAATTAGAGGGCTTTTTTCGTGATCTTTTGACGAAATTCTGAGTTTCTTTGAAGAAATTTGCGTTTTTTTGCGATCTTTTGATGAAATTTGGAGTTTTTTTTTCGCAATCATTTGAAGAAATTTGTGTTTTTTTTTTTTTTTTTTTTCCGCGATTCTTTAAAGAAATTTGCGTTTTCCGAAATTATTTGACAAAATCTGCATTTATTTCACAATCCTTTGACGAAATTAGAGGGGGGTTTTTGCAATTCTTTGATGAAATTAGAGAGTTTTTTTGTGATCTTTTGACAAAATTATGAGTTTTTTTTTCACGACTTTTAGAAGTTTGCGTTTTTTCGCAATTCTTTGACGAAATTCATGATTAGTTTCAGTGATTGGCTAGCAAAATTTCATATTTCCGATTTTTTCCCCACAATCGTTGGATGAAATTCCCGATTTTTTAAATAATCAGTTGATGAAATTTGCAAACTTTTTCTGTATCCGATTGATAAAAAATAGCGATAATTTTCACAATCGTTTAACCAAATTCGTGATTATTATTTTCAGTGACTTACTTACAAAATTCTGATCTTTTAACAAAAAATCGCGATTTTTTTCCAGCGATCTTTTGACGAAATTCACGATTTTCTTGTGCAACCGATTGCAAAATTCTTGTTTTGTTTTCAGCCACTGACTGACAAAATTATCTATTTCCACGATGTTTTGACGTCGTGATATTTTTTCAGATTCGCGTTTTTTTCTGCGAATTTTGACAGGTACCGAAAATAAGCACCTTGCAAACTTTTTTCGAATGTAAGCACCTATAAGCACCCGCTACACACCCTGGCAAATGTAAGTTGAAACCGAAAAAGAAGATTACTATTCAAAAAAGAAGGTATCTGGGGTCTGCATTAAAGATCCTATGTTATGTCCCTACTTCTATGTTAAAGAAAATTGCAAGAAAATTAGATAATTTTTAAAGAAGCCACATTAAGCAGTCCAAGGAGATTTAATATTCAAAAATAGTGGTAGATGATATTTGAGAAATTTTTTTGTAGTTCATAACTTGTATTTCATAGCTTAAGGACCTAAGAAGTTGTTATGAGAAAAAAAAAAAAAAAAAAAAAAAAAAGCTAGTGAATCAGACCATTTATAAAGGAGCTATACTAGGGGGCTAAAGAGGCAACTGTTAGTTGAGAGCAGAGCTCTAAGATAAAAATTTGTTAAAAGGTCCTAGTACTTAGCGCTTTAGATCTTTAAATTACTTCATAATATTTGTAGTGAATAAGCATAAATTGAAGATAAAAAAGAAGATTAATATTTGAAAAATATGGTAGCTGGGGTCTAAGTTTAATAGTTTATAAAGTAACCAGAGAAATATGTTAAAGAAAATTGTAAGTGAATGTTGGAGTGAAATTGTAAGTGTTGTAAGTGAATCTGATAATTTTTTAAAAAACTATCCTAAGGGGTCCATGAAGGAGATTAATATTAAAAAATAGTGGTAGCTGAGGTTTAAATTTTTTTTTTTTTTTTTTTTTTTTAGTTCATATAGTAGCCAAAAAACCTCAGAAGTTGTAAAAAAGAAAAAAAAAGTTAATTGGGCCATTTTTAAGGGATTCATAGTAAATGGGCCAACTGACCTGATAGTTGAAAGCAGGGCCCTAAGATGAAAATGTTTAAAGGCATTAGTACTAACCATTTAAGGAAATAACTAAAGAATAAATTTGTTTTTTAAATGTGCCGAAAATGCTTTTAAAAGGGCCCTATGGCCCTATTAAAAATATGACGGTACAGGCGTCCAAAACTCAAATTTTGCTTGATAAGGTGACACAATTAGGGAAAGGGGCGATTAAAGGCATGGTGCACAAGAGTTTCAAGGTCTCAGGATTGGGCCAAACTGTTATGTAGAATTGGGGTGTAAAATAATGGAGAAAGGGTCCCGAAAATGAAGAAGATCAAATTAAAAGAGGACAAGTTATTAATAATTTAGTAGTTACAGGAATTAAGCTTTCTTTATTAATTCGATCCATTGTATACATGCTTCCCTGTATCATATAGTATCAGAATTATAACTAAACTACCAAAAGAAACTTTAAATATTTAAATAAATCTATATTAATTACTGAAAAATGCAATTAATTAAATTTGGAAAATAGTACTATAATTATAATTCTATCACTACACTATGACTATGATGTAGTGTAACATGGTAACTATAGAAGAAGAATTTTTAATTTTAATAAATTAATCAGAAAGAATAATATTCAATTTGATTTTAATTTAAATATTTGAGATATGAAAAAATTTATTTAAAATTATCAAAAGTTAAAATTTAAAATATAAAATAATATCAAATATATATAATTCACCCACTTATTGAAATGTACAAAAGAAATAGTTCATATTGAAGAAATATTACTTTTATTGAATTAGATCACAAATCATATAAATACCGGTCAATATCTGAAGATAGAGATCTGGCAATTAATGATTATTTTAAGTCCAGCGAAGATCATTACAAAAATACATCAGTAGTGATTAATCAAACTTCACAATTTAATTGTCATGGAAGCTAAAGGACAGTTAATATTATTTTTTGATTCAAGCAAAGATGATGAAATCACAACAAGAATGTCCTGCTAATTTGGTGCTTTACCAAAGACTCTCTATTAAACAGAGAAAAGAAGGGCCAAAAGTCCCACCTCTTCTAACACATGCTAACTACATTATTGTCTTTTAAAAATTAACTATTGATTAAAAGAATCCACATGGAAATTTTCGTTACAAGGAACACACTGTGCGAAAGAAACAATCAAATCTCTCAAAATATTGTATCGTTACTTAGCATTCACAGTAATTAAGGAGTTGAGGAAACAGTTGCCTGAGTGACTTTAGTAACCGACCAGAGTGTCCTAACAACTGCCTATTACTTAGCAAAAGTGGCAATGACTGCCTACTGATCGTTGACCTTCAAAACACACGACACATGCATTTACTTTGAGACAAAATGGAAAATAACAACAGATCAAGTGATCCAAAAATGTTGTTTGGAATGGGGAAGGAGATATGGATTATTTACAAGTGTCGGGATTATGGGAGGCATGGAATTCAGAAATTGAAGAAATGAGAAAATCTTCTTTTATGTATAACTGAGAAAGTTTTAATAAAAATTTGATGAAATTTTGGCTGTTGAATAGAAATAAGTATTTAAATTCAATAAATATATTTTGAAATGAAAATAATTAATACTTAATAAACTTTCGAATATGATTTTTTGAGCTTTGAAATGACTGCTGACATTTTTCAGAAAAGTTTTTTATGAGTATTACATTTTGTTTGCATTGCTGAAATGATAAATAAATAATTTAATATTTCTAAAAAAAAATTTTTTTGAATTAATAACATAATATAAATGTTTTATATTAAATTTTAGATTAATTATTTATCTCTTTAAAGAAGAATTTATCTCTTTAAAAATCTTAAAATCCCTTTAAAAATTTTAATTTAGATAAATAATAATAAATAAATAAATGAATGATTAATTTTAATTATTGAAAGAAGGGAAATTTGTCATTACATCGCAAGACACTCTCTTCCTTTTCCATTCTCACCCTCAAGTTTTCCATACATATGCTTAATGATTTTCAAATCTAACAAGGAAGGTCTCCATACTGGGCATATTCAGAATATTTTGAAAAAAAAATACCAATTAAACTACTTATGTATGTAATAAAGGATAAGTCAAATTTAGCGGCGGAATTACAGTAGAAAGTCTGTAAAAAAAAAAAAAAAATACTTTCAAGTATTTGGCGCGAAAAGACGAAAGCGTCACATGATTTGGCGAGCAGTACTTTTCCTTGCCAAAAGCAAACGATTTTACTGCATCTGAAAATTGTTTGTTAATTGATTTTTAGAATGCGTGTAAAAAGTATTTAATGAATATATAAACAATGAGAGAGTTTAATAAATACATTTTTTCGTATTATATATTTATGTTGCTTGTTACTTAATTTTATTACTTTAAAAACAATTTCATCTATAAAAAATACTTTCATATATTTAAGCGTATTCCAAAATAAAGGCAAGATTCATTTAGCAGTTATTCATTTCAAACCAAGGAATTCGTCGTTTCCATAGCAACAAAATTGAACCGACAGCGCTCCATTGGACTTAATTTTGAGATATTGAAACAATTTTAATTTTGTTTTAATTCATAAAATTTGATATTTAACTTTCATTATAAACACATATATGACAAAACTATAGCTAAATCAAACTAAAACTGGCAAAACTACAGTTATTTAAGTTAAAATTATTTAAACAAGTTCAATATGAAATATTTTTATCTTAAAGAGTATTCGACATGAAAAAGTATTTTTCGAAATTTCATTTTATCGCCAACCGATGATAAATCGCCAAATAAACGAAAATTTCATTATTTTTTTACGAATGTTCTATCGGGGTTCTGCCAAAAATTTTTTTATAAACATATATATCCACATGAGACGAACACTCTGTAATTTTTTCAGATTTTTCTGAATATGCCCGTATGGAGACCTTCCTTGTAAGTATATATTAGTTACTTTAATTTTCCCTCATTTGTTCGCAATTATTTCTTTTCCTTTTTGAAAAGTAAATAGCGCGATCAGCTGGAAGATCTCTTTTCAGTTAAATTTTTAATGAATACAGATTCCTTCATTTATAGTTCATTTTTTAATTATATTTTCGCAACAGTAATAAGCACTGACAACCTTGCACCATATCAGTTGATGTCTATAATTAGACAATAGACCGAACATACTCTTATCTGAGCACAGCATGGTAGGCATCATCATCAGTCCAATTGCAATGCATACGACACCACTGTAAATGGTCACTACAGTGACATCTCAAGAGTTGTACACACACAACAGGTCTTCCAGCGTACATCCTTTTTCAAATGTCTTGCAACATTTTCCCGGGATTTTTGAGTTCTTGTGGCAGCAAAGTTGATTTGACAATTGGCCAGCTGTGCTTCGCCACTTCTTTTTTGCAGAAATAACAATATATTGATCTTGACATCGTACTGCTAGGACGACCTTCTCCCATGTGCCTGGTGTACATTCGACTCCTTTCAAATGCCTATAGCCTAGAAACAATATTGTGTGCAATATTAAATTTAAAGGTGTGCTCACTTAGTGCTCTTTTTCCAAGTTTCCGATTGTTCTTCCACGAGTAAAATAATCAAAATGATATGAAGCCTGGAACAGATGATCAAAATTTCAATATTCTTACTTCACTCTTTCTCCTTTGATTTTTGCATCTAACGACAACTCACAGCAAGCACCAATTGCCTGAAATCTCTTATGTCTGCTGTCATGAGACTGACAAATGCAGAAACACAAAATTTGCATAAGTTTCAGAAAACACAGTACATCCCAAATTCATGCAAATTTACACACATTGCTGCAGACGTATTTCTAACTGTAATCATTGAAAACAGCAGTGGTCCTTAGGTTTTGTCCACCAGTGCATATTTACAGGAATAATATCGAAAATAATACTGCAGAAAATGAATGAAGTACTGAAGTAATACTGGGGAAATTGTTCTATCAGGTTAGTATGAAATACTTTGGATGGAAAATATATTTTACTCTAAATTTACTCAAGTAATTGTTACAAAAAAAGAAAAAAAAAAAAAAAGAGTAAAATGAAAATGTGATGATGATAACTGCTAGTTAACAGTTTTAAACACTTTTTATTAATGAATTAGTAATTTTTCCCACTTTGCTAATAAAATTTTTACTTCTGGAAAATAACTGACACATACCTCTTTGAGATCTGTAGGTTCAGTGCAGAATCCAGGTAACAAAGCCCATATCTAAAACAAATGAAATAAAAAAATTCAGAAATTTCAATGTTATATGTCACTCTTATGGTACATAATTTGCATCTATCTTTTACTATATTATATCATAAAAATACTTTTTAAGAAGGCATAATTAAAAAAAAAAAAATTATTACACCCTTAATTTTTTTTTATTTATATTTCAGTTTCCCTTTTTTACTGTTTAAACTATTTCATTGTTGCAGCTTTAAAGCCAGATGGTGGCTTTTTAGTTAATGTGGCACATGATTAACTTCACTGTTGTAACTCTTATGCAGTTGCAACCATGTTACTTGCACAAAGTATAATTAAAATATAATTAAACTAGTACACATTAGCCAGGTACAAATCTTGCCAATAGCCACTTTTATTTCTTTCTGTGTAAATTAGAAACAACTCTTTCATGTTGAAGTAAAAAGTATTATTTGATTTAAAATAATATTTCTTATTCAAACATTTTTTATTTATTTTTATTTTAAATTAAATGTTTTAACGTTTGCATCTCAAATAAATTAAGTGAAATATTTGAATTGCAATTTGATTGAAAGAAAATTTGATGATTTATCAACTGTGCTTAACTAACAGAAACACATCTTAAAATAAATAATCTCTTCTAAAATTTTAATTGATTACAGTTTGAATTTTTTAAGTCTGTTAATTTAATAATTTATAATTAAACTCTAAAAATACTGAAATGTTGTATCGTGATCAGAAACATGCGTGTATACATTTATTATTATTATTATTTTAAATAATTCTAGTTATCACAAGTGAGCGAAAAATTCTAGCTTTACATGCATATAAAAATAGAAAGAAAAAGTAAGACATACCTGAGTACACAACAGGTCATATAGTTTGCTCTCCACAATTTTTTGCTCTTGCTGAAGGGCACGCTCTAAATTATGTTTTAAAAAGTAGTAATGAAATATAGTAAATATGCTTTATATATAAATTACAAAAAAATAACATAGAAAAATATAAATACAAAACTCTAACCCAAACAAAAATTTAAATTGATTAGTTTTAATTTTTATAAGAAATATGTTTTCTTACCTTTAATTTTCAATTTTTTAATTCTTGGCATGAAATACGTCACAAAAAACTTTAGCTCAGTTTTCTTTACATGATCTCGCAAAAGTGGCAAAAGCCAACTTCTAGGAAAATCTGGTCTATCACTGAAATTTTAATAAAAGTAAAATTTTAATAAAATAAGTAACAGAATACATAATTATTATAATTATAATAATGATGGATGAATTTTACATTAAAATATTTTAATTTGAATACATTTCATAAGTAGCACAATTTTGAATATTGTATGATTTTTCAGAAAATTTAATTATATAAATATAATTGAACTTCGATAACTTGAAGCAATGGTGGTAAAGGAATACAGGAGCAAATCCTTGTTATATAGCACCAGGGTTTCTTGATATACAGTGGGTGATCTGCTAACGAACTTAATCAGTTCCAAAACAGTGTTTGCTAATCGAATTGTTTGTTAACCAATCATAGATTTTATATTGATTTGTGTGGAAATTCAATTAATTCGTTTTTAAAAGCTATATAATGTACAAAAAATAATATAAATCCCTTTATAACAGAGTTAAAATAAGTCCTTATTTAATATGAACAGATCGTGTTTCGATGGTTTTGTAGTGTCATGGTGTATTTTGATAAAATAAATGACGTGCCCTTTGTAAAAACATTTAAGATTACATTCATTGATTACTGCATTAAATCATATCAATTTGTCTCTTTGATCTTTCAAAAACTCCTTAGTTCTTTAAAAGATCATGTTTACTGTAGGACCCAATAAAGCTCAAATGGAGCCTAGAGCCTGTTAATAATTTGTGAACTAAATTTCAATTAAAATAATAAATTTGCAATTTAAAATATTTCTTTAAAAAGGGACACAAAATATAAAAATTGTTTCTAATCTGTTATTTCTACCTAAAATGTAGGGCCCGAATCCCTGGTAGCAAATGAATTAAACACGCCATACGTATACAACTTTTAAAATGTTCTCTAAGTCGATAATGTATGCAATTAAATACAGCTGGGCAAATCTGAAACACAGTATAGCTTCGTCTTGGCTTTGTTTTGTAATGTGTTTGTTATCCGAACATAAAACAGAAAGTGTTCGTTAACCGATCACTCACTGTATATAAATGTGTATTGTGATACATCCAATATTTTCATATATTTGATATTTACTTTCAAAATCTAATTTTGCAAGATATTTTTGATATTTTCATGGAAAAAAAGTGCAAATGAAATTTTTAAAATATCAAGAAGCTTGATATTTTCATACATTTCATATTTATTTTCAGAATATCAAGATGTTTGATATTTTCATATGCTACAAAACCTCCCTAAAGCGACCACGTTCTGTTCCAATAAAAATTGTTCACTCCGAGAGATGGTCTCTTAATGGAGGTCATGTTTAAATGTAGAGTAATTGTTGAAAAAAGGTAACAATGTTATTAAAATGTATTTTTCAAATTAGGAAAAAATATAAAAATTTAAGTATCAAAACAAAAGTTAATTACATAAGTTAATTACTGCAGAGTTTAAAAAATGAATACACTGACCTTTGCTTTGATTTTACAGTTTTATATTTTATAACTTTTATGGGGGGAGGGAGAACAAATAATGATGATTTCATTACTTTATCTATTTCTTTGAGAGTTTTCCGACAGAATAGGGCAGAGGAGTTTATTGACTGCCATTCTTAAAACACTTAAAAGTTACTGGATAAAAAAAAAAAAAAAACTTAGTTTAGAAATTTGATGAATATCAGGGTTTGTTGATATATATCTTGATATATATCATGATATATATCCGATATTTATTTTGAAAATATCAAGATGTGTGCTATTTTCAATATTTTTCTATATTTGATATTTATTTTCAAAATATCACTGTGCAAGATATTTTTTATATTTTCAGTCAAAACAAATGCAAATGAAATTTCTAACTGTTGTTGACTGTGTTGTTCAGTAAATAATGAATTTTTGTCTCTGATAGTGACTTTTTTAGCTGAAGAAGAAAACAAATATCTTTTCCAAGCTTTATGTTTGAATTTTTTACTTTTAACTGTGGATTATGAGGGACATAATTAAGTCAGAACAGACACTGTCTAATTTAAATACTCAGTTATATATATATATATATATATATATATATATATATATATATATACAGCTTCATTAGAAAAGAATATGTTCTGGTATTTAGTTTTGTTTAAAACTGTACAGCATGTTAGGGAATAAAAAAAATGTTAAAAATTTTCAGTTAAAACAATATTATGTATTTAAAATTTTGTTGTATGAATTTGATTTCTTGATAGTTAATACTGAATCCCACCCCCCCCCCTTTTTTTTTTTTAAATGTAAGTGTATAAATATAAATCAAATTGTTTCGGTTTTCAAATAGTTGATCTTCAATTTTGTTCTAAATTTCTGATTTCTTGATATTTAATACTAAATCCTATAGCTTTTTTTTTTTTTTTTAAATGCAAGTGCATAAATCAAATTGTTTCAGTTTTCAGTTAATTCATCTTCAATTTTGTTAAGTAAAAAAAAAAAAAAAAAAAAGTGTGTTTAGTATATTGTTTTAAGTTTTCATGTTAAGTGCAATATGTTTTAGTTTCTAATGTAATATGCTTGAAAATATTTATTATCAGCAAAGTTGACTATTTTGAAAATATCGGATATTTTTGATATTTTCGAAAATATCAGGATATTTACGAACTCTATGCATTCTCCAGAATAATTTTTCTAATAAAACCTTCTTCAAGCAATCAGGAAAAAACAAAATTTTCTTCAAAGAAATTGGTTGCTCATGGAGGGAGTTCAACTGGGTTGGTCTCTGAATGGAGGTAAAATTAGTATTGAGCCTATGGGAATAAATTTCGTTCCATGAAAAAATGATCATTCAGGGAGGTGGTTGCTTAATGGAGGTGGTCTCAAAGGCAGGTTTCACTGTATTTGACATTTATTTTCAAAATCTCACTGTGCAAGATATGTTTGATATTTTCAACTGTTATTAACTGTGTTGTTAAGCAGATAAAGAACTTTTGTTTCTGGCAGTGACTTTTTTAGCCAAATGAAACAAATATTTTTTCTAAGCTTTATGTTTGAAGATTTTATTTTTAAATGTAGAACTTATAATTATGTGGGATATAATTAATTCAGGACAGCCATTGAAAGATAAACTGTCTAATTTAAATAATCAGTCATGTACAGCTTCACTACAAAATAACCTTTTCTGATTCATTTTGGTTTAGTTGAGTTTAAACTGCAGAACAGAGTTGTCCAACTCAGCATTCTTAGAACGATTTTTTGGCCCCTTTTTGAAAGTTTCCATCTACTTTTTTTCTTTTTTAAATATAAAATCCATTTTTTTTTTAAATGCTGACAAATTTTAAATCATTAATGTTTGCATGCTTTTTATATTGTAAGCAGCATCGAGATTTTGGCTCTTTACCCTACCAAAGTATTAGAGGAGCCCCTTTTAAATACATAGAATTCTAAATTTACTATAGTTTATATTGCCTCTGTACTCTATCTTTACATGGGCATCACTATTAGATGTATGTGCATTGTATAAAACATATGTGCGTGCTTTTCGAATGTTTTAGGTTGCTAGCTTTTTGTAAAGCTAAAAACCCATTTTTAAAAATGTTTTATTTTAAAACTACATTAACATTTGCATGTTTTTTTATTGTAGGCAACATTAAGATTTTTATCTCCTTATCATACAAAAATTCCAGAGATAAGCTTCTCTCAGAGACATGTAATTCTAAATTTACTATGATTTATGTTTTCGCTGCAGCTTATTTTTATATGGCCATAGCTATTACTGTGAGATGCATGTACATCGCAAAAGATGAGTATATGTCACTAATACTACTGAAGTGAGATAACATTGTGCATGTGAATAATGGTGCCCTTTATTCTTTGCCAACAGTTGAGCAGCAGTAACTGAAAGTGTTGGACAGGCCTATTGCAGAACATGTTAGGAAATAAAAAAGAAGTCAAGCATACAATTATGAAATCTTTCAATAATAAAAAAAAAATACTTTGTATTTAAAATTTCGTTTTATGAAACATAAAATTTTTATTATATTTGATACTGAATCTTAATAATTTTTATTATTATTAATTTTTTATAAAGCAAACTGTTTCTGTTTTCAATCAGTTGATCTTCAATCAAGTGAAAAAATAAAAGGTAAAGAAAAATTCATTTATAGAATATTGTTTTATTAAGTTTTCATGTTAAGTACAATATGTTTTAGTTTCTAATTATACAGTAGACTCCCTTAATCAATCCGCATATATTACAATCTGCATACCTTTTCAGATGTAAACAGCGAAACTTATAGTTAAGTTGCAGGAACAAAATTCAACATGGCTCTCAAATAAATGCATTTTTTTAACAAATTTTTCTTGTTAATCATGCTCTTGGGGCTATAACAGGTCATTAATTACTAAATAAAATTATGTTACTTTTGATTTTGATGTAAAGTAGTGCATTTATAGCAAAAATTCGCCATATTGTAGGTCCTGCACGATATTCGAAAGTATAAGCTGTCAACAAATTGTTTATTTTTGTTTCATTCGTTTCACCGTATTTCAATTTTTATTTTCAGTTTCATTTTCATTCAGGCATTTTAATATTAATTTTGAATAATATGACTGAAATCAAGATTTATGAAGAAAATATGAATTTATTTTAGAAAAAAATCGAGATGCCGCTAATATCAATGATGATCATGATTTTTTTCTAAGACTTTTTTTAACCAATCAAGTTTTTTTTTGTTTAACATGGAAAATATTGTTATTTAACGACTATGGTGTAAATTATATCCTTATCTAGATAAAACTATGTTACAACAGTAGCTTTTACATAGTTATTACACAATTAATGTTACAGAAATAATTAGTTTGTTCTTGTATCACAAAAAACAGCTTATACATGATCTAATGCCATTACACTCCACTCTATTTATCCCTAAAAGTAGCAGATTATTTATTAGAAAATCGAAATTTAAACTAAATTTTAACTTAAGTCTTGTTCTCAAATTCTAGAAAGCTACTTTCAGACCATTTCTGCATTCATATTTGCTCGAAAACATACGAAATTAGCAGGTGATCTTATTCAGAAAGATATAAAATGATGATGTAAATGATGTAAAATGAACCTATTACTAAGTAATCGTATGACATTTTCTATTTTTTGGTAAAGGCAGAAGATCTTTCAAAAGTTACTGTCAAAGTGGGTGTTTTGAACAGAATTCCCAAGGCAGTGCGAGAAAGCCGAATAACTTGATGTTGTATGATAAGAATCATTTATGACTTATTTAATAAAATGGAAAATGTTATTTGATTCAAAATCACTTCAATAGTCAGATCTGCCAATTTTACACCTTTACATTTAAAAATGAGTCAGAAAGTTTTGCAGTTTTGAGCAGGGTATTTGAGAACAACCTTAAGGACTATGATTTAGGTTTTAATAGATAAAATTATAGATATAGTAATTAGGCATATATTTCTAAAATTTTTATTAATCTAGTTTACCTGTTTTCATCCAACTGTAATGGTATAGCCTCAAGCACTACCTTTGGACCCATATGCTGAATAGCCATTCCAATTGCTTTCTCTAGTTCTCCAATGTGGGGAAATTTATAAGTATCATGCAAATTGGCAAGGGATTGAAGACACTATAAATAAAACATTGTCATGTTCCTTAATTATTTATATAATACATATAAATATTTAAAATGGAAACTCCTTAATCATATGTTATCTGATATTTTAGCACTGATATACAATAGGAATTATTTTGCATCCAATAACATTTAGTCAATGTGATAGAAGCTTTATTTATAGACTTTACAATAATGGCTTCATATTTTCTTTTCTTTTTCTTATTCATGGAATAGAATCAAGAGTCCATGTATTTAAATGAATTAATCTTACTATTTAAAGAATGACATGAATCAGTGATGGAACAGCATGGACCTCATTTTGGAGCAGCAAAAAGCCACTTTGGAGCAGAAAATAACTATTTTGGAGCAGCAAAAATGCTCATTTTGGAGCATCAAAATGTCATTTTGGTATTCTTTGACGAAATTCACGTTTTTTCTGCAATTCTTTGACGAAATTTGTGGTTTTTTTTGCGATAACTAGGGGGGGGGGGGGGGGGGGGGGGATGTGCCCCGGGCGCCAGAACGAATGGGTGCCAAATGAAGGATTATACCTTTGGAATGGATCATTTTGTTCTGATGGACTGATGGGTTCCATTATTATGAAACAGCCATTGTAAATGAAGTGTTAGGTGAAAATGAAAGAGCAGCTGTAAAAAGTTAGAACTTTGAAAAAAAATTATGGCCATTTTTTTTTTTTCACAATCTGACCAGAAAATCAGTGTTCTAACTTTTTACGACTGCTCTTTCATCTTCGCTTAACACTTAATTTATAATGGCAGTTTCATAATAATGGAAGGCATCAGTCCATCAGAAAAAAAATAACTCGGTTAAAGCAGAAACTCGGTTAAGCGGGACTCAGATAATCGGGACTCTATTGTATATTTTATTATAAAAATGATCTTTAGTTTTGTTGGTATTCAGAGGAGGGATCATGACCTCGTGACCACCCCCCTTGGATCAGAGATCGTAAATTATGTAGTTCAGTATTACATATTTTATTATGACATATTTTAAATTTTAAAATAAGTCAGCTCTTAGAAAATTAGTAAAATTCTCTTTGTAAATATACTTTGTGGAAGAGCGCACAAGGGGGCGGGGGTAGTTTCAGCCCTGGTTATTCGGACCCTTTGTTGAAATCAGCATGTTTTTCGCTATCATTTGACGAAATTAGCATGTTTTTAGAATTTTCTGGACAAGATTTGCGGTTTTTTCCGCAATCTTTAATCGAAATTCGCGTTTTTTCACAATTTTTTTTAATCCTGTTTTGTTTGTTTTATGACGAAATTAGCGATCCTTTGGCAAAATTCACGTTTTTTCGCGATCTTTTGACGAAATTCGAGTGTTTTTGCGAACTTTTGATGAAATTTGCATTTTTTTGTGATATTTTAACAAAAGTAGTGTTTTTTCACGATCTTTTGACCGTGTTGAAAAAGTAAAGTCCTTTGGTAAAATTCACGTTTTTTTCGTGATCCTGTGACGAAATTCAAGTGTTTTTCGCGATCTTTTAATGAAATTTGCGTTTTATTCACAATCTTTTAACGAAATTGCATTTTTCAACTATCTTTTGACCACATTTTGTTCGGTTTTTACGAAGTTGGCGCTCCTTTGACAAAATTCAGGTTTTTTTCGCGATCTTTTGACGAAATTCGCGTGCTTTTTCACGATCTTTTGACGAAAATCTCGTGTTTTTCGCGATCTTTTGACGAAATTTGAGACCTTTTGATGAAATTTGCGTTTTTTTCTCTATCTTTTAAGTAAATTAGCATTTTTTCACTATCTTTTGACCGTGTTTTGTTCGTTTTTTGACGAAATTAGCGATCTTTTAACAAAATCCACGTTTTTCTCGCGATCCTTTGATGAAATTTGCGTGTTTTTCGCGATCTTTTGATGAAATTCGCGTGTTTTTCACGATCTTTTGACGAAATTCGCATGCTTTATGCGATTTTTTGACAAAATTTGAGTGTTTTTCGCGATTTTTCGACAAAATTTGCGTGTTTTTCGCGTTCTTCTGACGAAATTTCCATTTTATTTGCGATTTTCTGACGAAATTTGCGTTTTATTCGAGATTTTTTAACGAAATCACGTTTTTTCGTGATCTTTTGACCGCGTTTTGTTTGTTTTTTGACGAAATTAGCGATCCTTTGTTAAAATTCACGTATCTTTCGTGATCATTTGATAAACATCGCGTGTTTTTCGCGATCTTTTGACCAACATCGCGTGTTTTTCGCGATCTTTTGACCAACATCGCATGTTTTTCGCGATCTTTTGACCAAATTCGCATGTTTTTCGCGATCTTTTGACCAAATTCGCATGTTTTTCGCAATGTTGTGGCGAAATTCGGGTGGAAAATGATCAATTTGGCTCAAGAATTATTATCGAATTGGCACAGTTCGGCGCAATTTTGTTGAAAAATGATCGTTTTGGCGCAGAAATGCGCAGCATTATTGATTTGGCACAATTGGAGCAATTGGCGCAGCTGTTCCATCACTGCATGAATATGATAAAAATAATTTTATTTATCAGTTTAATTACACCTCAAATAAAACAGTATGCCATGTTCTTTAATTATTTATGTATTACATACAAATATTTAAAAATAAAATTCCTTACACATATATTATCTGACATTTCGGCACTGATATTACAATAGGAATTGTTTCACATCCAATATTTTTTAATCAATGTCATTAATATATTTTTAAAATACAGAATAAGATTAATTAAATTTAACATTTATGATTAAAAGTACTTTATTTATCAGTTTAATAATACTTAACTTATTGCAAAGAATTCAAAACTAGAGAAAATTAATAATTTCTAAAAAAAATGTGATTGGCTTACAAAAACAAATAAATGACATTAATTCTTTTTATACACCACAAATGCTCTCACACATAAATAAATTTACGAATAAAAATATTAAAAGTTAGACAAATAATTAGATGAAATTACACATTTAGACTGATTATTTAAGTAATGCAACCCCCCTTCCCCTCATACATTTACATATATATTCACAGGGGTCAATACAGGCAAAATTTGGACCCTTTCACAAAAATCTATTTAATAAAATAGGCCCCTTCACAAAAATAAATTTAATAAAATGGGCCATTTCACAAAAATAAATTTAATAAAATAGGCCCCTTCACAAAATTCCTTTTAGTAAAATAGGTCCCCTTTACAACATTCTTTTTCATAAAAACTGTTTTAAAATGTGTAATTTGTAAATAAAACCAGGTCATGAAAAACAAAAACTTTAGCAAGGGGATTTAAAGTTTTGTTAATAAATTCTTGGTTCAAATTTTAGTAACTGGATTTCAACTTTCATTACAAAATGTTACTTTTCACAAAAATAACTTTTAATTTTCACAAAATGGGCCCCAAGAATAAAAACCTGCATCGACCCCTGATTCATAAAAAAAAGAAAAAGAAAATCTAAATTTTGATGTCACTTACCTTTAACATTACTGTATGACAATGTTTTCCCATAACCTGCAATTGAAATCAATACAATACAATATAATTTCACATGCATAATTTAAATTTAGATAAAATATGAAAAATCATCAACAATAAAATAAAAAAGAAAAAAAAAACTTATTAATTTTTTTTTATATTATTGAGAAAATTGAAAGCTTAATCTATTGGCTTTAAATAAAATTAATAGTAATAATGAAGACTCTAATTCAAGAACTTTCAGGCTTCATTAAAAGTATTTCTACTTCTTAGATCTAAAAGCTATCCCTTTAGCTGTTTTAATGCACTGCTGTAACTGTAATCCAATCTCCAACAATCTTTCTAAACCTTTTATGAGTGATACATTTAAAAAATATATTTACTAGACATGTAAGTTACTTGAGACAAATATATTTGTTTGACTTCTACAGCTTTCACTTGACTTTCATTATACATATAAATAAATTATTTAAAAAAAAAGAACTTGCAGTTGTATTTTAGTAACAAAAAGTGCATTAACTTTGACATAAAAATCAACAAGCTTGTTTTCTCATGGTTAGTCCCAATTTCCTGAAGATTATATCTGGTACATGAAATATATTTATTTCAATTTATTTGTTATTTATTTTTAAATTAGTTAAAATATGCTTGTACTGAAAACTGTTAGATCTGTTGCACTAATTCAAAATACAATAGACTCTCTCAAATCTGCAACTTTAAAATCTGCCTAAAATCCCCACATCATCACAGATGTAAAGAAGTTGGAAATTGCACTTCAAACATGGCAAATGAGGTGCGTTCATAATATATAGTTTTATAAATATTCTTTGTACCGCATATTGTGCAGAATGTATATTTTAGTGCATAACAATTTCATTCTGTTCGAAAAGCTGTAACATCATTAAAATGTACTTGAAATAATTTTTTCCCATTGGCCGTCATGTAACGGAAAACTTTTGACTGTCCCTGTAATTAAACTATACATCCGATTTTCATAAACTTTGAAATGACCCAACAAAATTTTGCAACAATTATATATTTAAAATTTCAAACCATTCAAATGAGTAGTTTTTGCTCTGTTATATGCGGGCAGATGGACTGAAATATGACTATATGTGCTACGTATTTATACAATTACGAACGTACCTAACGATGACTCTTTCAGTTCAGATGTAGGTGCAAAATTACAGAATTTTTTAGTTTTATATCATTCTATCTGTATTTTAATATGTAATTCTCAATAATAAGACTGAACTCGTGGTTTTTCATGAAGGAAGTATAAATGTATTTCTGAAAAAAAAAATCAAATATTGCTGATATTTCTGGTAATCACAATCTTTTTACCAAATATATTTATGTATTAATTAAGCTTTTTTGGTTATAAAAACTGGCTAAACCTGAAATAAAACTTCCTTATTTTATGATTTTGATGTGAATTTATTAATTCACATCAAAATCATAAAATAAGGAAGTTTTATTCCTTACCTTAATAGAGTACCTTTATGAGGAAAGTTTCATTGAATAATTCAAGGAAAATTTATCTCATCTTTATTGTGCATATTTAATTATACATTTTAAATTATTTACCTGACCTTTACTTTTAATAATTTAATCATTTTTAAAATTATCGTATTTTTTATCATTTTAGTTTATTACTTTACTTAATTATTTTAATATTTTACTATATTGGAAGTGTTCATTATAATTTCGATTGCATTATTATATTCAAATTAATAAAAAATGTAACAAAGCAATGATCAGAAAGCCACAAAATTCTAAAATACACACACCCCCTGGTCCCAAGCCACGTGGATTTAAGGGAATCTACTGTATTTTAGATTCTCTACATAAACACATTTCAAACCTAGAACACAAGTGTTCTCTGCATCTATATGTTATTTGAATGAGACATGCATGCTGAAAGGATGCACATAGCTTGATGTGGTTAAATGAATATAATTTTATAGATACTTTATTATAATCATAATAGTTCAAATATTATTTTATAACTAGAAATACACATCATAATTAAAAATACAATACACTAGAACCTCGACTATCCGATGTAATTTGGACTAAACTTATATTGGATAATCAAAATTTCTGGATAATCAAGAATTAATCAATAATCATCTAGTTTAATATGTAATATTGACATTGAACTACTATTATGACTATTTAAATTGCCAAATAAATATCTAAATTCAAATTATACATGAAAATAAATTTGTTTTGAAACAAAAAGCTTACTATGATTTAATGATAAAACTTACAATGCACTTGTAGTTCGGAAAGGACAGCTTGCTTACACAATGAATGTGAAAGTAAAAACAGAAAGAAAAAAAATTAAAAAGGTTGGGAAACTCGAGTCAGTTTAAAGAGAGTTCTGGTTAAACAAGGGTCAGATAATCAAGGTTTTACTGTATATTAAAGATTTCTGTAAGCACTATTACAAAAAAAAACTTCTTAGAAAATTGTAAAATTGGAGTAAAGAAACATTCACTAATATAGTTAAAATAAATAATATCTTGCATTTTTTATGCCATCAAATAAAAAGTACAATATAATCACAAAATCTGGCATCGTCAGAACCACGATTTTTGATAATTCCGGATTTCTGAAAGAATATCAAAAGTATCTCTGATATTCTTAATGGTGCCTCTATTCATAATTTAATTCATACCCAAATGATATGTATGTGAGAAAAAGAGAAAATTAAATATTTTTTCTAAAAACTTATTTTAATTGATATGTTTTAAGTTACAAAAAAAAAAATCTTATAAACAATGAAGTCTTCTCGTGTAATTTCCGAAGCATCAATGTCAATTTTACTTGATTGAATTTTTTCAGCCATTCTTTAACAATCTTCTTCCTTTGATTTTATACAAGTGAAGAATACAGATTTCAGAAACATAGTCTTGTTTCTCTAAAGCAGATATTAATTTTTCAGTCAAATTCATACATTTTCCCAGCAATTAACTCATCTTTGTTCCACTGACTGCTACCAACAATATCTGTGTTGACTTACAGGTTTTTTTTTTTTTTTTAAATGTCAAAATGAGCTCTGAATATTTATCAGCATTTATTGATAACAATATAGACATTGATACTATGAAATTAAAACACAAAGTTGAGCTGGTTTAAATTTTGTATGAAATTAAAACACAAAGTTGAGCTGGTTTAAATTTTGTATCGTTAACAGATAAATTAAAAGATAATGATCGGCATTGATACTTTGAAATTAAAACACAAAGTTGAGCTGGTTTAAATTTTGTATCGTTAACAGATAAATTAAAAGATAATGATCACAACCCAATGGAGTATGAATTTTTAAGATGTCATTTATCCTGAAACTACTTTTTATTAGCTTCCAAAAACATAAATTTAAAAATACCAGTTCAACAATAACATTTAACATGAAATAAAATAAAATTGCTCGAAAATATTTTTCATTTGATATGTTTGAATTTATTTGTTTACTTATTATTATTGTAATGTATGACTGTGACAGAGATTTTCATGCATTTTTTCTGTACAGATATTAATTGTAATTAGAATTAAAAAAATATATATCTAAATAATTATTCTTTGAAAGCTACATTATTTAATCAAAATAATTAATTATAATAAAATACTCACAAGCAATGATTTAATATTTAGGACATTTGTAATGATTCAAATCAGTTTTTTTATAGCTTCTCAAATGAAATTTAGACCGTTATTTAATTAAAAATTACAATTTTATAAAAGTTTTACCTCAAAAAATGCAGCCAGGACTATCAGCACATATTTCCATGCTTTGTGATATTGGTAAGTCAGAGAATCTTCAATATGATAAAACATTTTACTCATTGGATTGTTAATGAGATCTTCTGATAAATACTGTTTGAAAACTTCGCTAACTGGACGAATGCATTCATACAAAAGATTCTAAAATATAAAGAAATTACCAGTAATAAAATATTATGAAATAATACATAAATACACAAAATACATTTATCAATCAAAAGTATTCGAGAAAATCCTTTCTTAAACGGTGAAAACATTAATTTTTTAGATTAAATAGAATTTAATAATTGACTGATTGACAGACTCACAGACATATACGTATACAAATGTGAACTGATTAAAAAAGTACAGTCGAACCTTGTTACCACGAACACGCTTAACTCGAATTACTTTTAACACGAAATATTTCCAATTGTCCTATCAAATTGCTTGGGATTTACTGTGATTTTAGTCTTTTTAACATGAACTTGCCTAACACGAAATATTGTTTATCGCAAATTGAAAAGAATCAGCCGTTAAAATATTTCCTACTCATAGTACGAACGAAGCAAGTCTTCCCAACTTTACAATGCAATAGTACTGAGTTTTATTTTCAAAGAAATCAAAATTTTTGAAAGAATGTTACTCTCAGAAGGGAAAAGTCTTTTGCTTTGATATCCGCAAATCAGCCATTACAAAATTATCAGGCAATCCCTCTTCTAAACACTCAAAATATAAAATTATATCATAAGAATTGCATTGAGTGGTGAAAAAAAAATGTGTGAAATACCAATTAAAGTTGTTTACTTATGTTGATTAAACTGAGAGATCGCTGTAGTGGTGATGACTTAGGTTTAAATCTGCTAAAATAAGTCAAGTTGGCTGTCCGGAGTTTTGGTAGTTTTTTTCGGATGTAACTTAAATACCGGAAAGTTTCCAATGAAAAGACCTCCACTGAGGAGTATTCAACATGTAGATGAAGATTCTGTATGGATCAATCTTAGGAAGCAAGATCAAGACCAGCAATACAGCAAATTTATAAGGTACTTATGCATATTTATTCTTGTTACATGGAATATATAATATTTTTAAAGTATGGATAATGCAAATTACTTTTAACATTAACAAATAAATTCCCTGTGAGTGTTTATATGCTAATGAGGTTCGACTGTATTCATTTTTTATTACAAAATAAATGTTTGTAAATAGAGAAATGAAATTTAATATGGTTGAAATATCAAATGCAAGAACTACATTCGGGAGAGTATAGATTTATATATATATATATATTGGAGGGATGGGGGAGGTAATTATCATTAATAACAACAGCAAAGAAGATCATAGAAAGATTTTTTTGAGAGTGCATTAGAAGAGTAAGAAAATTAGAAAAACAACCGAAGTAGTGAGAATTGCTAAAAAATTTAGTAATTCTCACTACTTCGGTTCCATTTCCCATCTGTTTTCCTATTGGCTGTTACCTGCAATCCTCTGTTTTCCTATTTGTCAATAAACCTTTAACTTAAATCCCCATCTCTCCTATATATGTGAGCAAATTTCTACCATCCTTAGCACTGAAGATGGTAAGCTTTATGCTACCGAAACCAGTATGCTTAAAATTTAAAATCATTGGTGCTTTTAATGTTGATATTTTTACATTTTTATTATATTGCACCAAGCTCCATCTTAATAATTATAGTATTTAACATTTCAAACCCATAAATAATAATAAAAAAAAAATCTAAGGCAAACAGAATAATACAGACAACATACTTTCAGTCAAAAATTGAAATATTTATATGTAAAAAAAAAAAAAAAAAAAAGTAAAATGTGGTTAGAATAAAATGCAATGTAATTAAATAAAATTTCTGCAATAAGGTAATATTTTTGAACAGAAGGGAATTTGAAATAAATTTATATAGAAGAATTGATAGGTTTGGATGTTAGAGGAATAAATATTATAAAAGAGAAAATAAATAATAATAGAATTTCAAATTTGTATGCATAAAAATATTTTAGAAATTTTCAGGATTCTATTTAATGACGCCTTCAAGTAAAGATTTTAACTTTTCTGTATATATAATTTACACTACAATGTTACAGTGTAAGGTAATAAAAGAATTGATGATTTTCAAAGAGAAATAACTTAAAATACTAATTATGCAATGCTAAAAGTTTCAAAATATTAGCCATATGTGTGAAATTAAACCAACCTTAAGCACAGATGTAACTGTTTCCAGTACGTCTTCTTTTTCATTCTGCCAGCACTTCACAGCCTTCCCATAAAATTTTGGTAAGTGTCCAACACATAATTTTTCATCCAAACTGTTAATATGAAATTCATAAATAAAACAAACAAACACAATAAGATCTATTAAAGAAAGTTAACTATAAAATGTTAAATTCTAATTTATTAGCAACTGTGAAACATTACAGTAGAACCCCGCTAATCAGAACTAATTGGGACTGGTGCCTGTTTGGATTTCAAAAAATTTGGATTACCCGAAATTCCTATAAAAGTAATATACATGCCAAAAAAAAATGTAAGTTATAAGTACTCAATAGTACAGTAAGCATCCTCTAATCCGGAATTTAAGGTAGGGTATGCTGGATAATCTGACAACTTTCGGAAAAAAAAATAGTATTCCTTTTTTAATCACTCCTGATGTTCATAATAATCCAAAGGAACTTCAGAATGGAGAATTACATAAGAATCCATTGCAAACGGTTCAAAATCGCGAATCTATAAATAGCTCAGTCACCACGTTGATGAGGGGGAGGGGGGAAACATTTCTGTAGATAATTTGCGAAATCAAACTGTTGAAAGGAAAAATAAATTTTTATCATCTGAATTAAATACTTTTTGCACTTTAGAAAATAACTTTATTGTGACTGGCAAAAAAACTAATATTAGAGATTTTTTAAAGGTGTGTATAACAGTGCATGTTTTCATTTTATATTCATGTACATATGTTTTACTTTTACAGAATTGAGTATTTTTTTATTCTATTTAAGCTCTTTAAAGAATAAAAAGCATGCTTTACTGACATTTATTGTTTAATTCTAACTTCTACGGGTTTTTTCCAACATTTATCCTGTAATCAGGAAAATTTCGTAAGTTAATCTTTTCAGTTAATCTGTTCAAGTATAATTTTCAAAAATAAAATTGGTTCGGATTAGTGGGGTTCTACTGTATTTAGTTTTTTACAAATGCATAAGATTATCAATGAATCAAATTACAGTGGGCGATCGGTTAACGAACTGTTTGGTTTATGTTTTATTTTTGGACTAGCAGACCCGCCCGGCGTTGCCCGGGGTCCGTAAATAATAACCTTAAACAAAACTCAAGTTTGTATGATTTTATATCTTTTGAAATTCTTTTAAATGAACCTAATTTCAGAGGACCCATTGCCTTCCGCATCGTCTAGCGCGTTCCCAACAAACTTCTTTCCGAACGAACCTGTAACCTGAGTCCACGCTACATAAGGCAGCATGTACCAGAAGTGCGCCGCACACGCCGGAGACAATCGAAAACCAAGTTGAGTAAGCCAAACCTCGTAGTAATCAAGCGCATAGAATCGAAAAAAAAAGAATGCATCATGAATGCTAGAAAATGTTGGTAACTGAAGTCTAAGATAAAATTTCATAATACAGAAAGTAGTTGTAGTTGTAATCTAAGTTGAATGAACCAAATCCCGTTGAAATTAGGTCCTTAGAATTGGAGGAAAGAATGCGCCCCCAAGCGGTGGAAGATGACCTCTCCCCTTGTAAATTTTAGAAATTACATTTAACATTAACACGATATTTATTAAACTGATGAAATCCATTTTCTAAAGTTACCTTTAAATTAACGCGATTTTTAATGTATGGCTGTAATGAGTAAACGCAAGTTGATGCTAAAAAAGGAGATTAATGTTCGAAAAAAGTGATAACTGAGGTATAAAGAAAGACCGGGACCTGGGGGCCAGAGTGGTGCAACAACTTCAAGGGGGGCCAGGGACATAACTGGCATGTAGTTGCGCATAAAGATATTGTAATTAGCTTTTAAAGTAATCGGAAAACGCTACAACTATGAACCAAGAAAATTGCAAGCAATTCGGAAAATTTTTAAAGAAGCTGCACCAAGGGCCCCAAGAAGGCGATTAATATTCAAAATTGGTGGTAGCTGAAGCCTGAGAATTTTTTTTTGTTTCTCATATAGTGTCTGAAAGTCCTAATAAGTTGTTAGAAAAAAAGCTTCTGAATTGGTCCATTTTTAAAGGAGCTGTAAGGGGCCCCAAATGGGACCAATTGATAATTAAAAACAGGGCCCAAGAGGAAACATGTTAAAATGTTTTAGTACTTAGCGCTTTGGATCTTCAATTAGTTAAAATTAAGCATAGGGAATAATATGAATTATTCGTTAAAATAATATTTTAAAGAAATGCATCAAATGGGGGTAAATGTTTGAAAAAGGGGCCTGGGGCCTCAATAAAAATATGGGGGTATCGGTCTGGGAAGAAGACTCAACTTTAAAATTATGCACTGAGAAGCCCATAATAACATTCTTAAATAAACCGGAAATTTGTATCGCAGGTCGATACAGAATGGGGTAAGGGAGGAGGTAGAGACTTTGCAAATTACCAGGGCCCGACTCATGCTCAGTTGGAAAATTTGAATTTTTATTTATCTCATGTTTTAAACTCTTTTATTGAAAATTAATGGGTGAACAATTAAAATTTAATTATGTTTTTAACATTTTAAATTTTTATTTAAAATCTTTAGATGAAAAAGTAATTACAAATGCATCCGAAACTGTAATAGTGAAAAAGAAATAATAAAACTGCAAGCAAATATGCTATATAAATTTTTAAAAAAGGTACTATCCAGCAAATTTATTTTCTAATAGAGTAAAGCCTCTTTATAACGGAATCGTCAGAACATTTTTTCACTTTAGATACCATTCAAAGAAAGATAAAATCCTTAAAATAGGAAAAATCTACTAATTCAAATTTCAACTTTGCCCTATCTAGTTTCGAACCTGGGTCTGTTCGTACAGAAAACAAAGGGGTTAAGCCACTACGCCACAACTGCTACTAAAAGTTTTGTAAATTAACGTTCCATATCGGAGCGTAAATAGTTTCTGCCTTTTTTTTTTCCCGCGTCGTGTCGGTTTCATTAGCATAATAAAATAAATGATTATTGTTGTCCGAATTCTCTGAAATTTTAATGGATCGTAAATATTACTAAAACCAAGCCCTTTTTAAAATTTCATAAAAAAATATGCATATTTTAGAGGATAAACATTTAACCGAAATAAAATTGCATCCTGGGGAGGTGTTGTAATAAGGGAGAAAAACTTTTTCAGAAAAACAATTCTTTTTTAATTTTTTTTTTTTCAAGGGGTTAATTGCGATATATTTTTTAATTGATCGCAGCATTTGAGACGTAAGAGCACAATCTTTCAGAACATGTCTTCCGTTTTAAACTTTACTAAGCTGTTTGGACGATGTTAGTTAATAAATAATGACAAAATACCGCCGAAATATTTTTTCCGTTTTTTATTTGCGTATCAGTGCCTTCAGTGCATGCGTCACAGATTTTCCCTTCTGAAATAGATTTTTAATCAATGTGAGTGACGGTTGATAATTAATAACTCAGCTGTTAATTAGAATATTAAAATTGTGAAGATATGGTGCATAATGAGACACTTTGCGCTAGCTTCAAAAAAATTTTGAGCCTCATACGTTCAGTAGATTTTGCTAGCCACCGCACACAGACAGACAGAGCAATTTGTTCTTTTATTATTATAGATAACAAATACAGTGATGGAACAGCATGTACCTCATTTTGGAGCAGCAAAAAGCCATCTTGGAGCAGCAAAAACGCTCATTTTAGAGCAGAAAATAACTATTTTGGAGCATCAAAAATGCTCATTTTGGAGCATCAAAATGTCATTTTGGTATTCTTTGATGAAATTCATGTTTTTTCTGCAATTTTTTGACGAAATTCGCTTTTCCCCCTACGATTCTTTGACAAAATTCGCGTCTTTCCTGCTATTATTTGACGAAATTAGTTTTTCCCGCGACACTCTCACAAAATTCATGCTTTTTTTTTTTTTGCAATCCTTTGACGAAATCTGCATGTTTTTTTGTGATCTTTTGACCAAATTTGCATATTGTTCGCAATCTTTTGACAAAATTCATGTTTTTTTTGGCGATACTTTGACAAAATTCATGTATTTTTTGCGACCTTATGATAAATTTGCGGGGTTTTTTTGCGACATTTTAACAAGAGTAGTGTTTCTTCACGATCTTTTGACCGCAATTTGTTTGTTTTTTGGCAGAATTACCAATCCTTTGGCAAAATTCACATTTTTTTCGTGATCCTTTTAAGAAATTCGCTTGTTTTTTACGATCTTTTGACTGCGTTTTGCTCGCTTTTTGATGAAGTCAGTGCTCCTTTGACAAAATTCATGTTCTTTTTCGCAATCCTTAAACGAAACTCACGTGTTTTTCGCGATTTTTTGATCAAATTTGAGACCTTTTGATGAAATTTGCGGGGTTTTTCTGTATCTTTTAAATAAATTAGCGTTTTTTCACGATCTTTTGACCATGTTTTGTTCGTTTTTTGATGAAATTAGTGATCCTTTGACAAAAGTCGCGGTTTTTTCTCGATCTTTTGACGAAATTCGTGTGTTTTTAGCGATCTTTCGACAAAATTTGCGTGTTTTTCGCGATGTTCTGATGAAATTTGAGTTTTATTCGCGATTTTTTAACGAAATCAAGTTTTTTGACAGCATTTGACCACGTTTTGTTCGTTTTTTGACGAAATTAGCAATCCTATGTTAAAATTCACGTTTTTTTCCATGATCATTTGAGAAACATTGCGTGTTTTTTGTGATCTTTTGGCGAAATTCGGGTGGAAAATGATCGATTTGGCAAAAGATTTATTATCAAATTGGCGAGTTGGGCGCAATTTTGTTGGAAAATGATCGTTTTGGCACAGAAATGCGTAGCATTATCGATTTGGCGCAGTTGTTCCAAGTGATGCCGCTGTACTTGAAAAAACCTGGGTCCCCGGGACCCAGGATTTCCAAAAATCTGGGTCCCTTTTTTACAAAAGCGGGTCCCCATCAATAATAATTTATATTTTAAAGGAATAAATGAAACTTGTTTATTTGGAAAAGATAAATGAAATGCATTAATTATTGTTTTAACAACAATTAAATAATGAATTAAAACCAGTATTATTTGCACTCAAATAAGATATTTTTATAAAAATATTAAGAGAAATTTCCTTTACTTTTTTAAAAGTAAAAATGCAAGATACAATTTTAATTGTAAAATAATGTTTATTTGAGAGTAGAAGATACCAAGTTCCACTAACAAGTGTCCCTAATGTTCGCATTTCTTTTTAAAAGGGGCAAGACGGGTTTATTGAAAAAAATATTTTTGCTGAAAAAAAGAATACTTATGTTAAGTAAAGGTGTACTTTTTGTTGAATGAATGGGTGCTTTCATTATACTTCCCATTGAATTATTTGTCAGCATAGATCTGTGTTGGAATCAGACATTTTCCTTGGAAAAGAAATTTACATCTAAATCACTAGTAAGCATCAAATCTTAAATGTTCTGAAGGCGGGAGACATTTCAATGCAGTAAGAAGGGGGGTGGGGGATTTTTCACTGTTTCACCTACTGAATACAGTATCAAAGTACACTGAAATCATGCTGTATTTTTAAGAATCTCAAAAAAAAAAAAAAATCCCATTTTATGAATTTTCTGCCTATAAGTTTAGTTTGCACATCTTTTTTGGTGCTTTGACTAAATTCACGTTTTTTCCGCGTTTCTTTGACGAAATTCGCGTTTTTCCGCGATCCTTTTGTTGAAATTCGCTATTTTTTCGCGAGCCTGTCACGAAAAGTGTTTTTTCCGCGATACTTTGACAAAATTCGGCTTTATTCCGCGATTTTTCGACGAAATTCCCTATTTTTTCGCGATCTTTTGACGAAATACACTATTTTGTTTCAGCCCTTTTACAAAAAATAGCGTTTTTTCCGCGATATTTTGATGAAATTTGTGCTTTTTTCGCGATCCTTTGACGAAAATCGTTTTTTTTACGCTATTTTTTGACGACATTCGCTATTTTTTGGGGATCCTTTGACGAAATACGCTATTTTTTCGCGATCCTTTGACGAAAATCGGCTTTTTTCGCGATTTTTTGGCGAAATTCGCTATTGTTTCGCGATTTTTTAACGAAATACGCTAATTTGTCACGGCCCTTTTACGAAAATCACGTTTTTTCGCAATATTTTGATGAAATTTGCGCGTATTTCTGCGATATTTTGATGAAATTTGCGATTATTTCCGCGATTTTTTGACGAAATAGTCTTTTTTTCGCGATCCTTTGACGAAATACGCATTTTTTTCGAGGCCCTTTTACGAAAATCGCTGTTTTTGCACGATATTTTGATGAGATTTGCACTTTTTTCGCGATTCTTTAACGAAAATCGGCTTTTTTACGCGATTTTTTGACGAAATTACGCGTCCCGTGGGACGCGTAAGAGCTATTTTTTTGCGTCCCGTCTCCGATTTTTTGCGTAATTTACGCGCTATAGCGCGTCCGCGGCATCCCTGAGTTCCATCACTGCAAACATCTCACAAAACAAAGCCAAGAAGAAGCAATGCTGTTTTTCAGATTTGCAGAGCTCTATTTAATTGCACATATTGTCGACTTAGAGAACATTCTAACCAGGGTTGGCAAGTTTTTGACATGCGACGGTTTAAACCGATTTAAACCGCAGTTTAAATTGTCGTGTCAAAAACGTCAAAAAGTGTCAAAAACCTAGTTTTAATAAAATAATACCAAATGAATTATTTAGAAGAGTTAGACAGACTTTAATCAATAAATTCTAAATAAAACTGCATAAATACATTAAAAATGTGGGATATAAATATATTCTTGAAACCTATTTGCATAAGATATGGTAAACTGCAAACAGATTATTGCACGATTTTTTAAAAGAAATTTTGAATGAAAATTACCCAACTCTTATTTAATGATTTAGTTTTAATTAATCAATAAAGTCTAAATAAAACTAAAACTGCATAAATACATTGAAACTGTGGGATATAAATACATTACTGAAACCTATTTGTATAGGATATTGTAAACTGCAAATTGATAGTTGCATGATTTTTTAAAAAAAAATTTTGAAAAAAATTACCTAGCTCTTATTTAATGATTTAGTTTATAATTAATGTATGCCTTTAAAATGAACAGTTAATAAATCTTTAACTATTTGTAATCATTAAAACTGTGTAAGCTTAATCTAAATTTTGCAAAGGTAAATAAATTATTTATATTTATATATATATATATTTTTATGGTTAGAAGCGGAAAGTAATGTATAACAATTTGTGGTATCTAATGAGCATATTTACTATCCTTAATATAGAGCAAATTCAAAGATTCTCTTTCAGTACAAAACAGTATTGCTATTGCTACAAAAATAATTTTTCTTGCTTTCTCCCCTACTATATTCTTATGGATGGGGTTGCTTAAGGGACTACTTCACTAACGTGAAAACACCTACCTGCTAATGTTAATCCTATAGGAGATTTTTTTTTAATATTTTGTTTGAAATTTCAAAATTTTAAATGATTATTTTGAAAGTAAAAATCAAAAACACCCATTCAGTAAAGTCAAAGCTATGTTAGAAATTTTGTTTATTTCAATATTATTTATTTATTTATTTATTTTATTTTATTTTTTTTTTGCATTGGATATCTAATATTGATCTCTACAGAGACAGTTTATTTTTCATTTTTGCTTGCATTATACATATATATATTTTTTTTCAGGAGATATTCCATAAATGAGATATTTTCATCAGTAAGAGTCACTAAAACTAAAGAATCACTAAAACTAAAGAAAATTAATTTTGGGATAAAAGGATTAAAATATCATATTTTATCGTTTTATCCCAACATTTAATTCTTTTCTGATTTATAAAATAAATGTTATTTTTATTGTTCTGTGTTTGTACTAAATGAAAAATAATATATATATAATGATTAATGCTGCAGAGAAAATATTTCTGTTAGAGGCTGTTATATATATCTTCTTTCCAGGTTAAACTTTATATGGTTTGTTTGTTTCTTAATTGAACTTCATTTATACTTTTTATTTCTAAAATTGATGAGGATTTGTAAAACTTTAAGATGCACAACCAAGTATGCTAAAAAGCCATACCAAAATCCGCATAAAACATTTGGCAATTTTGTCATAAACAAAGAAAAAAATTATAATTTAACATTTAATTTGAGTACAATAAATACTAAAACTAAAATGCACTATCATTAAATAAATGCAATGTTGTATCTTGCTATACTAATGGCAATTTTTTGTTTGTTGTTCTGATCATATTTAAATTTTGGAGTTTTTGAAGGTTTAAACCACTGTCACGTCAAAAACTGGTTTTTGACGGCTAAAACCCAACCCTGATTCTAACAGTAATTTACTTATGGCCTAATACATTCATGGGCTACCGGGGGTTCGGGCCATACATATTAGGGTCCTTAAATTAAAACAAGTGGGTAAGTGTGATCACAGATCGCACAGAGGGTTTCGTTTAATATTCATTTCAAAACACTTTATCCTTTTGAAAAATCTGTTAGTTCCACATTTCGCAACCAGGGGCGCACTCTATTCTAAACATATCTCTATCCGAACGAAACTCCGTTTTACATACTATCCGTATATATATTAGTCGAAGGGATTGGGCCCATAGCACCCGAGATAAGTAGGCGGCCCTGGCGGTAAAAAGTGGAACTCAAATATGTAAGGCTATGGTGCATAATATGAAAGAATGGTCAAAGGGGTGTCGGCAAAAGTTGGAAAAGTGCTCCCCGCGTGAAAAGGGCGGAGGTTAGAAAAATTGCTTAAAATATACGTTAGAGCCTGGAGGAGTAAATAATATAAGACTTTTTGAAAATTTTATGATTTGTCGTGTAGTCTGAGGTATTCAGCTATACGTATGCAAAAATTCATGTCTCCAACTTAATTAGGGGCTCTCTTAGAAAGAATTGCTTAAAATACATATGTGGTAGCTCAAAGGGTTAAACGTAAGACTTTTTCAAGATTTTATAATTTGTCGCCTGGCCTCAGGTGTTCTGCTATAATAAGCATGCAAAATTTCAAATCTCCAATTTAATAAGGGGCTCAGTTAGGAAGAATTGCTTAAAACACGCATGTGGGAGCCCAAAGGGTTAAATGTACGACTTTTTCAAATTTTTATGATTTGTCGCATGATGGTGTTCAGCTAGTATGCAAAATTTCACGCCTCCAACCTAAATAGAGTGTCACTTAGAAAGAATTGTTTAAAATACACATGTAGGAACCCAAAAGCTTAAATGTACGACTTTTTCAAAATTTTATGATTTGCCGTTTGATGTGTGATGCTCAGCTATAAGTATGCAGAATTTCACGCCTCCAACCTAATTATGGGCTCACTTAGAAAGAATTGTTTAAAATACACATGTGGGAGCCCAAGGGGTTAAATGTACGACTTTTCAAAATTTTATGGTTTGTCATTTGATGTGAGGTGTTCAGCTATAAGTATGCCAAATTTCACACCTCCAACGTAAATAGGGTGTCACTTAGAAAGAATTGTTTAAAGTACACATGTGGGAGCCCAAAAGGTTAAGTGTACGACTTTTTCAAAATTTTATGGTTTGTCATTTGATGTGAGGTGTTCAGCTATAATTATGCAAAATTTCACACCTCCAACCTAAATAGGGGCTCACTTAAAAAGAATTGTTTAAAATACACTTGTGGGAGCCCAAAGGGTTAAATGTACAACTTTTTGAAAATTTATGATTTGTCGTTTGATGTGAGGTATTCAACTATAAGTATGCAAAATTTCACGCCTCCAACCTAATTAGGGTTCACTTAGAAAGAATTGTTTAAAATACATATGTGGGAGCCCAAAGGGTTAAATGTTCGACTTTTTCAAAATTTTATGATTTGTCGTTTGATGTGGGGTACTCAGCTATAAATATGCAAAATTTCACACCTCCAACCTAAATAGCGGCTCACTTAAAAAGAACTGTTTAAAATACGCATGTGGGAGCCCAAAGGGTTAAATGTACGAATTTTTCAAAATTTTGTAGTTTGTCGTTTGATGTGAGGTGTTCAGCTATAAGTTTGTAAAATTTCACGCCTCCAACCTAATTAGATGCTCACATAGAAAGAATTGTTTGAAATACACATGGGAGAGCCCAAAGGGTTAAATGTACGACTTTTTCAAAATTTTATGATTTGTCCTTTGATGTGAGGTATTCAGCTATAAGTATGCAAATTTTCACGCCTCCAATGTAATTAGAGGTTCACATAGAAAGAATTGTTTAAAATACACATGTGGGAGCCCAAAGGGTTAAATGTATGACTTTTTCGATTTGTCGTTTGATCTGAGGTGTCCATCTATAAGTACGCAAAATTTCATGCCTGCAACCTAATTAGGGGCTCACTTAAAAAGAATTGTTTAGAATACACATGTGGGAGCCCAAATGGTTAAATATACAACTTTTTGAAAATTTTATGATTTGTCATTTGATGTGAGGTATTCAGCTATAAGTATGCAATGTTTCACTCCTCCAACCTAATTAGGGTTCACTTAGAAAGAATTGTTTAAAATACACATGTGGGAGCCCAAAGGGTTAAATGTACGACTTTTTCAAAATTTTATAGTTTGTCGTTTGATGTGAGGTGTTCAGCTATAAGTTTGTAAAATTTCACGCCTCCAACCTAATTAGAGGCTCACATAGAAAGAATTGGGAGACACATGGGGGAGCCCAAAGGGTTAAATGTACGACTTTTTCAAAATTTTATGATTTGTCCTTTGATGTGAGGTATTCAGCTATAAGTATGCAAAATTTCACGCCTCCAATCTAATTAGAGGTTCACATAGAAAGAATTGTTTAAAATACACATGTGGGAGCCCAAAGGGTTAAATGTACGACTTCTTCAAAATTTTATGATTTGTCCTTTGATGTGAGGTATTCAGCTATAAGTATACAAAATTTCACGCCTCCAATGTAATTAGAGGTTCACGTAGAAAGAATTGTTTAAAATACACATGTGGGAGCCCAAAGGGTTAGATGAATGACTTTTTCAAAATTTTATGATTTGTCAATTGATCTGAGGTGTCCATCTATAAGTACGCAAAATTTCATGCCTGCAACCTAATTAGGGACTCACTTAGAAAGAATTGTTTAAAATACACATGTGGGAGCCCAAAGGGTTAAATGTACGACTTTTTCAAAATTTTATGATTTGTCGTATGATGTGTGGTGGTCATCTATAAGTATGTAAAATTTCAAATCTCCAACATGTGTAGTTTCTGAGAACGGGCTCTGTGACGGACAGACAGAGGAACGAGACGAATAGGGTTTCGTCAGATGAACGAAACCCTAATGAACAGATTAAAAACATTAATTTTATATTTTTGTGTCCCTTATTAAAGAAATATTTTTAATTAATTAATTATTATAATTTAAATTTAGTTAAAAAATTATTAACAAGCTCTAGGCTCCATTTGAGTTTAAATTGCCCCTACAGTAAACACGATATTTGAGAGAACTGGGGAGTTTTTGAATGGCCAAATAAACAAACTGATATGATTTAATGTAATAATCAATAAATGCAATCCTAAAAGTTTTTGCAAAAGGCATGTCATTTATTATTGTTTTAAATATGCCACAAGATGGACAAAGCCATCAAAATATGATCTGCCCATATTAAATAAGGACATATATTAACCCTATTATAAAGGGGGGGGGGGGGTATATTATTTTTTATACATTATTTAGCTTTTAAGAATGAATTAATTGAATTTCCATACAAATCAATACAAAATCTATGATCAGTTAATGAAAAATTCGGTTAGCGAACACTGCTTTGGAACAGATTAAGTCATTAATTGACCACCCACTGTATTAAAATAATATATTCTTAAGCATTATACATTTGTAAGCAAAGATTGTAGTAAATAAAAGCAATATTATTTAAAAGAAAATAGAACACCTCATTTGATTTTTAATATTTTAAGTGTTAATAGTACAGCTATAAAAAATTAAAAAATGTGATAATTTAACATCTAAAGAACAGATTTGCACCAATTGGCAATGGCAGAAAGAAAAAGAAGAAAAGATAAAAAAAGGATTTGAATCATATAACGATTGGAAGACTTCACAGCAATCATTAAGACTTGACAAGTATATGCTCCAGAAAATTATTGCATAAAGAACTGTAGTATAGAAAATTATAGTAGCAACTAAGGAAAGGGTGTAATATTTTCAAACACTCTGTGTGTTTAAAACCCACATTACTGTTGATGTTATTTTACCATTTATTAATTCTTATACTTATGTATATAAGTTCCCTATAAACACAGCTTATGCATATCAAACAGTGCATAATTCCCGGTAGATTTCAATCCCTAAATTTTACAAAAAAAAAAAAAAAAAAAAAATTAACGCTAGCTTAAATGATTTTACTTTACATGTCATTAGAAATGTTCCATTTCAAAAATAAAATAAAATAAATAATAATAATTGCCTTATAGATTTATTTCATTCATAAAAATGAAGGCTTTTTAGGAGGAGGGGCGATTATGACATCTATTTTATTTTTTATTTATTTTTCTGACAGAAATGAAAGTGAGAGCTGGCAGGAAAAGTTGGAACTAAGCATAAGATGACAATATTAAGAAAGGATTGACCGAAACAGGTTTTTAAGGCCAAAACAGAAACTGAAACCAAATTTCGATAATCTTCCTATTTTCAGCCAAAAATGAAAACTCCAAAAATTTTTAGAAGTAAATAATACATACATAAATATACATAATTATTAATTAGTTATACGTGTTTATTAATTATACATGCAGCCCAAGTTGGCTCTCTGTGCCTCTGACTAAAACTTTTTTTTTTTTTTTAACATAAAATAAAATGTAATTAATTCATCCATGACACAGAATGATTTTCCAATTATACGAATTTCATTTAATTAAAATATGTTTTAGGTATACATATCTCGATTTACCTTTCATAATGATTTTTGTAAATGATCATCTGTTATAATAGAATTTTCTCAAAGAGCATTCGAAACACATCTTTAGCTTCAAACTAAAAATTTTCTATTACTGTTCAGTCTGCAGCTTTTAATGAGAATGTGAAAAGTGTCTTCAAAGTTTAGTCTTATATGCACTGCTTGCTTTATAATGTGCACTCACATCTTGCATCAGCCATGACTAATAATTACAAACATTGAAGTTCTTAGCAATAAATAAAGAGCTTCTCATTTGAGTCGATACAGCTGAAATCAATGAGTAATGTTGAACATTTCTCAAGGAAGAAACAAGAATTTTGGAATACAGATAGTTGTGGTCGAGTTTCGGTCCGGCCGAATTTTCTGCAGCATTTTTGGTGAAACTCAAGATTTTAAGCTGAAAATGAAACCGAATTTTCAGCCGATCTCTAATATTAAGTTCCTTTTAATGCATCAAAAAAAACGATAATTGAAAGAAATTAAGATTACCAAGAAATACATATATATATATGTTTGTGCATGTAAAATAAATATGGAAGTTTTATTCCAAGCATATTTCAGCATAACTAGACAAACAGAAACAAACAAAAATGCAGCATGTGCACACGTTTATGTAGCTAGTAGTATTGACACATGGGTACACATTATGATCACAAATCACAACTAAAATTTCTCATTTGCTTCTAGTTTTATACCTTAAAAAAAAAAAAAAAAACCCCAGTATTTATATTTATTCCTTTAGCTTTTTTCCTTATTTCTACTTCTAAAGATAAACTGCCAACACCATAAAAAGATGACAATTATAATTATTTTATTATTCATCTTAAAAATCTATTTTAATCATTATTACTTTTGTGATTATCGTTGCATATGTATAACAACAATGTGTCCACAACATAACATAAATTTTTAAAATAATTTTCTACCTATTTCCCCACTTTAGGTGAAGGCCTATCTGAAAAAAATCTGGTATTAATGCTATGGACTGGCCTGAGAGTAGTCCTGATCTTAATCCAATTCAAAAGTTTTGGCTTGTAATGAGTGCTAAAATTGCTAAAAAGAAAGAGCCTAACAAAATTAGACTAAAGGAAAGCATTATTAGGGTTTTGCATCATAAAATCGGACACCTGCAAGACTGTCAACGCCACTCGCGGATAATCTAAAAAGTATTAAAGTAATCCTTTAATGCATGATCACATCAATATTCATGCAACATGACTCAGTTATGCAAAATTTATTATTATCTACTGCATTTGTGGTTAAATAGTTTGTGCCATGTTCTGATAAAATAGTGCAATTTTCCTTTTCAGAAGTTATTCAGCATAATTATGCACTTAAAAAGACTAATTTTTATAGCAAATTAATACTACAAATTTATTTTAATGTAATAACATTATCTTTACATGAAACACAAAACATATTATTTGCACACTTTTTCGTTTTTTCACAGGTGATGCAGTTTTTTGCCCACCACTGTGTATATATACATATATATAATGAAAAAAATTAAATACATTCAAAGAGGGTTTTAAAATAAGGCAGGATGCCTTTAATAAGAGACATGAAACACAAAACATATTATTTGCACACTTTTTCGTTTTTTCACAGGTGATGCAGTTTTTTGCCCACCACTGTGTATATATACATATATATAATGAAAAAAATTAAATACATTCAAAGAGGGTTTTAAAATAAGGCAGGATGCCTTTAATAAGAGACATGAAACACAAAACATATTATTTGCACACTTTTTCGTTTTTTCACAGGTGATGCAGTTTTTTGCCCACCACTGTGTATATATACATATATATAATGAAAAAAATTAAATACATTCAAAGAGGGTTTTAAAATAAGGCAGGATGCCTTTAATAAGAGAAATAATAGTTGTAAAGTTTCAAGGTTATAACTAATAATGGAAATTATTATATATTAGGTATGATTATGGCTTTACTTTACATATATTGTATAAAAAATCCTGCAGTTACATGAAAAAAAAAAAAAAAAAGACAAGTGGGGGGCTGTAATTAAATTTTTTAAGATTAACTTTGATTGTAATAAAAAAAAAAAAAAAAATCACTTAAAGCAAATAATAAAAATACAATCAATATGCTAATGCTACTTTCTAAATTTCAATAATATTGCAATTTTCTTGTAACAGTAATTAAAATTCCAGAAATTGAGAGAAATTCTTATGGGAAATCACTTTTGAAGGAAAAGCAAGAAGCTAATGAGGTGTCTAATGGCTAGATTATTAACAGAAGCAAAATACAAATAACAACCTTCTTGATTACTAATACTTTAAACAGTTTTCAAAATAAAATGTACTTACCGTTTTAAATTAATAAATGCAGACTCCATCAAGAGTAACCAGCTGATTAAGGAGTTTGTTTCTTTTACATTTGGTTGATACTCATACAGAGCCTAAAAACAACAAGATATATATGTATATATATAATTGTTAGTTGAATAAAAGTAAAAAACTAAAAACTAAACTTGAATAGTTACATTAAAAATGATAAATTTGAAAATCTTACTGTTATAATTCTAGCATTTAGCTCAGCAGGCAGCGTGTCAGGCTTGGGTTCCATTGTAAATAGACCTCTCAAGGCTTTCAAACAAGCAGAGGTTAACATCTAAATTTTGAAAAACGAATAATTAGATATTAATAACAAATCTAAACAAGTGGGTAAGTGTGATCAAAGATCAGATAGCACAAAAGGTTTTGTTTAATATTACAACAGAACCTCAATTATCCAATATAATTGGGGCTGAGCATCCGAGGGTGGTTGAACAATTATTGTCCTGAAAATATTTGTACTGCGATGGTTGATGTGGAATATTGAAGCCTAATGTCTTAAATATGTATATGTTCAACTTCTGAGCCGTAGCTGCTATATTAACATATTTTTTTTTCGTTTTAGGTGTGAGAGGTGGAACCTAGCTTGAAAGGGGGGGCGGGGGTGGAGAAGGCTGGTTTGGAGCTTATGGGACCAGACTTGAAGCAGTTCTGTCATAGATTTGTAACAGTGGATGAGACGTGGCCACATCACTATGATCCCAAGCCCAAACGACAGTAGGCACGTACATCTCTTCCACTGTCACAAATCTATCACAGAACTGCTTCAGGTCGGATCTCCCCTCTCCCCAAACCTCCCTTTCAAGCTGGGTGCCACCTCTTACACCTAAAACAAAAAAAATATATATATATATATATATTAATATAGCAGCATGGTTCTAAAATTCAGCATATAAGCATCTAAGACATTAGGCTTCAATATTCCACATCAACCATTGCAGCAAAAACATTTTGACACACTTGGGATAGTAATTATTGAACCAACCTCATCGAGAGTTTATCAATAATCATCTAGTTTAATATGTAACATCATTATCGAACTGCTATTCTGACTATTAAAACTACTAAATAAATATCTAAATTCAAATTATACATGAAAAAAAAAAAAAAAAAAATATTTTGAAACAAAAAAGTTACAAGGATTTAAATGGAATCTTCATCGGGCATAAACTAGCTATCCTTTGCCGTGCAACTCTGTCATGAAGTTTTCTATTATGCAGGGATCACTCTAGAGAGGTTTGGCGGGGCGGCCCGCCCTCGTGCCCTTTAAAAAAAAAATCCCGCCCTTCTTGCCCCTTTTCCAGGTAGAAATCCGCCCTTCTTTTTTTCTAGGGTAGAATCTTGCCTTCTTTGTATTGTACTTTCAAAAATTCCCCACTATCGTTCCTTTTTAGATTGATAAGTCTGGAGTAATTCTCCCCTTTTCCTCCCACTCTCTTTGTTCTCTTATCTGTGGTATGTCACTAGACCTCCATTGAACAAAACTTAAAGGAGTAACTGAAGCAAAAAATTCTTTGTCATTGATTCATCTCACCAGCTCTGGTGAAATAGTATTATGACCATTTGTTCTGATCTTTGACCACATGATAGCTTACAGGAAGTCTATAAAAAAAAAATCGAGAAAAAGAATTTTTACTTTTATTCTGTAGTCAAATCAACCCGTTTTTCTAAAAAAAGGAAGAAGTTACCTTAAGTTTTAAAAATGTCATTCAAAAATCATAGGAAAAGGGAAAATGAACGTGAATATATTAAAGGCTAATGTCAGACGAACGTCTTTTTGCACGCTTTTTTGCTTACGTAATACGCAAGCAAAAAAGCGTGCAAACAGATGTTCGTCTGATATTAGCCTAAATACACAAACAGATGTGCTGAAGTAACGGATTATTTCACAGAAAAGATCGAGAAGGTACTTCCATTATTTTTAATGCTTTTCATACGGTAAAATTACGTAAATTATAAATGTTCTTATAAGGAAGGGCGGCTTTAATATCTACGTTTCTTTTTTTTTTCGGCGCCCTACGGTCGATATATTGTAAAGAAACTTAAATTTTAATCAAGAATTTTGTGTATTTTCCTTCTTATAGTTTTTAGTGCCCCGAGCAGTCCCCCCCCCCCCCCCCCTCATTAATTACAAGAGATCTAAATTCCGTCCGAAATGAAGTCTTTTCATGATTAATTTATTATCCCATCACAAATTAAACTTCCACTCGGTCATCTTTTTCAATAGATAAAATCTTTCTCTTAAGTCTCAAATATCTTCATTTAAAAAAATAAAAAAGCAAACAAAATCGCAAAATAAAAAGCGGCCTTTGTGGAGATCGATATTAGCTATTTAACGCAAAAAAATCATTTAAAATGTATTGAAATGCAAACTAGGTATTTCAAAAATTTCACCCATAGGATTAACATTAGCGAGCGGGTGCTTTTGCATGAGGGAAGTAGCGTCTTACAAGTCTTACGGCCGCCCTTCCTTCTCTACTTGATATCTTGCAAACTGTAAAAGCGATTTTTAATCATGAATTAGGCGAAATCTACAAATTAAAATTATTGATAAAAGAAATTTATGTATTAGGGATGCGGAGTATTGATTCCGCATACCTAATAAATAAATTTCTTTAGGCGCAGGGGAGACAGGATGGCGGAATTCACGGCAAAAATGTTAACTAGGAAATTTACATGAGACAAAAAAGCTGCATCAGAAGGCAGTTTGGTTCCCAAATCTCTCGGCAGAGCGCAAAAATAGCCTACTTTCAAAAGAAAAAAAAAAAAAAAAATCGGCGTTCTGTATATATATTTTATCCAAGTACGGGATTTTTACAAAATAAATGTTTTCAAGCCATTTATTTATTTCCATTTTTACCCTCCTATCGTCCTATCTTTCACATATAATACAACCAAAAACAAAACTCCTAAAATATACTGCTGAACTGTTAAACTACTTTTAGATGCTTATAAATTAAATCATGACAGAATGAAATACCTAAACTACATTCTTATTCTCAAGTACTCAAAGATTATTCATAATACGCATCAATAAACAAACATTTTTCTTGAACGTGGTATATCACGTAATCGGAATCTGCAAAGTCAGATAAAAATAAACGATAGTTGAGTTAGAATTTACTATCAGAAGAAAGAAAAAACAAAATTAACTATGCATTGGAAGTAGAGGTCTGTGCAGACCATATTTTTATGCTTCGGCACAGTGTGAAAGAAAAAACTTCGATTCGGTCCGTCCCAGCCTATAAAAAAATCAGTGAAAACAGTACCGACCCGGGCCGTGCAAAGTCAATTAAATCGGGCCCTTTCCAGCCCGACTCAATTTCTACAAAAAAAATTCAAATTTTCTTTTAGATACGCAATTAAGATTATTTTAAGGAATGCTGCACACATATTTATGGGAAAATTTTACAGTACGTTTTAGATTACGTGTTATTATGACAAAAAATACACAATATAATAATTTAGAATAAAAGAAAAAAGTAGTTTTAAAAACATCATAACTTTTTAAGCTGTATAATAAAAACATTTCTGAAAATATTTCTCCATAATTTATTAACGCTGAAATCTAAAAGATCCACTTTCGGACACATATCTGAATTCATTTTTTTCAGAAACGCAAAAAAAATAACAGGTGCCCTTATTCAGAAACTATGTAATCGAATGGCGTTTCGATGTTTTAATACAGACAAAAGATCTTTCAGAAAATACTTAATTTTCTTATAGGCACGTTTAATTTTTTCGTCGGCTCGGCCTGGCACGATCCACGGCCGATTTTTTTATTATTAGATTCGGGCCGGCCATTAATCTTTTTTCTGCTGATATGGTCCGGATCTGGATTTCTTTGGCCATATCAGTCTGATAATTGTTTTTCAAATTGTGACAAAATGCTCCTTTAATAAAGAATGGAAAATGCAAACGATAAGACGGAATCCCCCCCCCCTTCCTTTCTTCTATCTTTACAAGAAGACATTATTGGATTCGTGAAAATTTTCGACTTCCGGTTTTCGACAGATTTATACGTTTTAGAACGTCCTGAACACGATTTGACTGTTTTTAGAAAACAGTCTGCCGGTCTGTCCTTACGTGACAAAAATTTTATGGGTGCTCTATCTCAAGAACTATTGCACGGATTTTAATAAAACTTTAAATTCAGTTAGACCTTGATATAAATGGGTGCTGATTAGTTTTCAGTGTAAATCGCTCAACAGGTGGCGCTGCTGTGCTGCATTTTTCACGATTTCCGCGATAACTATATCTGAAGAACTAATTAAAGGAATTTCCTCAAACTTCATATTCTGTTAGACATTGACACAAATAGACGCTGATTAAGTTTTGGTGTAAATGCCCGAACAGGTGGCGCTGTTGTGCTGTATTTTTCACAATTTCTGCGATAAGTATATAGTTTGAACTTATGTACAGATAAGGGGTGATTATGAGTAAAAAAAAAAAAAAAATCTGAAATTCACAGAAAATTTTCTGAAAGGTTACAGAAGAATGAGGGGGGGGGGGGGGGGATCCCCTCGCGACATTAACTATGCATTTTTTCCGCGGCCTTTTGACGAGTTTCGCGTTTTTTCCGCGGTCCTTTGACAAAATCCGCGTTTTTTCCGTGATCCAATAACAAACTTTGCATTTTCTCTGCAATTCTTTGAGTAAATTTGCTTTTTTTTTTCGTGATACTATCATAGTTGCCAACTTGTACGGATTGGCCGTACAATGTACGGATTTTGTTCTAAGTGTACGGTTGTACTGATGAACAGTACAATTGTACGGTTTTGCGCGCGGGGAAAGCGATTGCGGAAAAATGCGAATTTCGCCAAAGATCACGTGAAAAAAACGCTAATTTCTTCAAAGGATCGCGAAAAAAAACGCTAATCTTGTCAAGGGATCTCGAAAAAAGGCCCAAATTTTAAAAAAAAACCCGAGTTTCGTCAAAGATCGCGGGAAAAAGTACTAATTTCGTAAAGGGATTGTGAAAAGTACGCGAATTTCGTCAAAGATCGTGCGGATAAAACGGAATTTGTTCAAAGGATCGTGAAACGAACGCAAATTTCATCAAAGTTTGCTGGAAAAAACACTAATTTTATCAAAGATATTTGAAAAAAAAGCAAATTTTGTCAAAGGATCGCGAAAAAAACTCGAATTTCATTAAAAATCGTGCAGAAAACCACTATTTTTGTCGAAGGATCGTGAAAAGAACGAGAATTTCGCCAGAATACGCGTAAAAACGTTAATTTCGTCAAAGGATTGCGAAAAAACGCGAATATCATCAAAGATCGCGGGAAGTAACACGAAATGCGTCAATGTTCGAGAAAAAAAACCCACGAATTTTGTCAAAGATCGCATAAAAAACGCGAATTTAGTCAAAAGATCGCGAGAGGAATGCGAATTTTGTCAAAAGATTGCAAGAAAAATGGGTATTACGTCAAAGATCACAGGAAAAACGCTAATTTTCTCAAAAGATCCTCCGAAAAAACGCTAATTTCGTCAAAAGATCGTGAAAAAAAACGCGAATTTCGTCAAAAGATCGCAAAAAAACGCGAATTTCGTTAAAAGATCGCGGAAAAAACACAAATTTCGTCAAAAGATCGCAAAAAAACTCAAATGTCGTCAAAAGATCGTGAAAAAAAACTCAAATTTTGTCAAAAGATCGCGAAAAAATAAAACGCAAATTTCGTCAAAAGATCACGAAAAAAAACCCCGCAAATTTCGTCAAAATATCGCGAAAAAAACGCAACTTTCGTCAAAAGATCGCTAAAAAAAGCAAATTTCGTCAAAAGATCGCGAAAAAAACGCGAATTTTTCACAGGATCATGGAAAAAATGCGAATTTCGTCAAAAGCCCTAGAAAAAACTCCCGGCAGAGAATCCCCTCTTACCCCCAACCTTTTGGCTGTAGCCTTTAAGAAAATTTGCTGTGAATTTCAGAATTTTTTTTTTTTTTAACTTAGAATTTCCCATGCAAAAACATTTTCTTATGAAATCTCACGTTTTTATTTTGGAAAAAAAAAGACTATACATGAATATAGCATAGAAAATGTTATGAAAAATCACTTTTCATTGCATGTGCATATGTTATGCATTTTTAAGCACGTAAGAATACGTCATAAAAATTATAAGGATTTCAAAATTGACATGTTGGCAGGTATGTACTATGATGAAATTTGCGTTTTTTATCGCGATTTTTTTGATGAAATTTGTGGGAGGTTTTTTCGCGATCTTTTGACAAAATTTGCGTTTTTATTCGCGATCCTTTGACGAAATTTGAATTTTTTTCGCAATCTTTTGGCGAAATTTGCGTTTTTGTTCACGATCCTTTGACGAAATTTCGTTTTTTCCGCGATTCTTTGACGAAATTTTTGGTTTTATGCCTTGATACTTTGACAAAATTCGCGTTTTTCCCGTGATCCTTGAATGAAATTCGCGTTTTTTCGCGATTCTTTGACGAAATTTGCGTTTTTTCCGCGATCCTTTAGCGAAATTTGCATTTCTCCCGTGATATGAAAGTGTATTATTTCTGAGATTATATAAAAGTAATATTAATGTGTTTTCTAAACAGTATGCAGTTATTACAAAAATGCCCTTTTTAAAAAAATAATGTGCCCTTTACAAAAAAAATGCCCTTTTTTGTAATATGCGCCCTGCCCTTTTTTATGTTCTAGAGTGATCCCTGTATTATGACATTGAAAATATGATATTGATCTCCTATCCCTTTTAAAATTCTGTAGCTGTGAAAAGATGGCAAAAGATGTTTGTTTTCTGCACTTGCTTACAATTAGAGGGTGCACTAACATTTAAATCTTGTGGCAATCGGCAGTATGGCCTTCCAAATTTCGAAAATGGGGAGTATTTTTGTTTAGAACAGGGACGTTTAAACAGGAGGGGGGAGAGGTTGTACACTTATACGGTGATCGGAGTTTGCAGAAGCTCAAGCTAATTTCAAGGGAATACTAAGAAAAGGTAAGCAAAATATTTATTTGTACCCGTAGTTCAGAAAGAACCACTTGCATACGCAAGGAATGTGAAAGTAAAAACAAAAAACACTGAAAAAAAAAAAGGTCAGGAAACCCATGTTGATTTACAAAGAGTTCTGGTTAAATGAGGGTTGGATAATCGAAGTTCTAGTGTACTTTCTGAACATCTTATCCTTTAAGGGAAAATAGTAATGTCACAAGATAGATGTGTAATAATAATGTCACACAATGTGTATAAATAATGTCACACAAATAAAATGCTTTTAGTTCACAGAAATTTACACACAACAAAATGCAAAACGACAGAAATTGATGAGACATGTAAACTAACACAGAAAAGTTTTAGTAATAAAACCATCTATCAGCTACTACAAAAAGTAACGAATTAATTTAATGTTTTATCCAAGACAGGTTGGCAACATTGATTTAATTATTATTTTGCATTTGTTTGCATCGTTCATGTTTTGCAATTACCACAATTACAAACATGGTATTATTTTTCTATCTGAATTAGATGCAAGTATTATTTTAATTGTGATTGTTATAAAAGATGTCGCCAGGTAACAAATGTATTAGTAATAAAAAAAAATGTAAACATGTTACACTTTCTGTCCTGGAAAAAGAGGACATAAAAAAAAAAAAAAAAAAAAAAAAAAAAATCAATAATGATACAGCACCACATTACATTGCTAAGAATTTCGGTATTTCAATTCAAATTAGTTACAATAATAAGTTAAGAAAAACTGATGGAATTTTATGCCAATACTAACTCATATAAAGGAACAAAAAATAAGAAATCTCTTCATGAAGTTCAATTAGCAAATCTTGATACCATACTTTACAAATGGTTTAAATAATAATATAGTGTGTGCATGCTGATCACTAGATTCATCTTGCACGAAAAAGCAAAGGAAATATATCATGATTTTAAAATCAAAGAATCATGCAAATTTTCAGCAAGATGGATAAAAAAGTTACAAAATATGGTATATTAAAGCATCTGTCAAGAAACATTTGGCAGATAATGAATTTGCTGAAGAATATATTGAAAAATTGACAGAATTTATTTCAAAAAACAATTTAAGTCCTGATCAAATATATAACATGGATGAAATTGGGCTTTTCTGAAGATGTTTATCCAGAAAAACATTAGCGTGTTATGACGATAATGCACCAACCTGTGCAGAAAGAAGCAAAAAAATGAGTCACTGTTCTCTTTTGTGAAAATGCAGCCAGGATACACAAATGCAAATTAGTTGTAAAAGGTAAAAATGTTAATCTCCATGCATCGAAAACTTTACCTCATACATAAAAATAATAAAAGAGCAAATAACAAATGAACTGACCATAGATTGGCCTAAAAATTATTTTGCTAAGGAAGCATAACAGCACTGCACAAAAATGAGGTTGTCATAAAATTTTAAAATTCTTTTACCGGTGGATAACTGTGCTGCTCATACTGAATTAAACAGTATTTCAGACAATATTATTGCACTGTTTTTGCTCCCCCCCCCCCCCCCCAACACTACATCATTAATTCAACTTATGGATCAGGACACTCCAACCATAGTATAAAAGTCATTACAAATCAAATTCTTTAATGTAACTCATTAATGCTGATTCAACATTTGAAACAATAGAAGAGTGCAGAAAAATATTCAGTATAAAAGATTGTATTTAATTGGTGAAGCATGGGCTTCTGCTACAAAAGATACTTATTAATGCATGGCATTAAATATGGCCTGGCTCTTTATTTATTGAAAATGAGGATGAAGATACAGATTTTCAGTCAACCTTATCACAAGCCAAAGTATCTAAATTGTTAAAATATGTATTAAAAAAAAGAAACAACCCAATACAAGAACTTTTCAAAGAAAAAGAAATTTTTGAATGGATGAATTATAAAAATGAAGTTTTTGTAAATCATGTTGCAGACAAAGAAATTATTTCTCCAATAATGAACCCACCCGAAGGCAGTGAAACTGAGTCTGACAAGACTTAAGAAAAAAAAAAAAAAGTTTGAAAGTGGTTTTGGTTTGGTTTTAGGTAGAAATTTTTTTAAGTTTTTGAAGCAGCAGAGTTGTATAGACTAACAGGAAATAATAACGTTTTATATAATTCAAAAGAATACATCAAAAGAAAATGAAAGTTCTCAAGCAAAGGACTATACATGAAATGTTTAAAAATTATAATAAAAAATAATTTTGAGTATGAAATGATAATTTAAAACTCAAATAAATAATTTAATAGATAAATAACAGTTAATTTAATGTACAAGAAAATAAAAAAAAGGGATTCAAGTCTTGATTTGCTTAAATTGAATTAGCACATGCTCTTTTTGTAAATGGACACATGAAAAAAATAAATCATTTAAACGAGAATCTATAAAACTCTAAAATCTGTAGGTATAGCCTCTGGTCTCAAGATGCACAGATTTATGAGACTCTACTGTATTAGCATTGCTTTGACACTTTTGATTTAAATTTTAAACATGGCAGGACATATGGGATTGGATGTAAACTAGAACACAAGGAGAAGATTTTGAGAAATCCCTCAATATACAGAGTTTATAATGCAAAGCAAATTTTGTAAAGAGGCTGCTTATTGAATTTTGTGGAGGCATCAGATAAAACCTAGTTTATACTTGGATTGAACACTGCATTTGTAATGATGTGTTTATATAAAAAAAGAATCAATCAGCTATTCTTTGTATTTATTCTAGAAGTCTGCACAGGCATAGCCAGTAACGAGGCTCGCCCATGAGCCAAGTTGCTAAAAAGAAGGCAAATTTGTAAATGCGGTGAGTCGAAGGAATAAAGAAAAAATTGTAATGGGCCCTGCAGGGTTGATAAAAAAAAGTAAATAAACGGGATGAATCGAGCTGATAAAAGAAAGTAAACAGGTGCAGAAATAATTAAGTGCACCAACCGACCTGATATAAAAAGGTTCAAACTAAGCTGATAAAATATGAACATTTTTCAATGAATGTGACTGAGATGAGAATAAATAAGAATAAATGTGTTGCACAAGCTGATGTTAACTTGACAACATCAATACAGAAATATAACCTGTCCAATGCAGAGATTGGCATTGGGCAGCTGCATCATATCTGAGCCCATACCTTAATTTTTTTCAGCAGATTTGGGCCAGACCAGGATCAGGCTTACATTTTATTCTACATACTCAGAGCGGGTCGGAACTGGACTTAATTGTTCCTAGGACGTCTTGGGCAAACAATTTGTTTTGTAAAAATAGTAATTGTGATAATTAACTTCTGTTAAATGAACCCTTAGAAATATACTATGATTAATTATAGAGAAATATTTTGAAAAATCTACTTTTTCTTCGTTATACAGTTTTAAAATTTATGATGTTTTTAACCACTCTTTTTTCTTTTATTCTAAATTACATTACTTTTTTATGTCTTTTTTAAACAATGTAAATAGTGTTCATTAATTTTGCTAATCTGTAATATTTGGCTTGTGAACATATAGTAATATAATATATACTATAAAATATTCCCATAAATAGGTATGCAATATTCATTTAAAAAACTCTTAATATTGTATGTTAAGAAAAATTAGAATTTTTTGTAGAAACTGAATTTGTCAGGCTGGGCTTGATTTCATTAATATATGAATAGGCGAAGATAGCTTTTGTTAAGGCCACGCCTGGAAATTTTAGTCCGTGCAGACTTCTAACCTATTCTTATCCCTCAACAAAAATTTTAATCAATCTACTTAAAGTTAATTAAATGCACTTTCAAATAAAATCTTTAATGAATTGTAAAATAATCTGAGAAACAAAAAAGTGCCTGCTGCTCAGCATAATCTAAAATTTCATTTATTAACCTAGTAAACATGCCAAATAAAATTTCTTTAATAATAATAAATAACTGGTCTCTAGTACAAAGAATTTTTGATTAACCCAAAAAAACTTTCAGTACACACAATATACCATTAGATAAAGAATTCATCTGATGTATAATAAGAAAAAAACCACAGATACTTACAGAATTACTTAGCGTCATCACAGAGAGAATAGTTTCACTGATGGATTTCACACTAGACCTAGGAAACACACCCATTGTTTCTTCAAGAAGCGATAGTACATAGAACACATCTTTAGATGCTGTAGGACCTATTATATTTAAAAAAATATATATATATATATATATATATATATATATATATATTCCTTAAAGCAACAAACTGTTATCATTTACTACAGTCGAACTTGGATAATTCGAACGTCTTTAATTCGAATTCGTGGATAATTCGAAGTTTTTGTCAGTCCCTTGAAACTTGTATTCAGTTAATGCTAAAAAATCTTGGTTATTTCGAAGTCCAACTTCTTTAATTCGAAGTTTTTACCCTTTCAAAAATGACCAAAATCTAGTTTCAATACAGTTTATTTGAAAAGTGGCCGGTTTTTTTTTCAGCTACTGTGGATATTTCGAAGTCCAACTTCTTTAATTCGAAGTTTTTACCCTTTCAAAAATGACAAAATCTAGTTTTAATGCAGTTATTTGAAAAGTGACGGCGTTATTTTCAGCTATTGTGGAAAATTCTTTAGGGAAGAGAAGGGGGTGGGAGAATATTCTTATCTGTTCTAGGAAACAGAACAGGGATAAAGGGAGAGGAATGAACGCCCTTTCCGTTGTAAGTGACACATTCTACTCTCGCCAGTGCGATAAATCATAGATGACACGCGTTGCAATTCCTTCGAAACCAGGACTATAATCGCTTGAGTTTTCTTCATTGTGCTTTTAGTTTTTGTGGTGAGAGTTCAGTGCAAGCATGTCGTTGAGTAAGCCCCGTTCCTCGTATAAAACCTTATCTTTCGATGAAAAAATTGCTGTGATTCGTGAGGTAGAAAAGGGTGTAAAGAAGAAATGCATCATCGCAAAAGAGTATGGAATAGCACCTAACACTCTTTCGATCTTTTTGAAAAATAAAGAAGAAATTTTGAAATCTAATCGAAATCGCAAACGAGCTAGAGAACCGATAATCCTGATGTGGACGAGTGTGTCTTAAAGTGGTTTAAGCAAGCGCGGGACAAAAACATCCCTCTCAGTGGAACTCTTGTTCGTGCAAAAACGGAAGAATTTGGTGTAGCTTAGGAAACAACAACTTCAAAGCAAGCTCCAGATGGTTAGACGGATTTAAGGAAAGAAACGAAATTTCCTTTAAGTCTGTGTGTAGTGAAAGTTCAAGTGTGGACCAAGATGCAGCAAATGAGTGAAAAGAAAAAGTTGTTCAAATCATTGAGCATACACAGGACAGAGACATTTTTAATGTCGACGAAACTGGACTTATTTTCAAATGTACCCCTGCAAAAACCTAAAATTTTAAAGGTGAAAAATGTACAGGGGGGAAACGCAGTAAAGACCGAATAACCCTACTTGTGGGAGCAAACATGGACGGCACTGAGAAGTTACCTTTACTGATGATTGGAAAATCAAGAAATCCAAGGTGTTTTAAGAATGTCAGAACAAAGCCTATAGAATACCGTTCTAACACGAAAGCCTGGATGACGGGGAATCTTTTTGAAGAATGGCTTCTAGATCTCAATCGCACGTACCAAAGAAAAAACAGAAAAATCATCCTGTTTATCGATAACTGCACGGCCCATAAATAGATACCCGCTATGGAAAATGTCACGGTTGAATTTTTTCCGCCAATGACCTCAGTGGTGCAACCAATGGATCAAGGCATCATTAAAAATCTGAAGCATTTCTATAGATGCTTAGTCGTTCAACACCTCCTTACTGAATCTTTCCAAAAGCTTCCCATTACCCTCCTCGATGCATCAAGAATGTGTTTAAATGCATGGTCCAAAGTGAGCCAAAAAACAATAGCAAACTGTTTCCGGAAAGCAGGATTCATCAGGAACACTGTCCCTATCGAGCTTTTAGAAGAAGAAAATTCACCTCCCCCAGTTGCATCGGAAGACAGCATACCATTTGATGATTACGTCGACATTGATAAAAGCATAGGCATTTGTGGAGAGCTGTCTGATACAGATATTCTATCAGAAGTTCTAAGCAATAAGAACATTACAACAGAAAATGATGAAGATATTGAAAATGAGGTAGAAGAACAGAGAACGATTCCAACTTCAAGTGAGGCAGTCTTTCATCTAGCTGAATATCGTCGATATGTAGAAGAACAATCTAACGTGAGTGAAGCTGTGTTTCGAGCTGTAGATATCCTTGAAGATTTTGTTAAAAAGAATCAAGTAAGCTCTTTAAAGCAATCTGAAATATCTCAATATTTTAAAAAGCTGTAGTTTTTTTATTTAAAATTAATAAACACATTTTTTTTTCGCAATTTCTGTTGTGATTGATTATTTTACGACATGAAAATAAATTTTTTTGGATAATTCGAAGTTTTGCAGTGGTCCCTTGCACTTCGAATTATCCAAGTTCGACTGTATTTAAATTCTTAAGATAAGGTAAAAATTAAATAAAAAGAGAGAAAAATACATGAAATAATTTTAATTTCATTTTCTTTTAAAAATTATAAAGAAATTAAATATTTAAAATCATATAGGGCTATAAGCACAAACAAAATTTATTAAAACATTTATTATGTTTAAAAAGTATAAATGCGAATTTTTTTTTGAAAGGAAAATGAAAATAAGACAAAAGGTGACTCATCATTTAATATAAATGATGATTCAATAATGAGAGCTGTTCAACTCATATAAAATAACTTGATATCAGTCAGAGTCTTTAAAATCCGAGTAAAGTTCAATATTTCAAATTACTTGATGAAGGCAGTCCTTTTAAACTTATAAATTTAATCACGCAACATACACAGATTACACAGCATATTGTATTCTTCTTTCAACCGGCCTTTCTTAGCCAGATCATTTCAAAATCATCAACATATGCTGGCATCCAAAAATGTTTAACTTTTTCCCCACGGGGTGGGACAATGGTAGTCCGTAATCCCCAATAGAGATTATTTTCTTCCCCAAAATGAGTACCAACGTCATATGTTAGAAAGAAGGTAAGAAGAAAAGCTATTTATGGGATATAAATATGCAATCTGTTTATTTAATGTAAACAAAAATCGTAAGCAGTGCATACTTATTACAAATAATGGAAAGCATTTCCTCGAAAAACACACGCACAAAGAAAAAACTTTCTAAATGCAAAAAATCCTTCAGGGAAGTTCAGGAGGAAAAGGTAGCTGCTCTATTTAGTCTGATAAATCAGGTCCATGCTATCTTTGGCTGTGGATCTAACTATGGAAATTACCAAAGGATTCTTTCATAATCATGACCACAGTCACAGCTGTAATTTATCAAGTGTAGTTTGGTAAAAAAAATAACTTTATTGTTATAACTATCATATACACTTGGAAATGCATTCTTTCCACCATCATTCGTGTTATCAAGATTTTAATCAAGTTACCTTATTCAGGGGTGATTGCGAGTTCATGAAAAAAATACCTGAAATTTTAGCAAGAAAAAGATTTTGCATGGAGAGAGAACATGTAATTTATTGCAGAGAGGTCCAAATCATTTCATTATGAAAAATATTACCTTTAATTATGTTTAGAAATCATGTGAAATTGATATTTTAGTCTTATTTTATTGACTATCAGAAAAACTGGGATTCCGGTATGGAAAAAGAAATAAACACCTGAATTCAGGTACATTACCTGAACACAATCACCCCTGCTTATTTCTTGGCATGAAAATAGTCACCTTTAGTTAATCATTTGTTACATGAAAGACATTTTAAAAAGCCATACATATGAATTGCTGAAAAAATATCAAAGGACTTTTTTCATTAATTCAAAATAACCAAAATCAAGAAAAATAAGAGTTATTTTCAAAAATATATTTTGATAAATAAAATGAAAATATTTTATTCTTTATTTAATATATTTTTTCAATTAAACAAAGCAACCAACTATAATTAAAACAAATTTTTAATCACTCTTTTTTAAAAATAAATGAAGGCTAAACTAAATATTACCTCCACCTTTCTTTAATTTTTCATTACAAAATTCTGTAACAATCGCGCACCCAGGATGTACAACAACGGAAGCTCGAGAACCATCAACAATTAAAGAACGAATTATCTGATGAGCAGCTCTTCGGACCTAAAATAAATCAGGAGGAACTTAATGAATTAAAAAAATAAATATAAGCATAAATCGTACATATGATTTAGTGAAATATAATTTTTGAAATATATACATATAAATAAACACGCTGATTCACCACATGCTTCAATGACTAACACTAATCTGTTATTTGAATAAATCGCTCAATTTTATGCACCTATAATATTTTTGACAAAAATGTTTTTATGTCAAAACGAACTGATACTCAAAATCTGTTAGTTGAATAACTAGTTAACAAGCAGATATAGTGACACTGAATTTTGTGCCCATGAAAAGAGGGCTAAAGAAAACTTATTTATCAGACATGCTACAGGCTGAACAAAAAAAACTAGTTGGATGTGCCAATCCCAAAACTTTCTCCTATCTTATACATCTTAATATTTCAAAACCTAGTTACACATGTTAATACTTCAATATTATTAGTTCAATACTATACCAACTTTGATTTTCATCTTAAATTTCTGCTCAAGTCAATTAAACGGACTAAAAACGAGTTAATCTATATCATGATATTTGTTAAAATTATTAATTTTTCCTTATTCTGTCGTTATCAGCTATTTGCGAATAGCTGGCATAGCAGAAAGCGAGTTCCCGCCGCTGCATGAGCCGCCGATGCACAATAGAACTACGAAAAATCAAGAAAAGTATACAAAAATCGCTAGCACGGAGCCCCTTTACCGCGCAATATTTCCAAATTCAAGGAGAACCTGTTGGCCAAAGCCAAAACCAAGCACAAACATTTTGGTTCAATTGTATGCATAATTTTATACGCTGTTCGATGGTACAATAATGAAAATGGCACAGAGATCAGAATTATAGCGCCCCCTTCTTTCGGAATTTTTTCAAGTTCAGGGAGGACTTGTTTGCCATAGCCAGAAACATGCACAAAAAATTTGGTTCAATTATATGGATAACTTCATACACTTTTCGATGGTACAATAATGAAAATGGTACAGACATCGCAATTATAGTGCCCCCTTCCGGCAGAATTTTTCCAAATTCAGGGAGGACCTTCGTGACATGACCAAAAATAAACACATAAAATTTGATTCAATTCTATGCATAACTTCATACACTTTTCGGCGGTACAATATTCAAAATGGAACAAAAATTGTACAAAAATCGCTATTACAGCGCCCTCTACGAGCGATTTTTTTACAAATTAAGGGAGGACCTCCTTGCCATAGCCAAGAACTTAAAAATTTTTTTTGGTTCAATTCTATGCATAACTTCATACACTTTTCGATGGTGCAATATTCAAAATCGCACAAAAATCGCTATTACAGCGCCCCATAACGGCGAATTTTTTGCAAATTCGTGGAGAACCTGCTTGCCATATCCAAAAACTTAAAATAAAAATTTGGTTTAATTCTATGCATAACTTCATACACTTTTGGACGGTACAATATTCAAAATCGCACAAAAATCGCTATTACAGCGCCCCCTACCGGCGAATTTTTTCCAAATTCCGGCAGGACCTGCTTGCCATAGCCAAAAACTTATAATAAAATTTTGGTTTAATTCTATACATAACTTCATACACTTTTTGATGGTACAATGGCGGCAGACAGACGGACAGACGGACACACAGACAGACAGACATTTTCTATAAACATGTTTTTTGGAATCTCTGACCCCTAAAACATGCAAATCCGTCGAAAACCGGAAGTCGAAAAAAATTTCGATTACAATACTTTCTTCTATTGAAGATAGAAGAAAGTAAAAAGCTGAACTTAAATGGCCTGATGCGCAAAAAGAACAGAGTTTTTTCTTACAACCCTTTGGCGAAATTCTCGTTTTTTCTGCAATACTTTGTCGAAATTTGTGTTTTTTTCACGGCTTTTTGATGAATTTCATTTTTCTCATGATTCTTTGACAAAATTCACATTTTTTCCAGGATCTTACAATAAAATTTTGCATTTTTGTGGCTTTTTTGACGAAATTCATGTTTTCTGCGATCTTTTGATGAAATATGTGTTTTTTTGCAATCCTTTCATGAATTATATGTTTTTCCATGATCATTTGACAAAATTCATGTTTTTCCCAGACAATTTGACAAAATTCGTGGGGTTTTTCTTGATCCTTTCACAAAATCCACATTCTTTTGATGAAAATTGTGTTTTTCCCTGATCCTTTGATGAAAATAACATTTTCCAAGATCCTTTGATGAAAATCTCATTTTTCTGTGATACTCTGAAAAAAATCACATTTTACCGCAATCGTTCGACGAAATTCGTGTTTTTCATGTGGCCCTTCAGGCAAAGCAGGCGATAGTTGCACGCAGGTGACTATGTTTTCATGTTGTTCAGTTCTATACGTGGACTAAATCAGGGGTCCTATGCAATTCTGATAAAAAAAATTCCCTGACTTTATTTAAAAATTTCCCTGACTTTTCTCAGTAAAAATTCAGCCTACATATTATTGTAAAATCCTCCACAATGAAATTTAATTTAGATAAATGCTAAAAAAAAAAAGTATGTGCTGTATGAATTTCTGATTTTTTAATTATTTTTCATATTGTTATATAGTTTGCACAAATTTCATATAAACCTTTTTGATTGGATGAATATTAATTCAAAATTTCTTCATTTACAATGATAATAGAAATTCCGATGAAAGTAGTACATAAAAAATTCCCTAACCTTTTCAAATATTTAAAAAATTTCCTGACATTTTCATGACTTTTTGCCTAAATTTTTGAATTCCCTGACTTTTCCCTGATCCGTAGGAACCCTGTAAATGCGTGGTAGGTCACAGCAAAGAAAAGATCGAATAAGAAAGGGAGAGAAATACACTCAGTTTGGTGCTGTTTGTACCCGCTTGTATTTAATCAGATTCCGCAACCCCCATACCCTCCTAAAACTGTCAACAAATTTTAATACAGATTTGCATTGATCCCAGGGATGATAAAATTCAGTGTCATTTTGCCAGGTTTTCAAATGTTTGGGAATTTTTTTGCATTATCCCTCGATTTTTATAACCCAAAATTTATCCCCTGTATCCCATAATCCTCTGATGAGTATGAACCCTGTATTCTAAACATTTTTCTTCCTTCCAAGAAAAATAATGCATTCTACAGGACCCATCATACTTTCATTTATGCATTCCATTACCAATTTTTGTTGTTGTCAAGTGTATCCACAACATCACTGCAAACAGAATTTCGCTCTATATACAGTGGACTCCCTCAAATCCGCACAGCTTGGGACCAGAGGTTGTGCGGAATTTAGAATTTTGCAGATTTCTGGTCATTGATTTGTTTACATTTTTGAAACATTAATTTGGTTGGTAGTTAAGCAAGATAAAGTATAATGAATGCTTACAATAAAGTGAAACATTAAAATAAGTTAAGTATTAACATAATTTATTAGTTTAAAAGTAAGTAATTATTAAAATAATTATGTAAAATAAAAATTTAGAAAAAATATTAAATTATTTTGAATGAAATCGATTCAATTCGATCCCAGAAGTCCTATGCTGCCATCTAGTGGTAGCAAGGAGAACAGTGTTAATGTTATTATCAGTATATATAGCTTATTGTGCTCACTGTAACTTTTTTCAGTGTTATTTAGAGTCTTGAATGCTTTTCTTATACTGCCTTGTATGTTTAGAAATAAATTTGTCTATAATAAAAAATAAAAAAAATCTGCGAACAATAATTTTAAAATAGCGTTCCGTTTCGAGGATTTTTCCATTTTGAAACCTGGAATTTTTTATATAGATATGCTAATTTAAGTCAAAAATCAAAACTAATGTAAATTTATTTAGTAATAAATCCGCTGTAATAGCCAAAAGAGAAAGATTAACAAAAAATTTAGTAAAAAAAAAAAACATTGCGGTAGTCGCTGATTTTGGCACCATCTTGAATTTTGTTCCTGCAACTTAACTGTAGATTTCATTGTTTACACATGAAAAAATATGCGGATTTTAGGCGTTCGCGGATTTAAGGGAGTCTACTGTATAACTTATATATATACAGTATGTACCATGTAACCAGAATGATACTTCCAATTGACTTATTTCAGAAAAATGCGCCATAAAGTAGCAACTTGACATGTGTATTACTTTAAACATTACAACATGCATGGTATAACTTGATGTCAACAACTAAAATTTTAAATGGAAGCATATTTAGTTATATATTAGACATTTTGATTTTTATGCAGAGGAAACAAGGGAATTATTGTTGGAAAGGTATTCTCATAAAATGCCTTTTCTTTCAAAATTAATATTTTGAATGTTTGGATCAGATTTTTAATATGTGTAATAAATAATTAATTTGAAATTAGAGACAATGTCACAGCCACATATAATCTACAAATCTGATGGATGTTGCTTTAATAGCCCAACCAGTTATCCGGAATATCGCTGACCCCCAACCATTCTGGATAAATCATTCTGTACTGTATATACATTCTGGATAAATCATTCTGTACTGTATATACATTCTGGATAAATCATTTTGTACTGTATATAGACAAAGGGATAGCTATACATCCCTTTTCATTAATTTTCAAAGGAAAGAATGAAAATACCTTTGGTTTGTGGTGCACTGTAAACTCCAATAAAATCTTCAATTTCTCACAATCTGAGTCAGACCAGCTGGTCTTTACTTTTAAAAAAGCATATGCCACTTTCATCAACTGAAAGAAAATATGAGCATTTAGTCCAAATTTGATTGAATGAAAAATGAGATTTAATCCCATTTGTTCACAATATAAACAGCAATAAAATTAAGGGGGAAAAGGAACATTAAATAACTCACATTTCTCAATAAAGCACCATGGTCCGTATTCATATATTTTAGCAGCAACTTGATAAGCTTTTCTAAAGCAACAGCACTCTCATGCTTCAAAACATTTTCATTTAGCCTGTATAAGAGAAGAATAAATATTTAACATAAATACGAATAAAAATAAACAAAACTCAGTTAATATAAACAAAATTCAGTAAATATAAACATTATTCAAATTAAAATAAAATAACAGTGCATGGAGACGACATTTACTCGAGACAAATGTGATAAACTCCTTCTGCAGTTATTTTCTTGAGGGAAATTTCCGGAATCAAGTCAAAGCCAATTGGAACATTTATTATAACTTTTATATAGTTAAAACAAACAATATTATTACTAGCATTTAGATCCAGATTTTTTTTTTTTTTTAATCATTTATTTTAGTTAAATTGGATTAAAAAAAATTTAAATCAGATTGTCTTGATTAATATTATTTATGTACTTGCATGTATTTATTTAATTTGTTTCTGAGTAGATTTACATATTTTTATTAATTTCATTACATTTCCTTCATAAGAATTCAAGATATTTTAAACAAAAATTTAAAAATATTGCAAACAAATTCAGATGATTCACTTGAAATTTAAAACTATATTATTCTACTATTAAATTTAATTGTTATACATATACCTATGTGTGTTGTATGTATAAATTTCTAGTTAATTTAAAGTTATTTATTTTTCGTTTAGGTATTACTTCAATAATATGTATATAATATATAATTACATTATAAATGCAGCAAAGGATGCTAAATGTATATGTGTATTCCAACTGATTCAGTTTCACTAATGTCATCTTTATCACATAGGCAGCAAGTTTCTTCGTATATTTACATTCTTGCCACAATCCCCATCATTTCTGCCCTACATTATTTGCATATTGCTATTACACCTTTTCCAGAAATAGCATTTTTTTTCTGTAAAATAAAGCCACATTGGATCTTTCTACCAGCCATTTTTCTTATGTATAAGCAAATCCAAAAGCTCTCTGTACTGCACCTAGTATTAGTAAATGGCATTATTGTTCAAACTTGAGATTCACACTATACTATACTAATGATTCACAAAACAGTTACAAAATACAAGATAATCAGATAACTGAAAGTATGAATCCACTGATTGTAAGTGTTATTTACCCCTCACTTACTGACAATTTCAGGAATCAATCATACTTACTCGACAGTAGGAATGACTGCTTAGCTTAGAATTAACAGGGATCTGTTTAGGGAAAATTCAGATCATTTAAAGGAACTTTCACAATTTCATAAATCTACAGGACCCTTCACAAGAATTTTCATCTTATAATTTTTATCTCATAGACCTTTCCCTAAACTTTCACAAATTTAACCACTTTAAAATAAAATTTAACATGTCACAAAACAACTGAAGTCAACACAATACCTATTTACATACCGTTGCTATATATAAACAATCTTGTTTAAAACAAAAACTTAATGATAATATAAAATTCACAAAATAGGATTAGATTTTTTAAAAATATAAAATACTGTTCACATTTTCACAAAACCAGGATCCTGTAAGAAAAACCTGGACAGACCCTTGATTAACAACTTATAAGGTACAATAGCACTTCTTATATTTTCCCACTGCAGTAAGTAATGAATTTTAGGAAAAGAAAGGACAAAGGGATCCATCACAGGGATTAAAATATTACAGAAGAAACATGAAATTGGAATTCCATGTTAGACAAACACTCGAAATAGGTATTATAATTTCATTTTTTAATTATTTATAATATTAGTCAAACTATTTGATCACATTATTTGATCAATCATCAACATATGGGATACTTGATTTGCAGGTCTAAGCAACTAAACATTAAAACAAACTTGTGAATTATTTATAATATGCTTCAGAGTAAGTAATTCTCTACTGAAAATACTATTTATTAAATATATTTAACTTTAGCTTAAGCTCTAACTTGCAAAAATGAAGTGACCATTTAAGAAAGAAAACAATTTAAAAATAAGAGTGCATTTATCAGTATTTTTTGGGAATCGACTATGGATAGATAATATTTTTTATGCAATTGCATTTATTTTCATAAAATAACAGTATTTTCAATTTATAAAAGTTTTATTTAATATTTTAAAAAGATAATTTTTAATCTGACATTAATGATGAGTTTTATTAGAACATGAATGATAAATTTTATTCTTATTTAGCCTGTAAATATAAAAAAAAGTCACTTAAATCAAAGATTTAAAAAAAAAATCATTTGATTTAAATCAAACAACCCTACAGCATCATTTTTGCAGACCTGCCAACCTTTGAAAATGAGAAATCGTAGCACACAAAATTAAAATTAATCTGGAGGTTGGTTGATTTTGTGTTTCGCAGCCATCTTTTGACGTAAAAGGAATAAGGTTTCAGTCTTTCAACTCAAGATAGTAAATTTTGTCCTCTGAAATTTTTTATACGATATTTAAAATTTCTTCTCGTTTCGCAGCATTTTTTTTTTTTTTTTTTTTTTTTACATTAGTAAAAGGAGTCTGGTTCCAATTTTTTTTTAGCCCAGTGCAGTAAATTTTGACGAAATTCTCGAAATTTTTTCCCGCGGTCATTTCAAGATATTCACAAATTTTTTTTCCCCGCAATCGCAATTCACATTTTTCTACCATGACACTTTGTTGAAACCCGCACTTTTTACCATGAACTTTTGACAAAATTCGCATTTTTTACTGCATTCCTTTGACGAATTTTGCGTTTTTTACCACGCAAAATTGAAATGTTTAATAATAAATCGTACAAATCGTGCGATTTTCCACATTATTTCAAATCTTGCATCTCAAAGACCCCCCTCCCCCTCCAGAAATTCTTAAAATGGCATCCCTGTTTCTAAGGAAGGGAATTCCTGTATAAATAGTTACAGAAATAAGATTCACTTGTGATTCATATACATAAAGAGGGTTTCATGTTAAGAAGCTTGTTTTGCAGCCCAGACTTTTTTTCCTAAGAGTATTTTTTAATGTCCAAATTTTTGGATTAATGACCAATGAATTTTTTAAAACTTTCGGAAATAAATACTTTGAAATTTTGGAAATTTCAGAACAGAATCACTCCTGAAAAATATGCTGCATGGGATAAAAATCGCGACTAGAAACAAAAAATGTGTTTGTGTTTTTTGCAAAAAATCGTAGTTTAAGACCGATTTTCATAGCATCGTAGTTTATAGGTCCAAATCGTAGCAACTACAATTTTTTCGTAGCACTTGGCAGGACTGTTTTTGTTTGATGCCAACTTGCATGTGTATTCAGTTATGATATATTAGCTATTTTCTGTCAGTGAAAATAATATACTAGATTGTTCATTTTGCATACTACTATAAGTGCAGATTCACGGCCGCAAAATCGCCACATGGCAACTTGCTGTGGCCACTAAATTTTGGTATCTAAGTCACCATTTTTTTTCCTTATAGAAAAAACAAATTATTGAAGTGTATTTTGATTAATATAGTACCAGAAAAAAATGTATCTTGCTCAACTTTCTTTACTTACTATACATAGTTTAACATTTATTTTAGCATTCAAATTTCGAGAACTTTATGATTAAATTAAATATACACATTTGATGTAATTAGCCTGTGTTTTACTGTATGTGAGTATCTATTAAATAAATTATTTTTCTCTTTGAATTCTTGAGTCTTTTTGCTTAGTTTTCCCCATAAATCAAAAGCTATTGTTTTTATGCATTTGTTTCATAATGTGGCCACTGGATTGTTTTGGGTTTAGGAACCACTGATTCCTTCCAGATTTTGGTAATCTGCACCTATACCACATACTACTTCTGGGCTTGAAATTCAAATTTTCTAAGGAGGGGAGTCTCCCTCCTACCAAACAATTATAAATGGAGGGGAGTTGACTATTTGGGAGTGAGGAAAAAAATATCTTTAAACCCCGCTATTTTCGTATGTGCCACTAAAAGAATTACATTAACACAGGCATTTCAAATACCACTGAAATAATTTAAAGCAGCAACCCAGAAAAGTTAACCAAAATGTTTATTTTTATATAAACAATATAAAGGAATATAAAGTATTGATATAAAGGAAGATAATTAAGCTTTTCGCTGCCAGCTCTAGTTTCCAACTTTAACCAAATGCTATGAGCACTTAATAATTGGATTGTTAAATGAATTTCTGAATTTTAATTTTAATCGATTTTGGATGCCGCAAAATTTTCTTTCTAGAAAACTGCAAAATCTGTTGTGCCTTCATTTACTACTTGCATGAACAATGCCTGTCCTTTTAAATTATTTCCTTTTCGGTCAGAGAAAAAAAACTGCCGAAATAAGTAAATCGGGCATTAAAAAAAATTTGTGGATTTCATCATCATTTGGGGGGTAAAATATTGGGAAATTCGTCAATCGGTTGCAGGAAAATATACCAGAATTCATCAATCGGCCACAAGAAAATATAGTGAAATTTGTCAGTTGGTCACAAATAAAAATATCGAAATTTTTCAGCCCAACACAAGGAAAAACCCCATCAATATCGTCAATATATTGCAAGGAACAAGGAAATTCAGTTGCAGAATAAAATCACAAAATTTATCGATTGGTTTCAGAAAAAAATTGGTAATTCGTCAATGTGTTGCGAAATCCATCAATTGGTCACATGAAGATATAGAAAAATTCGGCAATCAGTCACAGGAAAATATTATGAAACTTGTTAGTTGGTCAAAGATAAAAATCATAAATTCGTCAGTCAATCGCAGGAAAATATCACAGAAATTGCTAATCAGCCATGACAAAATATCACGAAATTCGCCAATCAGTCACAGGATAATATCCCAAAATTAGTCAATCAGTCACAGAAAAATATTGTCAAATTCGTCACCCGGTCACAGAGCAAACTCCCGAAATTTTTCAGTCGGACAGAAAAAAAAATTATGAATTTTGTCAATTGATCACGCGAAAATATCATGGAATTTGTCAAGTGACCCCTGCTGCATCGTAGGAAAATATTGTTAAATTGGCCACTTAGTCACGGGGCAAAATCTTGAACATTTTCAGTTGAAATCAAGGAAAAAATCGTGAAGTTTGTCAATATGTCGCAAGAACAAATGGAAATTCGCCAGATGGTTGTGGAATGAAATTGCAAAATTCATCAATCGGTTTTGGAAAAAAAAAAAAAAAAAAAAGGTAATCCGTCGATCCTCATGGGAAAAAAAAATCTTGAAATTCGTCAGTCGGTCACGAAGAAAGTCTTGAAATTTCTCTATCGGACACAAGGAAAAAAAAATCATGAATTTCATCGATCACTTGCAGGATAGCATCATGGAATTTGACAATCACTGGCGGGGGAAACATCACGAAATCTATCAATCGGTCACGGAAAATATTGCGAAATCTGTTAGTAGTTCGCAAAGAAAAATCACAACATTTTCAGTCGGACAAAAAGAAAAATCGTGAATTTCGACAACACGTCGTAAGAATAAACAGTGAAATTCACCAGTTGGCCTCATAAAAAAATTCCCAATTTAGCACAAAACATAAAAAAAAAAATACATTTTCAAAACAAACAACAATGATGAATATTATCTGAATAAATAATAATAAAATGATATTTACCTTTTAACAACCATAGAAAGTAAACATATAACTGCAGTAGTTCCTTCATCTGTATCAACAACATCAAGTGTGGTCATCTATAATTTAAAATGAAATTATGTTATTAGGACACACATATGTAGTTATTAGTGTTATACTTTTTTCTTTTTAAGCACACAACTTTATTAAAAGAAGAAGAATTTTGGGGAAGGAATCCTAAAATATATTTAAAGAATAATCAAAATTCCTTTCTTTTTTTTTACTCAACAATATTTTAACTATGAAAAAATTAGGGATGCACCGGATATTGATTTTGCCAGATATCGGATACCGGATATCCGAAGCTCCTTCGCCTGCTGGATTCGGATATCCGGCACTAGATATGTTTTTAGTTATATAGTGAATTATTTCTCTATATAATGTCATCTCATAACAATAAATTACAAACATGTTTCACACATCATTAAAACATTTTAAACATATTGAAATATAATTTACAAAAACTATATCTCTTTGAATATCAGGGCTTGCAATTCAAATTTTCCCAGGAGGGGAGTTTCATACCCAAAATTTATAAATGCAGGGGAGTTGAACTGTTAGAAAGAAAAAAAAAAATCATCAACACCCCTTATTTTTTATGTGCTACTTAAAGAATTACATTTATATAGACATGACAAAATACCATTGAAACAATTTAAATTAACAACTCAAGATAATTATTCAAAATTTTTATTTTATTAAAACAAAAGGAACAGAATCAAGCTTTATATATACCATGTCTATTTTTCAACTTTCACCTAATGTTAGATTTTATTCCATTTTGCATACTTTACCCTCTTTCACAAGTTACACTTTTGACAAACAGCACAGAACGACTTTTATAAGTTTAGAAATTATCGGAAACACATGGTTATGCTCTCTGAAAAAGTTTTAGAAAACTTTGCAAAATCTGATGTGCATTAATTTTTAACATACATGAATAATGCATATTGGTGATGCTATGTCACTTCTGAGCAAATTTGTTTTATTATTATCCTTAATGGAATTATATTCAAAACTGTAATCCCTGGTATTTTCGTTAATTGAACTATGTTCTATGCATCGGAATTTTAAATCCATATCCAAAGTTTAAAATGGAATAGTCAATTGATTTCTTCTATTACACGAGAAAAGGTTGATTTCAAAAAGTCATGTCCTAATTTCTGTTAATTGCGAGAAACAACTAGTTTGTTGTTTCTAAATATTTTTTTTTTTTAAGTTCATCAGTTTTTTTTTTTTTTTTTTTTTTTCATGTGCACCACAAGTGTAATCTCATTTTGTTTAGTGCTGACTATTGTCCAATTTGGTAGAGCTTAGTTTCCGGTGGCTGTTGCTGCTCTTTTAGTTATTTCCTATTTTGAGCACACAGGAAAAACATCGCAAAATACGAAAAACGGTCATAGAAAAAAAAATTGCCGATTTCGTCAATCATGGTGGAAATAAATAAAATCATTTGTCGATTGGTTGCGAAAAAAAAAACTGAAGTTCATGAAAAATTGACAGTGGGAAAATATCACGAAATTTGTCAATCGATCATAGAAAAGTATCATAAAATTTGAAAGTCCGTCACGAGCAAATACCGTGAAATTCCTCAGCCGGTCGCAGACAAAAAATGCGAATTTTTTCAATCGGATGCAGAAAAACAATCGTTACTTTCATCAGTATGTCACAACAACAAACAGGGAAATTTGCCAATCGGTCACAGAATAAAATTTCTAAATTTGTCAATGATTGCGGGGAAAAAAAATTATGAAATTCACCAATCGGTCTCCAAAAAAAAAAAAAAAAAATCAAAAAATTCGTCAGTTGATCGTGGAGAAAAATCACAAACTTTTTTGATCAGATGCAGAAAAACAAACATGAATTTTGTCAATTTGTTGTAAGAAGAAACTGTGAAATCTGCAAATCGATAGTGGAAATTATCACAAAATTTGTCAGTCGGTTCTGACACCTCATCGTCGTTTTACAAAGAAACATTTTCAGAAAATGATTTTTTGGAAACAGGAGCCCCCCGCCCCCAATATTCTTTAGGGCACGAATCCTGCCATCCCCATCTCGAAATTCAAGACATGTATCTGCCATTTAAGCCGTGTAATGTATATTAATAATGTTGTATAAAAAATGAAATTTAAACATTAAAATATTCTGTTTATTTGTACAATGAAATGCTGATAATTGCTACGGGATTTGGGATTGACTATATTGATAATTGCTAATAATTAATTTGTACAATGAAATGCTGATAATTTGTTTAACAAATTTCAACCAATTAATATACCTATAATTGTAGAGTATTTTCAGAAAGAAATACGTTCTTTTTATAATTTAAACATAAAATATCTACTAATATACCCATGATTAAAGAGTTATTTTCTCCAAATATAGGTTTAGTTGATGCCTTTTTTCTGTTTTAATTATTTAATGCTGTTTTGCTTTGAGTCACATTTAGTTTTATTGTAAGTTAAATTATTGTGATATTTATAAGTAAAAAGAAAATTACTTTTCATTTTAAATACTTTATTTATAATGAAGTTACAAAAATAACTAATTGGATGTGCCAATCCCAAAACTTTCTTCTATCTCGTACATCTTAATATTTCAAAAAGTAGTTCCAAATGTTAATACTTCGATATTATTAGTTCGATATTATACAAACTTTGATTTTGATCTAAAATTTCTACTCGTCAATTAATCAAAATAAGTTAATCTCGATCATGATATTTATTAAAATCAATAATTTTTTTCGTTATTCTGTTGTACACCAGCTGATTGTGAATAGCCAGCTTAGCAGGTGCGAAGTTCCCATGGCTTCACGAGCCTACCAATATACAGTACAAAAAATTGAAAAAATTTTACAAAAAACGTTGTCACAGTGCCACCTTCTGGCAGAATATTTCCAAATTCAAGGGAACTGCCGGCCATAGCCAAAAATATACACAAAAGATTGTTTCAATTCTATGCTTAGCTTCATACACTTTTTTATGGTAAAATAATGGAAATAACACAAAAATCACTATTATAGCGCCCCCTTCCAGCAGAATATTTTCAAATTGAAGGAGGACCAGTTAGTTGTTAGCCTAAAACATACCCCCAAAAATTGGTTCAATTCTATGCATAACTTCATACACTTTTCGATGGTACAAGAATGAAAATGGCACAAAAATCACTATTACAGCACACCCTTCTGGCAGAATATTTGCAATTTAAAGGAGAACCTGCTGGATATAGCCAAAAACATACACAAAAAATTTTGTTCAATTATATAGATAACTTATCATTACATATTTAACATACACTTTTCGATAGTACAATAATGAAAGTGGCACAAAAATCGCAATTACAGCACTCCCTTCCGGCAGAATGCTTCCATATTGAAGAAAGAACTGCTGGCCACAGCCAAAAACATACGCAAAAAATTTGGTTCAATTCTATGCATAACTTCATACACTTTTCAATTGCACAATAATGAAAATGGCACAAAAATCACGATTATAGCGCCCCCTTCCAGTGGAATGTTAAAATATTGAAGGAAGGCCAGCTGGCTATAGCCAAAAACATTCACAAAAAATTTGGTTCAATTCTATGCATAACTTCATACACTTTTTGATGGTATGATGACAGACAGACATTTTGTATAAACATGTTTTGGGATCTCTGACCTCGAAAACGTCTAAGCCCACCGAAACCAGAAATCGAAAAAATCTGTTACAATACTTTCTTCTATTGAAGATAGAAGAAAGTAAAAATAGGCCTGTTTAATCGTTAAACATAAAAGAGAGAAGGAAACTTCATAAAGTCATACTTTAATAAACAACTTCAGACTTTGTTTCACATTCTGAAAGTAAAGGTACAATTTTCTAAAAGATGTAAACATAAATTCTTAAATTTATTATAAAGAGTTCTAATACCAATGTTAGGAAAGCTGGCAATTCTTTAAACTTTTGAGAATTACCTTTTACTCATGAATAGTGGACTTACTTTCATATTTTGCATTATAAACAAAAGTTGTTCGGCATTGTTTGGGTCAAACGATTTCTCTTATCCTTATATATTTGCTTTGCTACACATTGCCGGATATCCGGCAGAGAAGTCGGATATCCGACGGTAATTCGGATATTGAAAAATCAGCCGGATATGCCGGATATCCGTTGCATCCCTAGAAAAAATATATATTCAAAATTCTCAGTTATATGAATTAATTAGTTAGACACATTCAAATTCAATCTTTATTAATAAGCTGCAATGAGTAAATTAAAGCACCAATAGCAAAATTTTCTATTTCAATCTGCAGGACCAAAATCTATTCATGTGCAAATCAAATTTCTGTGTGACCTCAATGACATTGGACTAACTCCACTATTTTAAAATATGATACTATCCATATAAGCAGTATATTCATCATACTCTATTTGAATAACAAAATTCCCTGACTTTTCCAGGCCATATTTCCTAAAATTCCCTGACCCAAATTCACGTCATTTTTAGAAATACAAATTACAATTCAAGATCTTAATGATTAAACTTACATCTGAAAATTAAAATAACATATAAAATTGAAACTAAAAATATATATCCAGGGATGCCGCGGACGCGCTATAGCGCGTAAAATCGGAGACGGGGAACAAAAAAATAGCTCTTACGCGTCCCGTAAGACGCGTAATTTCGTCGAAAAATTGCGAAAAAAAGCCCAAATCTCATCAAAATATCGCGCAAAAACAGGGATTTTCGTAAAAGGGCCGCAAAAAATAGTGTATTTTGTCAAAGGATCGTAAAAAAAAGCTAATTTCATCAAAAAATCGCGGAAATAAGCACAAATTTCATCAAAATATTGCAAAACAAATGCGATTTTCATAAAAGGTCCGCGACAAATTAGCGTATTTCGTTAAAAGATTGCGAAAAAATAGTGAATTTCGTCAAAATATCTCGTGTAAAAGCCGAATTTTGTCAAAGGATCGCGAAAAAAGCGCAAATCTCAACAAAATATCGTGCAAAACAGCAATTTTCGTAAAAGGGCCGCGAAAAAATAGCTTATTTCGTCAAAGGATCGCGGAAATAAGCTCAAATTTCATCAAAATATTGCGGAAATAAGCTCAAATTTCATCAAAATATCACGGAAATAAGCTCAAATTTCAACAAAATATCGCGAAAATAAGCGCAAATGTCATCAAAATATAGCGAAAAAACGCGATTTTTGTAAAAGGGCCGCGACAAATCAGCGTATTTCGTTAAAAGATCGCGAAAAAAATAGCGTATTTCGTCAAAGGATCCCCAAAAATAGCGAATGTCATCAAAAAATAGCGTAAAAAAACGATTTTCGTCAAAAGATCGCGAAAAAACCCCAAATTTCATCAAAATATCGAAAAAAAAAAAAAAAAAAAAAAAAAAAAAAACGCTATTTCCGTAAAAGGGCTGAGACAAAACAGTGTTTCGCAGGGTCCATACAGAGCTGGGAAGAAAATATCCAAGGAGTACCCAAAAAATCCAAGGAGTCCAAAAATTTTTAAGGATTTGCCATTTTCTTTTTTTTGTTGTTGTCGATGTTTTTATGTGCTGCACCGTTATGTGGTATGCACACTGTAATTTTTAATGCCCAATTTGGAGAGAAAAACATTTCAAAAACAAATTTTACTCTATTAGGATCTAATTGTTAGTGCTGAAATTGCACAGTATTCACAATATATTTCTTATTGATTTCGTAAGTTTTAATACAAAATTGACAATCTACTTTTTTATGCAGTGACCAATGGTCATGTCACAGGGGTGATTCTGAGTAAAAAAATTCTGAAATTAACAGGAGATCTTTTGAAAAGTTACACCACAATGGTGGGGGGGGGGGGGGGGGGGGGGAATTCACTCACGACACTAGCTATGCGTTTTCTCCTTGGCTCTTTGACGAAATTCGCGTTTTTTCGCGATCTTTTGACGAAAATTGTGGGGGTTTTGCGCGAGCATTTGACGAAAATTGTGGGTTTTTTCGCGATCTTTAGACGAAATTTGTGGGTTTTCACGCGCTCTTTTGACGAAATTTGTGGGTTTTCACGCGATCTTTTGACGAAATTTGTCGATTTTTCGCGGTCTTTTGACGAAATTTGCGTTTTTTTCGCGAATTTTTGACGAAATTTGCCGTATTTTCGCAATCTTTTGACGAAATTTGCCTTTTACTCGCGATCTTTTGACGAAATGTTTGGGTTTTTGCGATCTTTTGAGGAAATTTGTGGGTTTTTTCGCGATCTTTTGACGAAATTTGCGGGGTTTTTCGCGATCTTTTGACGAAATTATTTGACAAAATTTATTTTTTTCGGCGACCATATGTCCGAATTTTCGGACTGGTGACCAATATTTTAAAATTTTCGGAAATGAATACCTTACATTTTCGGAAAATTCGGACTAGAATTACCCCTAGGTCATATAAATAGAGATTAGTGAAATCCCAAACACTTATGTATATCACATACATGGATACATCTTTAAAAAATTTTTAAAAGGCAAAAAAAAAAAAAAAAAAAAAAAAAAGGGGGGGGGGCTAAATGCAACATACAAGAAAAAATATAACAAGTTTTAAATTTATTCTTTTAGCACAAAGGTAATCGCTTTCTTTGAAGGTAAAGTTTCGACGAATTCGCATTTTGTTCGCGATCTTATGATGAAATTCGCGGTTTTTTTCGCGATCTATTGGGGGAAATTCGCGTTTTTTCCGCGACCTTCTGGGTAATTTGCTTTTTTCGCGATCTTTTAATGGAATTCGCGTTTTATTTAAATTGTTTAACCAGTTTTTTCGCGATCTTTTGATGTAAACCGCGTGTTTTTTTTTTCAAAAACCTCTGAGGAAATTCGCGTGTTTTTCGCGATCTTCTGGGGAAATTTGAGTTTTATTTCGATCGTTTGACGAAACTAATGTTTTTTTCATGATCTTTTGATGGAAACCGTGTGTGTTTTCGCGATCCTTTGAGGAAATTCGCGTGCTTTTCACGATCTTTTGAGGAAATTATCGTGTATTTCGCGATCTTTAGAGGAAATTCGCATTTTTTCGCAATATTTTGAGGGAATTCGCGTTTTATGCGATCTTTTGAAGAAATCTGCTTTTTTTCTCGATCTTTAACGAAATTCGTGTTTTTTCGTGATCCTTTGAGTAAATTCGCGTTTTTTCGCTGTCTTTTAAGAAATTCGCGTCTTTTTAAGAAATCCGAGTTTTCCCGCTTTGACAAAATTTACGAATTTTTTAGGCGATCGATTTACGATATTTGACGGTATTTTTTTTTTTTGGAATATATTTGCGAAAAACGCTATTTTTCCGAAATTCTTGGCTAAATGTCAAACATCGATAAAATTTAAAATAAAGGTCGGCTAACAGTGCCGAAAAAACGGACTTTACGGATTTAATAATTGAAAAAACGGACCTAGTGGGAGCCCTGCTATTAAGATTACCCTACCCAATCAATGTTGTGCTTCAGATGAATGACGTGCATAAAGGATTTACCGTGCGTTTTTCAATCACGATTTTTTCCCCTCGGCAGCAATATCGCTTGCGTCCGAAGCCGCAATAGAATATAAGGAGTTTCTAAGTAGTGGTTTGCTTATCTAAGTAGTTCTAAGTACTACTTGGGAATGTTTTCATTTCTAAGGAGTTTCCAAGGCGTCTAAGGAGTCTGTGCGAACCCTGGTTTCGTCAAATCATCGCGAAAAAATAGCGAATTTCGTCAAAAAATTGCGGAATAAAACTGAATTTTGTCAAAGTATCGCGGAAAAAACACGATTTTCGTGACAGGCTCGCAAAAATAATAGCGAATTTCGACAAAGGGATCGCACGAAAAAAACGTGAATTTAGTCAAAGCACCAAAAAAGATGTGCAAACTAAACTTATAGGTAGAAAATTCATAAAATAGGATTTAATTTTTTTTATGAGATTCTTAAAAATACAGAATCATTTCAGTGTACTTTGATAATGTATTCAGTAGGTGGACCAGTGAACCCCCCACCCCTTCTTTTTACTGCATTGAAATGTCTCCCACCTTCAGAACATTTAGGATTTGATGTTTATTAATGATTCAGTTTTGAAAAACATCTGATTCCAACACAGATCTATGCTGACAAATAATTCAATGGGAAGTATAATGAAAGCACCCATTCATTCAACAAAAAGTACACCTTTACTTAACATAAGTATTCTTTTATTCAGCAAAAATATCTTTTTCAATAAACCTGTCTTGCTCATTTTTAAAAGAAATGCAAACATTAGTGATACTTGTTAGTGGAACTTGGTATCTTCTACTCTCAAATAAACATTATTTTACAATTAAAATTGTATCTTGCATTTTTACTTTTAAAAAAGTAAAGAAAATTTCTCTTAATATTTTTTTAAAATATCTTATTTGAGTGCAAATAATACTGGTTTTAATTCATTATTTAATTATTATTAAAACAATAATTAATGCATTTCATTTATCTTTTCGAAATAAACAAGTTTCATTTATTCCTTTAAAATATAAATTATCATTGATGGGGACCCGCTTTTGTAAAAAAGGGACCCAGTTTTTTGGAAATCCTGGGTCCCGAGGACCCAGGTTTTTTCAAGTACAGCGGCATCACTGATATCATTTGACAATATAAAAAACAAGCAAAACTAAAATACAGCTCAGATGGATTCAACGTAACTTTTTATTTACATAACTGAATTTACACACATTAAACATTTAACTTTTTTTAGACCTACTATCATGTCATTTATTTGTGTTGTTTCAGAAGCAGTTTGTTGTGTAAAAGTTTCAATTTTTTGTCTTTTAACATTTTAACTTCAGCTACAGCTTTCTTTTATCTGTTTCTTTTCTTTTTTTTTGTCTTGCTTCATAATTTTTTTCATTCTTTTTCTTATATAATTATTCATGATATCTCATTCTAGCCACCTTAACAATGCTCAACATTTCTTTCGCTTAAATACCAACTATTTGGTGACAAATTTGTATAGCTAAAACATCTTTATATTAAAAATGTGAATATAGCAAAAATTCTCCTTTTAAGGGAAAAATCGGCCGTGAACTCGGGAGAATGTTGACACATGATAGTGCATTTGAAAAGAAATCCCTGACTTTTCCAGGTTTTAGAATTTTTTAAAAATTTTCCCTGACTTTTTGAGCACTTGTCATTTTTCCTGACAATTCCCTGTTTTCCAGTCGCGTAGGAACCCTGTTAATGCATAGAAAAAATTGCTGCAATTCAAAATTGAATTTGCAATTAAATACATCATACAACAGTTTACATTAATAACTTTCAAAATAGTTGTGTTATTATAATCTACTGTTTGTCATAATCAATCCTTAATTATAATAAGCAACCCTAATTTAATTAACACATTTATAAACTACATTGACAGGGCTCCCAACACATTTTAGTCTCCTAAAAGGGGGTAAGGGGACCATTTTTATTTTAAAAGGGGACTTTGGGGGACCATTTATATTAAAAAAGAGGACTTTGGGGGACCATGTCTAAAAATACTGAACCGAGTTTTCCTAAAATATGCAAGCAAATTTTTAAAAAATACCCCCAAAAATATGTTAATTGGTTATCTTTATAACGATTGGTCACTAAAAAGTATACTCAGCTAAATATTCTACTGCAAGAAGATAGGCAGTATTCCAACATTAAGTACTCACATTGATAATTCTCCTTAAAGGAGCTTTTAATTTAAATTGATACTTCATTAAGGGAAGACAAGACTGGGTGCAATCCTATGGGAAATATGCAAGCTTTAACACCTGTTTTCTCAGAAACTACATGACCAATTTTGATGAAATTTGGAATCCATATTCACTGCATTATGCTCAACACTTATGGCAGACAGTTTTATTCTGCAACAATTTTTTTTATTAGAGCAATGGCAATTTTTCAGACATTTTATTAATTTTTTTAAAACTGTCTGCCACATATGTATGCTGTTATCTTATATTTATACTCTACCACCAAAAAAAAAATATATATATATATATATATATATATATATACCGGGTGTCCCAAAAAGGACTGACTGATTTTAAAATTCAATAACTTGCAAACGGTGACAGATATTAAAAAAATTCTTGCAGGAGGGTTATGCATAAGGTCAAAAGTTTTATTACAGTGATTTTCAATTTTAGTTCGATTTACAAACAATAGATGGCGCTGTAAGCAATAGTCGCTAAATACAGGCTCGATTTTCGCTCCTTTATCTTGTTCCATGCAGAAAAAGGAGATGGAAATGTATTATCCGGGCCATGAAGTACCAAAAATCGAGCCTGAATTTAGCGTCTATGGATCGCAGCGCCATCTATTGTTTGTAATTCGAACTAAAATTGAAAATCTCTGTAAAAAAACTTTTGACCTTATGCATAACCCTCCTGCAAGAATTTTTTAAATATCTGTCCCCGTTTACAAGTTATTGAATTTTAAAATCAGTCAGTCCTTTTTGGGACACCCGGTATATATATATATATATATATATATATATAAATCGCTCGAGTACTTTATGAGATAATGGGACTTTTACCTGAAAAATACGATTCTTCAGGAGATCCAAAAAACATAAATATTCACAATTCTCGCTATTTGCGAATGACAAATTGAGTTTTCTGATTACGTATCGACAGAACAGACATTGGGAGTGTTGATAGTTGGTCAAATATTTGTACACCTTTTTAAAACCTTCTTATTGTTCAATCAAAAGATGCCAACTTTTTGTGTTTTGCTTTGTGTTGAACTGAGACTTATATTTTTTGAACTTGCACTTTGTGTTACAAAAGGAGAAAAATGAAAAGTGTTTTTGAGGGAAGACAAGAATGGGTGCAATCATAGGGAGGAAATGAGAGCTTTAAGACCTGTTTCCTCAGAAACTACCAGACCGATTTTGATGAAACTCTGAATCCCTATTCACTGGATAAGGCTCAAGACTTATACAGACAGTTTTTTTTCTGCGACTAAAACTTACTATTTTAGAACAATCGCAATTTTTCAGAAATTTTCTATTTTCAAAAATGTTTTTTTCTGAAACTAATTAAAATATTTTAAAACTGTCTACCACATATGATTTTATATTTGCACTCTACCAACAAAATTTTTTTATCGAAATCACTCAAGTACTTGAGTTAATAGGGTTTTTAGCTGAAAAGTACAATTTTTCGAAAAGCTACAAAACTTCGACACTTCTAATTTGTGTGAAGTTCTTGCAATGTTTTATCAAACACATGAATTAAAGAATATATAAACATTTGGACGAAGTTTAGTTACATATAATAAATGAGTATAAAATACTAGAGTAAAATTAATGTGAGTGCGTGTGCATCCCAGTCGTGTCTTCCCTTAGTGTGAGTAGGTGTACTGTCCCAGTCTTATCTTTCCTTGAAATTTTACAATTACTTCTAATGGCCAGAAACAAAACTGGACATACAAATGGATTCAGGAAGGTTCAAAGAATTTTTTAAGCCAATAAAAAAATATAATTTTTTGCCAAATAATTTCACTGATGTCTTTCCTTAATATTTATAACAGCAAAAAAAAAAATGATTTGCAATAAAATATAAACACTAAAAATTAATGCTAAGAAAATATCAAATCAATTATTAACAGAGTAGCACACTAGCAATTACAAAGGATAGAGCAATTCTTCGAATTTAATACGGAGTAACAGTGATCAATGAATTCCCCCACTGTTTCACATCTTTATACTTAACCAATGAGCCTCCAAATCTTATCAGGGAAGCACCTTATCAGAATAAACCTGTATACAAAATTTGAATCAGATCGGATAGAAAAATCCATTTATCTAAATTAAGGGGGGGGGGGGGTATTGGCCTCCCGTACCTCCCTTTAGACTTAAACAGTGAACCTTCAAATCTAATCAGGGAAGTTCGTAATCAGAATTAACCGGTATACCAAAATTTGAAGAAAATCTGACAATTCTGCACGAAAAACCCATTTACCTAAATTAAAGGGGGGGGGGAATTCCCCCCTTTACACTTAACCAATGAGCCTCCAATCAGGAAAGCGCCTTACCTAGAATGAACCTAGAAAAAAATTTAAAGCAAATCGGATATTTCTATCAAGAATTATCGCGTTACATACATACATACAGAACCGATGGGCACATTAGCTCTCAGGCTTTGATAGCCTGTGAGCTAAAAAAGCATAGCATAACAGCACCTCCTGTTGAGTATTAAAATTAGATTAATTATTGATTAGATATTGTTAATTATTAATCTCAAACATAAATTTAGTTCCTTTGTACAACTCAATAAAAGCTGAAATAATCTATAATGTTCATCGGAAAAAGCATAGTATGGCAACATTAGGGTTAGCTGGGTCAATTAGTCCTACAGACTCGCCCGGGATGGCTCAGTAGGTAGAGCATTGGCGGCTCCAGCCAAGACATCCCTGATTTGAATTCTGGCCTGGACTTTTCCCCCCCATTTGGACATTTACAACTGATATGAGTTATTTACCAATTGAATAATTGTATTAAAAATTAATCTAATAAAGATAGAGGTTTGTCTATGTGTCTTTGTGCTGACGAGACCGCTGTGCATAGAGCTATAAGATTTGGCAAGAAGGTAGCTGTATGTATAAAGTTATGCACATAGAAGCCAATTTTTGGACTTTGAGTAATTTTTTTAAATGTAATTTTTAGCCTTTTTTCATGTTTTATGGATATTTTTCCAAATTTGTAAAAGGAATCTGCTTTAAATTTTTTAGCAGAATGTAGTAAATTTTGTCCTCTTTACAATAAAGTTTATTTGGAATTTATACAGTAAAATTTTCCCAATTATTTCATTGTTTTTTGGCATTTTGCAGTTCGGTTTCAAACTTTTAACCCTAATGTAGTAAATTTTATCTTTCCACAATTGCAACCTCTGGTTTAAATTGTTAGCAATAAAAAATTCCCATCCTGCAAGGATTTTTTACACATTTGTTAAAAAATTCCGGATACAATGTTTTAGCCCTACTATAGTACATTTTGACTTTTCTGATTTTCTGAATTTTTAGCGATTTTTATGCAGTGACTTTTTCACATTAGTAAATGGGATACAGTTTCAATTTTTTAGCCCAATTCAGTAAATGTTGTCCTCTTTTCAGTAAAGCTTATTACAGCAATTTAATTTTTTATGTGATTTTTTGACATTCGTAAAAGGATTCCAGTTGCAATCTTTCTGCAGAAGTTATTAAATTTTGTCCTCTTTTCAATAAAATTGAATTCCTATAGAAATTTCTGAATTTTTTTTCTTTCTTTTTTTTTTTTACATTTTATGGCGATTTTTTGAAATTCGGTTTCAAACTTCTAGCTTAATGTAGTAAAATTTTGTCCTCTAACTTGAATTTTTAGGGATTTTTAATGAGATTTTCAATGCGTATTTTAACATCTTTTCACACTGTGAATTTTTTGACATTCATAAAATAATTACAGTTACAATGTTTTAACTTGGTACAGTAAAACGCAATTATTGAACTTTTGTAATTTTTAGAGTTTTGCGGCGATTTTTCTACATTAGTAAATTTTGTTCAGCTTCAAAAAGGGAACTAAGGGAACCAAAATGCATAAAAGGGGACTAAAGGGGACCATTTTCCAAAAAGGGGACTTTGGGGGAAAAAGGGGGACCATTTGGGAGCCCTGCATTGATTAAAATATAAATCATTAAAGTTGTCAGTGACAAAAACGTGTAAAAAAAAGACGATTGCCCAGTTAATTACAAAATTTTAAAGGTTTCATGGTACATTTACATGAAGATGTACTGTGTTAGAATATTACTATAGATTTCTAAGTTACAAGGTATTTGTATTTTACTAAATACAAGCAGGATTTGTGTTTGCTGTTTGCTTACATTTTACATGAAAATTCTCGAAAAATCATGAAATGTTATTCATAAATTTTTTCATAATAGTGACAACTAACTCACAAACTAATATCCTAGCCTCATGATAATGAAAAAGAAAATAAATAAAAATAAAATACTATTTGTCTGTTCACAAACACCATTCTTATGATTCTCACTTTTTCCAGCAAAAAATTAATTGAGAAATGGTGGATTGATTTAGTTGCAGGCAGGGATGTAGTGGAGGGTATATGCCATGTACCTTCTGGATTTTTAAAAAAAGCTTTGTATACCCTCTGTTTCTCAAATAAAGCATTAGCGTATACCTTATCTATGAACATTCATGATGCCAGCATATACCCTTTGCATATAACATATACTCTCTGCTTTTTTTACGACTACAACACTTGTTGCAGGGTCAGATAATTCTTCCAGACAGCTAATTGTGACTGGTATATGTATATGTAAAATATATTTAAAGTTTTGTATTTTCTGAAATTGAAAAACTTATCAATGCCAATATCTTTAAGTATATTTTACTAATCTAAAAGATTTAAGAACTTTGAAATGAAATGAAATGAAAAGCAGACAAACATAATATATCACTTTCCATTATAATTATTTATTTATTGTAGTGTTAGTTGTCTCTAATTACATTACAGCACTAACAGGTTTTAGAGCATCATAAAGTTAGAAAGTTAAAAAATCCCGGTTTGGCCTACAGTTGCAGGTAGATTTCAAAGTTAAGTATTAATTTCACCAGCAAAAATTAAATCAAGATTACAGATAAACCCAGTTTAAGAATTTTATTTGGCCACTTGACAAAAGTTTTTAATTTCATTTTTCTGTAAGAGTTGGTTTTATCAGAATGATATTAATATGATAATTTTTTCTTCAACACTTTGCTGTAAGTATTGGTCGTATCAAAAATTTGTCAGTATAAAAGTTGTAGATAGATTTATAATAAATTTAAACAGATTTAATATCTTGTGAATTGATGAAGTTATGAAATTTTTTCTTCATAAATCCCCCCACTCCCCCTTTTTTTTATTTTATTTTTTTTTCCAGCAAGAGTTGGTTCTGTCAAAAACTAGTCAATATAAAAGTTGTACATAATATTAAGAATTATAATAAATTTAAGTGAATTCGATATCTTTAGAATTGACGAAGTTGTGAATTTTTTCCCCTTAAAACTCTATTTTCTTTACTCCTTGAGCACATTTTTAATTTTAACAAAATTTGTTCTTTTCCTGGAGTAATCATAACTTTAAACTGATTTGATATATGTATTAAAATTAAGAAGTTATGGGAGTTTTTGGGGTTTTTACAAAAACCCTCCCTATTTTGATCACCTTCGTCAGATTTTGCCCATAAATGAACTTGACTGAGATTTTCTGCATGTCTGGAAGAGATTTGTGCAGAATTATGGAAGTTATCGAGTCCATAAAAAAATATATATGTAGAGAGAAAGAGAGAGATAAGGTTTTTAGCTGGGTGTGGTTTGGAGTTCTAGGGGTCACGATTGGTGTAGATCTGTAAAATTTTTTCAGAAATTCCAACATAGGAGAGAATGTAATAGGTAGTATTTCATATGAAATCTACCTAATAATCAAAAACAAAATTATGAACATATAAAATATTAATGTTTGACATTTTGGAAAACCTAAAAATAAATAAGTTGCCTAATAAATCAAACATTACTTACTAATGCTGCAAAATATTCTGTTTCAGTTTCCTTTCCTCCTTGTTGCTTCAAAACTTCAGCAACTGCAGCCAGCACAGCAATCATTTCCTTATGAAGTAATGAGCCTGCATTCCAATTACTCATCAACCTTCAATAATAAATGCAATAAAATAACATATTAAAAAAGAAATTACCAAAAGCTTATAGTAAATTACTATCTTTTGGATACTGAAATGAATGCATCAAAAGAGAAAAGAGTTGATTTATAATAGATATTTCTTTAATTAGAAAACATACAAGAAAAAATACTATCATATATACTCGCGTATAGGTCGACGCCCCCCCAATTCTTATGCAAAATTTGGAAAATAATTGAATTTCCATGTATAAATCGAACCACATTTCTGGTAATATGTTGAAAAATGATTTGTAATCAAGGATTTAGAAAAATGAATAAATTTTCATTAAATTAGTACAAAGAAGAATTTTATCAGAATGATAATATGATAATTTTTTCTTCAACACCTTGCTGTAAGAGTTGGTCGTATCAAAAATTTGTCAATATAAAAGTTGTAGATAGATCTATAATAAATTTAAACAGATTTAATATCTTGTGAATTGATGAAGTTATGAAATTTTTTCTTCTTCAATCCCCTCCTCCCCCCCCCCCTTTTAGCAGTCTAAGACGTTGCTACCCTTGTACATTAAATAAGGCTTTTTTTTTTTTATATTTCTAATTAGACTTTTTTTTTAAATTCAATGTTTTAAAACTCTACAATTATGTAAAACTGAAGAAGCTTAAAGTATTTTGAAACCTATTTACATCAATGTAATGATACTTAAAAAGAAAAAATTCTTGACAAAATCTATTCAAGCCTTATTTTATTTACAAGGGTAAACAATGTCTTAGACTGCTAAAATATAGTACAGTAGAATATCTTTATAACGCAAACCTAAAAACGCAAATTTGTGCATTATATAGAATTTTGCGTTATATGGATCACATCATTAAATTCACTTTGTAAACATGGCCAAATATGTCTGAAACATATCAAAATACATTAGAATATCTTTATACTGCATTCCTTGTTATCAAGAGTTATTCCAATTATAAATTTTTGCATAATATAGGTCAGACATTGTTAAATTTACTTTATAAACATGATCCAAATATAACTGACACAACCACTTCTTATATTAGACATTTTCAAAAATTTTTATTGTAATAATAGCATTTTTTCAGTAAAAATATCTGAAATTAGAAGATAAAGTTGAACAAATGTATCAAATTTAGCCATCCACAGAGTAGCAATATTTTACAATGTGAAAATGTAGGTGCTTTTTAACTGCAAAAATCATTGTTTACATCTGAGAAGTTCTGCATTATATGAAGAATTGCGTTATAAAGATCTTCTACTCTACTTCTTTGTATTGTAGGACATTTAGGAGAGAAATCTAGAAGCATCCTCAAGTTGAACTCTTTGAAAAAAGGGATTAAAATGTTGAAAGGAATGCCCATGTATTGAAAGAGGGAATTCTATCCCAATAGAAAATGGGTACAGGACAATGTAAGTCTAAACAAGCCATTTAAAAATTGACTGAGAAAAAAGTGGATACAATGGACGTCATCCGATAATATCCTGAGAAAAAAAAAAAAAAAAAAAAAAAAACAACGAAATATGGGAATTTAAGAAAAGTGGACATTGTAATAATAGCAGTATGGTTGAAATAATCATGGTATTAAATTCCCACAGAAATGGTAAAAAAAAAAGTTTTATAAAATGCTGCATTATCAACAATATGAAAGCTGGATGGATCAGATTTTTTTTTTTTTTTTTTTTTTTTTTTTTTACTAATATAAGTTAACTCCCCATTTTCATTTTCAACTCCCAAATTTTGTCTAAAAATTCTTCGACTTATACATGAGTATATATGGTATGTCAAAATAGATTCTTTTCAAATATAGTAGAACCCTGATTATCTGAAGTAATTGGGACTGTCCCTTTTTCAGAAAATCGAAATTTTCAGATAATCGGGAATGCTTCAATTTTAAGATTAAGGAGAAATAAATACAATACTTATTACAGTAGACTCCCTCAAATCCGCACAGCTTGGGACCAGAGGTTGTGCGGATTTTAGAATTTTGCGGATTTCTGGTCATTGATTTGTTTACATTTTTGAAACATTAATTTGATTGGTAGTTAAACAAGGGAAATTATAATGAATGCTTACAATAAAGTGAAACATTAAAATAAGTAAAATATTAAAATAATTTATTAGTTTAAACGTAAGTAATTATTAAAATAATTAGAAAAATATTAAATTACTACTGACGAAATCGATTCAATTCGATTTCTAAAGTCCTATGCTGCCATCTATCGATAAAGCGATCGTAAGATCGATATGTCATCATATAGATATGCTAATTTATATCAAAATCAAAAGTAATGTAAATTTATTTAGTAATAAATCAACTGTAATAACCAAAAGAGAATGATTAACAAAAAATTTAGTAAAAAAAACATTGCGGTAGCCGCTGATTTCGACGCCATCTTGGATTTTGTTCCTGCAACTGAACTGTAAATTTCATTGTTTACATATGAAAAAAATATGCGGATTTTAGGCGTTCGCGGATTTTAGGGTCGCGGATTTAAGGGAGTCTATTGTAATGATATAAGAAAAAAGTATATAATTTGTTAATATGATAAATAAAGTGACATTAATTTTTAAGGATTTTATGAATTACAAATTGAAAAATACAATTAAATAATTACATGATTTAACAATACCTTGTTTTTTCTAAAGAAATAAAGTTCTATAATTTTCACAAGGTCTTGGGCACACTGATTTAGAAATATTTTACGAAGTTTTTTACAATCAATCTCTGATTACAACTAAAGGTGAATTTCATTAATTTTTTTAAGGGTATATTTTGCCAATTTTAAAACAAGCAGGGTACTCCTAAAAAAAAGGCCTAGAGGGAACAGTAAGTAGTAATTGCAGAATTAATAAAACTGCAAATAAGTTTAATTTCATTAGTTAATAGCACAAATAACAGAACAAGCAAATATGATTTGCAGCTCATTTTTCATTTGTACTAAGGAATGTTACTATTAATTACCTAAATCTAAATTTACACACATGTATATGTATGTTAGCCAAAAAAATATGAAAATTAATTACACATACAGAGTAAATATAAGAATAACCAATTGTACCTAAAATCCTCAAAATATTAAATAGCTGCATTTTTACAACTCAATGGGGATTATTAGCATCCAGTGCTTCAAATTAAAAGCTGCCTTTTCAATCCCTAACTAATTTCTTTATTTGGTATGTATGAATTCAAAAGTAAAAAAATAAAAACATTTATTCAACCTCTAATGAAGAAGCTCTTTCTGAGCTTATCATTTTTATACCAATTAGTTCTTTTTATAACAGTTGTGGAGCAGGTGTCATTCTTTCATTCTTCTTTAGCTCCAATTTGCTATAAATTTATTATTACTGAAGTAGAATGCGAAAATAACATGCTGGTTACTTATTCTTTTACTCACAGAAATTTATTATACTTGCTATGCTTATTTTATAGAAAAGAAAGAATAACTTGATTAGTTAAAGAAAACAATGACATTTCAAATTATGTACATTAGATTTCAATATTATTTTTAAATGAAATGCTTTTTATAACAGATAAAAACTTGCTTTTTACAAATTTATTGTACTTAATTTTTTTTATAAGTCTAAGGAATAGTCTAAGCTTAGAAAAAATTATTTGATGCTTTTTTTTTTTCCCTCATAAGGCAAAATACCAATGGGAGATTCTCCAAAGGTGGGATCATTAAACGTTAACTATATGTAATTTTTAAAATTTTCAAATTTAAGGCCAATTTTTTTTAATAGTATAGTATTTTGTCTAGTAATATAATATATAAATATTTTTAATAGTATGTCTACAAAATTATACACAAACATTAAAAGACAGCAACTATTCTGGAAAATTAATTATTAAAGCATTTAATTAGCAGTTGTGTACGTTACAAATTTTGGACATTTTTTCGCACGTACGTTACAGATTTTTGATGTTGCACTTAGTATTTAAAAAATTCTTAAGGCTAAGAATGTAGTAAATGTGTCCTATAATTGTACGTGTATACATATATATATGTATAATTAACTTTTTGTTACCCAGTAATAATAATAATAATAAAATCAAATGCTTTGTCACATACGTTACTTTTGGACATAACAAAATACAAAAAAATTCTTTATAGAAAAGTCCTACTATCTTCAAAAAAGCCAAAAATCAGCCTGCCATCTCTTAACGAAATTATCAAAAAATCATCCGTTTCCTTTATGCATTCGTTGTTTACCATTAGAACCACCTGGAAAAAAGTTAAAACTCTTTTTCTTGGTGGTATATTGGAGCAGTTAATGTTATGAATGTCCGAAATTGGCCTCTTTAGCATAAAACAATAAAATTTTAAAATATTTATACAAAGCTTTTACAATAAATTATGTCATTTTCTGTCTCTGAATAGAATTAAAAACTCAGTGTAAAGAAAAATATATAAAGTCAATGATAATTAAAGCTATGTTTGAAAGGCTTAAATTTATGACGCGTGTCCAGTGCCCACCTTTTGTGAATCGCCACAATAGAAACTTTCCAAATTATGTTCATCTTAGATTTTAATACTTTTTTATGTAATTTTAAACAGCTAGAAAATTCATGATTTTAATCAATGATTTTTTTTTAAATCAGTTGATTAAAATCACAATTTAATCATTGTTTAAATCACTTGATTAAAATCGTTGACACCCTACTTTTTAGTCAAAAAATATTATCACTATCTCCATGATAATTAAAAACAAAACAGTATGACTGAATTAGTTAAAAAAGAGAAAATAATGATATTTCTCTCACAAGATGCACTTAGCTTTATAATTGTTTTTACAGATGTATGCAATCAATATTAAGTATCTAACAGCATAACTAAAAATAAAAATAAGTAATTATAATGTTCTAATATGATTTTTTTTTCAGTTTAAGATGTATAATTATTACATTTAAAAGTAATATTTATTTTAAAAATTAAAAAATAACTCATAAATACAGTAGACTCCCTCAAATCCGCACAGCTTGGGACCAGAGGTTGTGCGGATTTTAGAATTTTGCAGATTTCTGGTCATTGATTTGTTTACATTTTTGAAACATTAATTTCATTGGTAGTTAAGCAAGGGAAATTATAATGAATGCTTACAATAAAGTGAAACATTCAAATAAGTAAAATAATAAAATAATTTATTAGTTTAAAAGTAAGTAATTAATAAAATTTAGAAAAATATTAAATTATTACGAAAGAAATCGATTAAATTCGATTCCAAAAGTCCTATGCTGCCATCTAGTGATAGCAAGGAGAACAGTGTTAATGCTATTATCAGTATATATATCTTATTGCACTCACTGTAACTTTTTTCATTGTTATTTAGAGTCTTGAATGCTTTTCTTATACTGCTTTGTAAGTTTAGAAATCAATTTGTCTATAATTAAAAAAAAAAAAATTATGCGAAGAATAATTTTAAAATAGCGTTTCGGTTCGTTGATTTTTCCATTTCGAACCACGGAAGTTTTGATATAGATATGCTAATTTATATCAAAATCAAAAGTAATGTAAATTTATTTAGTAATAAACAAGCTGTAATAGTCAAAAGAGAATGATTAACAAAAAATTTAGTAAAAAAAACACTGCGGTAGTCGCTGATTTCGGCGCCATCTTGAATTTTGTTCCTGCAACTTAACTGTAAATTTCATTGTTTACATCTAAAAAAATACGCGGATTTTAGGCGTTCGCGGATTTGAGGGAGTCTACTGTATTACGGTAACAAGTGCTTAATAAAAATAAAGCAATAGCAAAATAGAAACAAGAACAAATTACCAAAATTTTGAAATTAAGTATCTTTTACATGTATCACAAGGGTTTGAAAAAATGTTTTGTTTGTTGCAGTTTCGATTGCCTTTGCCTTGAAACTCTATCATGGAGTTTTTTAATATTATTAGTTTACAGTTTCACAGTCTTTCTGCTGCTCTAGCCATGCCAAACCTTTTGCAAAACATTCAAAAGCTACAGAATTGCTAATGTGTTTGTTTTCTTCGTTCCACTCTGCAGCTTACGAGATCTCAAGTTAAATCTGAAGGAACTCTAAGAAAGGGGATGGAAAATATTTATATGTACTCGTAGTTCGGTAAGAACTGCTTGCACACAAGGAATATGATAGTTAAAAAAAAAAAAAAGGTTTAAAAATAGATTTCGGTTAACCGAGAGTAGTTTTGGATAAAAGAGGTTCTACTGTAGTTATGATAGTAAAAATTGTTTATAATATCTTTTAAATGAAATGAGCAAAAGTTGTATGTTTTTAAATGAAATGAATGCAGTATGAATGATGGAGATGAGAACAATATTCGGAGATATATCACTTTACCCAGCTAACATAAAAATACCATTAAGTTTTCTAACTATTATGAAGCTATGAAACATTTATGTTTTCAAATGCTGCAATAACACCAGTAGCATGGAAAATCTATTTAAAATAATAATAAATTAAATAGAGTAAAACACATTTACTTTTTATACATATTTTTTTTTTTTTTTTGATTCTGAAACCTTTCTATGTGTATAGTAATAGTATCCCAACATTTATCACACTTCTCGGGAAACAAGAAAAAGTATGATATAAACAAGGCCATTTGACAACATTGGAGCAAATGTTTCACATTTGTCACACATATCATAATTGTCAGTATACTTCCCTATTATAGACACCTTGGGAAGATTGATAAAAAGACTTTGGCAAAAGGAAAAAAAAAAACAAAAAACAAAAAAAAAAAACTGGCAACCTATTTACCATTTGATACACATAACCAATTTTATCAATAATATACAGAAGTCCTTTATCTGTTGTTATAAACAAACAGGAATTAATTTATCTGATACATGTAATCAGAAACATTTTTTTTTCTCTTTTTTTACATAAACAAGCATTAATGGTTCATAAATTTTATATTATGGAAAGATGTTCAACTAAAGATCAAAGACCTAACAATTTACAGATATATGGACTAAATGTTCCATCTACAAAAGTTAGACCATAGCTGCCAACATCTTATGGTTTTTTGTACCACAAAAAAATTATAGTAAATTTTACCTTTGTAAATTGCCGTAATATGGCAAAAATTTCTAGTAATTTTTGTGGTACAAAAAAGCAGAACAGTTGGCAGCTATGATGTTACATAAAATAACTCTTAATACAGTAGAACCTCTTTTATCTGAAACTCTTTTATCCAAAACTCTTGATTAACCAAAATTCATTTTGAAAGCTTTTTTTTTTTTTTTTTTAAGTACCATATTCCTTGTGTGCAAGCAGTCTTTTCTGAACTACGAGTACATATAAATATTTTCTACCCCATTTCTTAGAGTTCCTTTGAATTTAACTTGAGCTCCCGTAAAGCTGCGGAGTGGAACAAAGAAAATGAATAAATTAGCAATTCTGAAGCTTTAGAATGGTTTGCAAAAGGTTTGGCATGGCTGGAGTAGCAGAAGGCTGTGATATGGGTAACCTAATAATATTAAGAAAACTCTGTGATAGAGCTTCAAAGCAAAGGCAATTGAAACTGTGATAAACCAAACATTTTTGAAACCCTTGTGATATATGCAAAAAAGTACTTAATTTCAAAATTAAAATTAAGGTAATTTATTCTTGTCTATTTTGCTATTGCTTTATTTTTATTAAGCACTTGTTACCATAATACGAAATATTGCATATATTTCTTTTTAATCTTAAAATTGAAGCATTCTCGATTATCCGATAAATTCGATTTTCTGAAAGATGGTTTGGTCCCAATTACTTCGGATAATCGAGGTTCTACTGTAATACTTTTAAAACTTCTGAAAAGGCAGAGAAAAAAAAACAAAAAAAAACAGGGTATAATATAAAATAAAAGAGTTTCTCACTAAGATGAGGCATAAATAATAATTCAGGCAAAATACATGATTTCACAAAAATACAAACCTATTAAATGTAGGTAAAGAGCAATTTGTGAAAGCTGATATAGCAGAAATAGCAGTGTCTCCACCAATACTCATTGATTCCTCTACATCCTCACATTGATTATCACATGATGCCTTGTTATGTTCTTCTATTCTAGCTTCTGTTAAGTTGCTGAAACCTAAGGAGTAAAAAATAAAACTGTAAGTTTGATTTTTATTTGATTATTATTTTATATTAAAAAAAAAATTCTAAAATATTTGAAGGAAAATTCTAAAATATTTGTTAACAATAGATATCAAGAATTATTGTTTCTAGGACCACAGAGAGACTCTACAGCAATTCAAATGTGTCATTTTAAACAGTTTCTCTTTGAGAGTTTCAGCTGGGTGCTGCCTACGTCCCCTATATACACTGACCTCCAAAAGTTAAGGTACGACATGTTTTTCGAAGCTCACCGAAAAAACAAACAAAAAAATGGCACTAACAATAACGTCATAGTTTATATGAATGATAATATTATTATTTTAAAAAACTTATGCAAAAACAATAGCTATAGCATTTGTATTTTATAGAAAAGAACTAGGGATGCACCGGATATTGATTTTGCCGGATATCGGATACCGGATATCCGAAGCTCCTTTGCCTGCCGGATTCGGATATCCGGCACTAGATATGTTTTTAGTTATATGGTGAATTATTTCTTAATATAATGCCATCTCAGAACAATAAATTACAAACATGTTTCGCACATTATTAATACATTTTAAATGTATTGAAATGTAATTTACAAAAACTATATCTCTTTGAATATCAGGGCTTGAAATTCAAGTTTTCCCAGGAGGAGAGTTTCCTACCCAACATTTATAAATGCAGGGTAGTTGAACTGTTGGAAAGGAAAAAAAAAAAATCTTTAAATCCCGTTTTTTTTTATGTGCCACTTAAAGAATTACATTTATACAGACATGACAAAATACCATTGACATAATTTAAATTAACAACTCAAGATAATTATCCAAAATTTTTATTTTTATTAAAACAAAGGGACAGAATCAAGCTTTATATATACCATGTCTATTTTTCAACTTTCACCTAAGGTTATGGGCAATTAACAATTGGGTTGCTAAATGAATTTCTTAATTTAGATTTTATTCCATTTTGCATCCTTTAGCCTCTCTCACAAATTACTGTTTTGACAAACGGCACAGAGCAACATTTATAACTTTAGAAATTATCGGAAACGCATGGTTATGCTGTCTTAAACAATTTTAGAAAACTTTGCAAAATCTGATGTGCATTAATTTTTAGCTTATTTGCATGAATAATGCATATCGGTGATTGTATTGTCAATATCCTACAGTGATTGTATGTCACTTCTGAACAAACTTGTTTTATTATATCCTTAATGGAATTATTGTCAAGACTGTAATCTCTGGTAGTTTTGTTAATTAAACTATGTTCTATGCATTGGAATTTTAAATCAATATCCAAAGTTTGAAAAGGGAATAGTCAATTGATTTCTTCTATTACACAAGAAAAGGTTGATTTCAAAAAGTCATGTCCTAATTTCTGTTAACTGCAAGTAACAACTAGTTTGTTGTTTCTAAATAGTTTCCTTGAATTTTTTTTCTTCTTCGTGTGCACCACAAGATCTAATCTTATTTTGTTTAATAGTGAATCCAGGCCAATTTGGTAGGGCTTAGTCTCTGGTGGCCGTTACTGTCCATTTAGTAATTTTCTTTTTTGGGCAAAGGAAATAAAAATCGCAAAATATCTAAAAAATATCAGAGATTTCATCAATCATGGCAGAAAAAAAAAAATATCATTCTGTGAATTGCGAGAATCAACTAGTTTTTTGTTTCTAAATATGTTTTTTTGAAGTTCACCAATTTTTTTTTCTTCATGTGCACCACAAGTGTAATCTCATTTTGTATAGTGACCAATTTGGTAGAGCTCAGTCTCTGGTGGCTAGGACTGGACAATGTCTCAATTTCTACATTGTGATGTATCGCCAGAGTAAAATGACGATATCACAATGCATCGTGGTGTTAGACATTTGTTACAAGTATCTTGGGGTTTATTCACAACTCAGATGCCAGCAAAATTATTACATTTACTAACTCTTTTAATTTATACATTTATTTATTGTTATATTTTATTTTATTTTTTTAAACAGGGGGAGGGGGTTATCCTATCAAAATAAACTAATGAACCAATCCTCTTTTCCTGTCAATACAAGATGAAAAATCAAATGGTTCTGTATATTATTGCACACATTTAGAGTCAGAGTGATGTGGCCTAGGGAAAATGTATATTTTGCATCACCGTATTTTCTCAAATGAACATCATGGTGCCTTCATACATCTAGAAAAACAGACTTGAAACTGTGAAGCATGTAGGGATTTTGAATTGAGTTGTTTATCTGCTTCGACGATTGAAGGAGAAACCGGTCTCCCCTTACTCTACTATCGGTCTGGTACATCATAGATGTCTAGCTATGCACATGGTTATTCACATTGGCGGCAAAACCAGTCTTCCCTGTACTCTCCCATTCATTTGGGATCCCGGTGTGATGCATCGTATGTCTGCGATGCATCGCTAATTCAAAGATCAGGAAATCGGTTTGACAATTTATGATTTAAATCGATATCTCGCGATGTATCGATGCGTTGCCCAGTACTACTGGTGGCCATTACTGCCCTTTTAGTTATTTCCTAATTTGAGCACACAGGAAAAACATCACAAAACACGTAAATTGGTCGTAGAGAAAATATCACTAATTTCGTCAATCATGGGGAAAATAAATAAAAACATTTGTCGACCGGTCTCCAGTAAAAAAACTAAAGTTTGTGGAAATTGGTAGAGGGAAAATATCACAAAATTCATCAATCGATCACGGAAAAATATCGTGAAATTTGCCAGTCCGTCATGAGCAGATATCGTGAAATTCCTCAGATAGTCACAGAGAAAAAATGCGAAATTTTTCAATTGGATGCAGAAAAACAATCGTTACTTTCATCAGTATGTCGCAAGAACAAAAAGAGAAATTTGCCAATCGGTCACATAATAAAATTGCTAAATTTGTCAATTGATCGCAAGAAAAAAAATTATGAAATTCACCAATAGGTCTCCAGAAAAAATCGTGAAATTCGTCAGTCAGTCCTGGAGAAAAATCGCAAAATTTTTCGGTCAGATGCAGACATGAATTTTGTCAATTTGTTGTAAGAAGAAACTGTGAAATCTGCCGATTGATGGCAGTAAATATCATGAAATTGTCGGTCGGTCCGGAGACTTGATCGTCGTTTTACAAAGAATCATTTTCGGAAAATGATTTTTTGGAAACAGGAGCCTCCACCCGCAATATTCTTTAGGACACGAATCCTGCCATCCCATCTCGAAGTTCAAGCCCTGTGATATATATTAATAATGTGGCATAACAAATGTAATTTAAACATTAAAATATTCTGTTTATTTGTACAATGAAATGCTGATAATTGCTATAGGATTTGGATAAGGGATTGACTATATTGATAATTGCTAATAATTAATTAATTTGTACAATGAAATGCTGGTAAGTTGTACATCAAATTTTAACCAATTAATATGCCTATAATTGTACAGTATTTTCACAAAGAAATACATACTTTATTTTTATAATTTAAACATAAAATATCTACTAATATACCCATGATTAAAGAATTATTTTCTCTAAACATAGGTTTAGTTGATGTCTTTTTTCTGTTTTAATTATTTAATACCGTTTTGCTTTAAGTCACGTTTAATTTTATTTTAAGTTAAATTACTTTGATATTTATAAGTAAAAAGAAAATTACTTTTAATTTTAAATATTTATAACGAAGTTACAAAAATAACTAGTTGGATATGCCAATCCCAAAACTTTTTTCAATCTCGTACACCTTAATATTTCAAAAAGTAGTTCAATATTATACCAACTTTGATTTTGATCTAAAATTTCTGCTCCAGTCAATTAATCAGAATAAGTTAATCTTGATCATGATATCTATTAAAATCAATAATTTTTTCGTTATTCTGTTGTACATCATCTGTTTGCGAATAGCCAGCTTAACAGGATGCGAAGTTCTCGTCGCTTCACGAGCCACCAAAATACAGTACAAAAAAAACTGCGAAAAATCAAGAAAAATTTACAAAAATCACTGTTACGGTGGTACTTTCTGGCAGAATATTTCCAAGTTTAAGGAGAAACTGCTGGCCATAGCCAAAAATGTACATAAAAAATTGGTTCAATTCTTCATACACTTTTCAATGATAAAATAATGAAAATAACACAAAAATCACTATTATAGCCAGAGGAATATTTTCAAATTGAAGGAGGACCTGTTGGCCATAGCCACAAACATACCTCCAAAAATTAGTTCAATTCCATGCATAACTTCATACACTTTTCGATGGTACAAGAATGAAAGTGGCATAAAAATCGCTATTACAGTGCCCCTTCAGGCAGAATATTTCCAATTTACAGGAGAACCTGCTGAACATAGCCAAAAACATACAGAAAATTTTTTGTTCAATTATATGGATAACTTTATGAATTTTCGATGGTACAATAATGAAAATGGTACAAAAATCACAATTACAGCACCCCCTTCTGGCAGAATACTTCCATGTTGAAGAAGGACCTGCTGGGCCACAGCCAAAAACACACACAAAAAATTTGGTTCAATTTTATGCATAACTTCATATACTTTTTGGTGGTACAATGGCAACACACAGACAGATAGACATTTTGTATAAACATGTTTTGGGATATCTGACCCCTAAAACGTCTAAATCCGTCGAAAACCAGAAATCGAAAAAATTTAAATTACAATACTTTCTTCTAATGAAGATAGAAGAAAGTAAAATTAGGCCTGTTTAATTGTTAAACTTAAAAGAAAGAAAGAAAATTAATAAAGTCATACTTTAATAAAGAAGCCCAGTGGTGTAGTGGTCAGCACACCTGTCTGCCGCACCGCAGGTCGAGAGTTCGACTCCCGACTGGGCAAGGTTCACTCAGCCTTTCATCCATTTGGGGTCGATAAAATGAGTACCAAGCTTGCTTGGGAACTAAACACCGAGGGTCTCGCGTTAGGTTGACCACCTGGCCGGGACGCATGCTGCATAGCCCCTCGGGGCCCAGGGTCAAGAAAACAGAGATGGGCACTGTCAGCCCAGATCCTTCTTGGATTGTATAGCCACAGAGTTTAGTTTATACTAGGGATTGACCGAAGCAGCAATTCTGCCGAATACCGAATACCGAAGCTTCGGTCAAAGTGTACACCGAATATTCGGTATTCGGCGACCGAATACTTAAAAATTTTAATACACATTTTTGCATATATCAGCTATTTTAATAAACTTGAATTAAAATTAAACTCTTAATAATTTAATTCAATTACATTTTTATTGTTATATCTAACTACACAAAAAAATTTAATGACTTCTTTCCCCTCACAAATTCATTAATCCATCACTTATTTATTATTATTTTATCACTAGTTAATACCCAAAATAACCCATGAAAATATTAATACAGGCTACTATTAAAAATAAGGCTTGTCAGAAAAACAAAAGTTCATTCAAATAAAAAGAAACAATGCTGCCATTAAGCTGATTTACTGATTGTCTAAGTCTAATTATAAACACATTGGATAGGGATGTTCTCAAATACAAAAGGTATCACATCAACTCATACATTTAACTATTTTCTGTCAAATTGTTGATGCATATTTATATTGTGATTAATATTTTAACATTGTGGTGATGAAGATAACAAATTTGAGCAATTTTAATTTAATGGTTATAAAAGCTGTATGATAGGCTTATTTGATGTGTGTATTTTCTTTAATAACATTAGATGTACAGAGATAAACTCTGATATACTTATTTGAAGAGTATATTTAAAAAAATGCACATTAAATAAATTTAAATGATAAGGAAAAGATGCCCATCTTCCTTCCTTTCTTTTATCTCTATCGCAGACAGTTGTTTTGATCTCACCCCTATGTAGACTATTTTAGGAAGGAAAAAGTTTTTTTTTTAAAATTAAAAATGGTCTTTGACTTGTTTTTTGTAGTGCAGCTGAACTCTGAACTCATACATATAATACTAAAACTCATCGTTTAGCCTATTCTACTTCTAAGTAAAAGATAATTCTTCTACTTCTAAGAAAATAACTACCCCCAATTATTCGGCCGAATACTTAAAAGTATTCGGCCGGAGCCGAATATTCGGTTTACATGCCGAATCACCGAATACCGAATCGACTATTCGGTATTCGGTCAACCCCTAGTTTATACTCTAATAAAAATCTTCAAATTTTATTTTACATTCTGAAATTAAAGGTACAATTTTCTAAAAGATGTAAATGTAAATTCTTAAATTTATTATAAAGAGTTCAAATATCCATGTTGGGAAAGCTGCAATTCTTTAAACTTTTGGAGAATTACCTTTTACTCATGAATAGTGAACTTACTTTCATAGTTTGCATTATAAACAAAAGTTGTTCGGCATTGTTTGGGTCAAATGATTTCTCTTATCCTTTTATATTCGCTCGGCCGGATATCCGGTGATTGTGATTCGGATATTGAAAAATCAGCCGGATATGGGATATTTGCCGGATATCCGTTGCATCCCTAAAAAGAACAAGTATATAAGGATGAGAGGAAAATATGCAAATATCAGACCTGCCAACTTTTGAAAATGAGAAATCGTAGCGGACAAAATTAAAATTAATCCAGAGATTGGTTGGTTGGTTTTTCGTGTTTAACAGCCAATTTTTTTTACATTCGTAAAAGGAATAAGGTTTCAGGCTTTCATCTCCATATAGTAAATTTTTTTCTCTGAAATTTTTTTATGATTTTTAACTTTCTTCTCGTTTCACAGCTTTTTTTTGACATTTGTAAATGGAACTTGGTTCCAATTTTTTAGCCCAGTGCAGTAAATTTTGTGATTTTTTTTCCACGATCATTTCAGGATATTCATAATTTTTTTCCATAATCGTAATTCACATTTTCCTAACACGATTCCTTTTTACCACAAACTTTTGACAAAATTCGCTTTTTTTTTTTTTACTGTGCTCCTTTGACGAATTTTGCATTCTTTACCACAATTTTTTGACAAAATTAGTGTTTTCTTTCCATGAAATTTGTGTTTTCTTAAAGATCTTTCGATGAAATTTGCACTTTCTTACTGACCTTTTGATGAAATTTGCGCTTTCTTTCTGCTATATTTTGACAAAATTCACGTTTTTTCCACGATCCTTTGATGAAATTAATTTTCTTCTGTGACCAATTGATGAAATTGATTTTTTTTTTATGCGGTCATTTGTCGAAATTCGTGATAGATTATCGCAACCGATCGGCAAAATCTTCGATATCTTTTCACAACCAATTAACAAATTTCACTACCCGTTTCCAAGTCCTTTTGACGAAATTTGTAATATTTTTCCCTCGATAGTTTATCAATATAAAATTCGCGCTTTTTTGCGCAGTGTTTTAACGAAATTCGCAATTTCTTTCTGAACTCTTAACGAAATTAGCAATTTTATTCAGTGACCAATTGGAGATAACCACTATTTGTGTCTGAGATCTTTGACGAAATACCCAATATTTTTACACGATCACTTGAAGAAATTCTCATTTTTTTTCGCCATCGATTCATGAATTAATTTGGAAAAATTCCACAAAAGAAAAAAAATTTGCGGACTTCCAATAAATTTCAAAATATACTCGCGAAAGAATCATAGGTCTGTGGAAGAATTTGCAGGGGGAAATACCGCACAGCATTTTTCATTATGCAGGACTTACCTTGCCCCTCAAAGAACCCCCCCCCCCCCTCCCACTCAAGAAACTCTTAAAAGGGCACCCCTGTTTCTAAGCAAGGGAATTCTTGTATAAATATTTACAAAAATATGATTCACTCGAGGTTAATATGCATAAAGAGGGTTTATGTTAAGAAGTTTGTTTTGCAGCCCCGATTTTCACATGAGCATTTTTTAATGTCCGAATTTTCAGACTAATGACCAATTTTTTACAACTTTCCGTAATGAATATTTTAAAATTTTGGAAATTTCAGAACGTTGGCAGGTCTGAAATATCAAGCTTTCGTAATTTTGTGTATAGGTTTTGTTAATTTTCAACTGTTGTTGGCAGTTTCGTTGACAATAGCCAGTAGAGTTTAGCAATGTCTAGGAGAAGTCGTTTGCCCAATTCGTTAAGGTGGCGGGCAATCAGATGAATGGAAATGGAGTTGTCACAGGCTGAAGCTGCTAGACGTCTCAATGTGTCTCGAGTATGGTCTAATCTGGGATAAATATCAATCTGAAGATTCTGTGCCCAGAAGATATATTCTAGGCCGACCACAAATTACAACACCTGCAGAATAGAATTTTCTAGCTCTTTCGACCTGAAGGAAATGACGAACTATTGTGCCGCAGCTCATCGCACCACTTTGTAGCATCAATGAGAAGAATCTCTGCTACTACGGTGCGAAGGTGCCATCACAATGGATGACAGAGAAAGGCTCGCTTATGTCGGCAAGCGAACTCGTTTCCTGGACCACACAGCAATAAGCTTCTGTACTCTTTACAGACGAGTCCAGATTTACACTGGAGAGTGATTCAGGGCATTTGCTAATCTGGGGGGAACAGCGCACCAGATACCATCAATCCAACGTTGTTGAAACACACAGGTACAGAAGTGGTGGAATCATGGTTTGAACAGGCATCTCACACAGTGGTCACACTAACCTGCATGTGTTCCATGGAGGAACTCTGACTGGTGTGAGATATCAGGATGATATAGGTGAAAATTAGCGGTCGCCACTCGCCGATTAAAGTTGTAAAAGTGGCGATTAAAAAATCGGCCATCGATCGCCACTTTAGTCGCCACTCGTCAAGTGGCGATTATAAATTTTGTTAACGATCGCCAACGGAAATACAGCATTTTTCATGGAAATATGCATCGCTACTTTGATTACACCTAAGTAGCAAACTTGTTAATTCTTTTTCCTGCCGGATGCAAACAGATTTCAGTGATTTAGCTGTATTTTCAATATTTCGACTTTTCGTCATATGCTAGCTCCTCACTTATTTTTTACAAGAAATTTCTATTTTTTTTTCTTTCAAGAATTCTACAAAATATATTCATCAGCTTTGATTCCACATGCATTTCAAATAATTTATTCCCCCCCCCTTTTTTTTTTTTTTTTTTTTTTCTCCCTGGATGGAAGCAGATTTTAAGGACGCAGTATCTTCAATATTTCGATTCCTGCCACATTCTCACCAGTTAGATTATTTTTCTTCAAGAGATACTGTTTAATCCTGCGAAATACACTCACCAGCTTAGATTTCAACTATATGTAATTTGTGTAGTATGTTAATAGCACATTTAATTATTAAATAAAATCTAAATAACATTTTATTTTGCTTTATTCGATTTTTTTTTATTATTATTGTATACACTTAGCTGTTGGAATTTTGATTTAGTTATTTTTTATATAAAGAAAGTTATAGTAATTTGGTTGATAATTGTGTTTATAAACATATACAAATAATCCAAAAATGTATTCTAAAAAATTAATGTAACAGATTTTGTGGTTTTAAAATAATTTTCTTGAATTTTGACTGCTTCCCTATTCTTATCATGAATAGTTGGCTGGTATAAAACTCTGATTTATAGAAAAATATGTATATACAGCGATTATAGTTTACCTAGATGTCAAGAAAGTTTGAAACATTATAGTGGCCACTAACTTTAAAAAGTGGCCACTAATGAAACTGAGTCTACCGGCCACTGGCTACTAACTCAATTTCCCAGTTTTCACCTATAGAGGATGAGATCCTTGATCCATATACTGATGCTATTGGTATCCATTTCATTCTGATGGATGATAATGCACATGCACAACCTCACCGAGCTGTGGTTGTTGAGTACTATCTTGAGAGTCAAAGTTTGGAGCAAATAGAATGGCTCACTCTCCAGACCTGAATCCGATAGAACATCTTTGGGACTATCTTGGCAGACAAGTTGCTGCTTTAAGTCCAAAATAAGTTTTACAAATAAAAAGAATGCCTTTAAAAAAAGTGCGGCTGAATCCCAGAACAAGCAAGACACTTGGCGACCATGAAATTGGCAAGGCAATAAATCGTTTCTTCTGGTAGTATCACTTTTTTCGTAATTTTCGTTACGCCTACCTGAAAACATTGTTTTATTGACGCCATTGATGATGCATTCTGAAAATCAAGATTAAAAAATTAGCTCAGCGGTGTTTTGATAACTCAACTCCGCATGTTTTGTAATTTGTTCTAAGGAAATTTCTGGAGAAGGAAGACATTTTGTAATGGTTTCTAATTGCAAGATTAAAATGACGGCATGGTAAAGTTTGATATTGTTAATATTTGTTCAAATTTTTTTTTTGCAGTTTTTAGTTGTAAAACATGAAAATTAAAGTGCCTGTGTGATTTAGAAAATTTGTTTGAAATTGTGAATTAGTTTGAAATTGTGAGTATTTGTTCAATTTTTTTTTTCTTTTTGCGGGAAAGTTAAATGACAAATTACCGACGACTGAAAATTTGCAAAATTATGGCAAGTCAACATTTTTTTAATGTTATGTTTCAAGAAAGGAGATGTCTTTTTAAGGTATGTTAACAATTTTATGCATATTTTGTCGTAATATTTGTAGCCGTTTATTGTATATTTCTCATGGATGGCGGGGCTTACGAGTTTTGTGCTTTTTTTAGATTTTTGCACAGCTAGTTTGCTGAATACAGGGCTTATTTCCCCCCCCCCCCCCCCATGAATTTATTGACTGCTGCCAGGATTGGTAAGTTTTTGTCATAGGCGGAAAAAAACCTGGTTAAAACCATCCCAGCAAAAATAGGTTTTCACCAAAGTGTTGGCAAAAATAGGTCCATTTAATTTTTTCACAGAAAAGGAAAAAAAAATATTTCATGAAAGAAAACAGAAACTTAATACTTAGTTAAAAAATCAATGCTCTAAATTTATTTTTGAACTCAAGTTAAGAAACAAAGAAAATTTTTTTGTATCTATTATCTATGAAATCACTTTGGTCCTGCCGGGTTTTGTACAATAGTTTTTACAAAACCTGTGTACCTGCACGCTTACTTTTCTATTGACCAACTATAAAACAGGGTGCAATACTCTGGTATTTTGTTATCAGTCTTGTGATCATTTGACAATGGACTGCTGGAATTGAGAATTTCAAAAGAGTATTTTGGGAGGGGGGGGGGGGGGATATAGTACAAAAAGATAAAATGGCTACAGGTTACTTACTGAAAGTAAAGAATGTAACTTTTTGTCCCTTTCCTTTCTTGGAGTGTAAGATGGAGGGAAAAAAAATTCTAGTTTCCTAACAAGACACAACAGAGAGTTTTTCAAAATATAATTTCAGTTTTAATTGCTTTTTTATCTGTAACAGACTAGTTTCATCAGATAAATAATTATAAATTAGTACCAAAGACTTAAATATTTACATATTTTAAGACTTATTACATAAAACAAAAGTAGCAAAGTTATATAAAACCTTTTGATAATTTAAAAAATATTAATGGCTGACAAAATATTTTACTTAAGAAAAAAAAAAATAGATCTGATTTTTAATTTGGTTCTTGAATTCCTAAGTATTTGACTGAATCCCACCTATTTTAAAAATATTTAAAATAAAATAGTTAATTATATTTATTAATTAGCAAATTAAATAAAGATATTATAATGATATGTTTAAATTTAATTGTTTATACCATTATTATCCTTATTAGCTTATAGATTTTATTACACATTAAAGAAAAATAAGAATTTGCCATTTTTTTTTTCATTTTTGCCCTGTTTTTATTTCAGTTTTTGCCACTGTCCAGGCAAAAATGCCAACCCTGACTGTTGCTTTAACGAGTTTCATGAATTTTTGAGATTGCTGCACAACTAGTTTGCTGAATCCAGTGATTTTTTTTTTTTTTTTTGGTAAATGAACACGTAGCGTTCATATACGTTCGTTTACAAACTGCCGCTTTAAGGAGTTTTCTGTGTTTTTCAGATTGCTGCAAAACTAGGTTGCTGTATTCAATGATATATATATATATATATATTTCTTTTTTTTCCCCATTAACACGAAGCGTTCATATACATTCGTAAATTAGAAATGAATTGTTCAATGTTTACTCTGATATAGGTAGGTACTTTAAAAGATTGAAATGACGCGATGATTTTTTTCTGAAAGTTGTTGAGAAATGAAAATTTTAATCCTTAAATCATTACTCTGATTTAGAAATGTAGTTTAAATCATTTGTTTCATTTTCAATCTAATAAAAATGAGCTTTCCTGTGTTTTCTAATACGTCGTTATTTATAAATGTTGTATTTCCCATGATTCCAGAATGATGACGTAGTAGAAAACAGTCTGGCGGCAGTCAAGAAAGCGGACCAATCAAGTCAGTTTTCAGGTTGCCGCATTTTAGGTTGGCATATGTGGGGTTGTTGGCGCATGTCAGAAAAGTCGCCAAATGGGGTGTCTCGCCTGTTCTGGGATTGTGCCAAAAGTGCTCCTTTCCCACAAGCAGCACCCTGTACTTTTTTAGACCTGGGGGAAACTGCTTTTAAGTGCCACATAAGTAAATAAACTTCTTGAATAATATTTATTTTAAAAGGTAAAGCATATTTACTTACATTTCAAGTATCATACTAATATATCACATATCGCTAATAGGATAGATGTGCCAGTAATGGACACCCCTTGATGTTTTTGGTTCATAAAAAAATAACTAATAAATATTTATCTTTAATTACTTTTTTTATAATCCTCCCTTGCATGTTTTATAAAACAGGGTTATTGTTGACACTTTTAATCAAACCAATCAGGAAGCAGAAAATAATGTTTCAAAGTTTTCGTTGTTTTTCTGTGAAAATCTTAATGAAGAAGCTAAGAGCTGGCTTCGTTTAATTTTAATTTAAGGATATTATTTATTTTCTTGCAAAATTTGAATGTTTTTGTTTGAGAAGCAATAGAAAACTTAGAATTTTATATACTGACGGTCATTTACAAATTTCATTTATTTTTAAGGTTTTAAAGGGGGTGTCCATTACTGGGATGATTAATTAGTCATCTTCCAGTAATGGATACACCATGTAGACATTGCTAAAACTGCAATTTCAGTAATCTTTATAATGCATAAAATATTTTGACTTAACTGCAAACCTAAATAATCAAATTTAATTTTTAAATTATACTTACCAAAATGTAATAACACCAAAACTTTAAGGCATAAATAGCCGCTTTTAAGTTATTTTATGCGATTAATAAAATTTCTGGCTGAATCCCAAAACAGCCGAGACACTTGGCATCGTTCAATTTGGCAAGGCGATAAATGGATCTTTGTTGTTACCAGTTCGTTTCGTAAATTCTTTCCATGCACATTTTGATATTGCTACGCAGCATGAACTGCTGAATTTTGATATTGCTACGCAGTGAGAACTGCCGAATTTTGATATTGCTATGCAGCGAGAACTGCTGAATTTTGATATTGCTATGCAGCGAGAACTGCTGAATTTTGAGATTGCTACCCACCAAGAACTGCTGGTGACAGTGATGTTTTTTTTTTCGGTTAATGAACGCAAAGCATTCATACATGTTCACTGATTGCCGCTTTAACAAGTTTCCTGCGTTTTTCAGATTGCTGCAGAACTAGGTTGCTGTATTCAGTGATATATATTATTTTTTTTATAAACGTGAAGCGTTCATACTCCTTTAAATTAGAAATGGATTGTTCAATGTTTACTATAATATAGGCACGTACTTACAATATTAAATGACCCTATGATTTTTTCTGAAAGTTGTTGAGAAATGAAAATTTTAATCATTAACACTAGAATGACGGTGAGGGCCATTGTGGCCCCTACCAAATGAATATATTTTGTTTCGAACAAGAAATTTCTTTATAAAATAAGCTTATAAGATACAATGGAAAAAAGGGTTAATTAAATAACTTAACCCTTTTGAGGGCGGTGTCCTTAAAAAAGGACACCTAATTTTAATTCCAAAATTGACAAATGGCACCAAGAAAATTTAATTAAAATTTTCATTTTATAATGTACTTGAAAATAAGCAAGTTCGTACTTTCTAATAACTTCGTTTATAAATTCTGGTGTCAGTCCGTTATTTCATCAGTTTATAAACAGAATTATTCCATGCCGGTAAGGGTTAAACAGTTTTAAATAAAAATTCTGGTATTAAATATTTTTATAAAACTTGAGTAAAAAGTCCCGTCTTTCTAGAGTTAAAATGTTACTCTGATTTGGAAAGGTACTTTAAAAATTTCACATTTTCAATAAACTTATGTTGAAATCATTTGTATTATTTTGAATCTCATAAAAATCAGCTTTCCTGTGTTTTCTAATACGTCGTTATTTATAAATGTTGTATTTCCGATGATTCCAGGGTGATGACGTAGTAAAAAACAGTCTGGAAGCATTCAAGAAAGTGGACCAATGTCGTTAGTTTTCAGGTTGCCGCATTTTAGATTGGCGTATGTGAGGTATTTGGCGCTTGTCAGAAAAGTCGCCAAATGGGGTGTCTCGGCTGTTCTGGAATCTGCCAAATTTCAATATTTTATTCTTTTTTTAAAGGCATTGCATATTTTATAATCTGGCAATCAAACCAGCCAGGAAGCAGAAAATATTGTTTAAAAGCACAGTCATAGAAGGACTCATAAGTCTTAATCTCTCTGTGTTTAAATAAAAACAATTAAGTTACAAAAGCTATTAAAAATCTATTTTTTCTCTTAAATGTTTCTTTATTCACCTCTGACAAAAGAAAGAAAAAAAAAAGTAATATTAATGAAAGTTATAGGTAATATTCAAGAAACTAGTAAATATGCAGATCAGTGGTCTCAACATCAGTTGTAACAGTTTTACTTTGAAATTATTTTATTTAATATTTAAAATATTCAACTCACAATATCATTTCTTTCATATTTGTAGTATTAATTATCATAAATGATATATCAAGTAGTCTCTGGAAGATTAATTGTTAAAAATAGTGAGACAAAACCAGGGTTAGAAAAAACCCGGGGTTTTTCGAAAAAACCCAGCCCACTGGGCCCACTAGTCTAAAATCCGGGTTTTTTCGGGGTTTTCTGATAAAACCCGGGTTTTTTCGGGCTTTATTGAGTTTTTTTGGAGAGCACTTTAAGCTTCTAATTTTCATATACATAATACCTGAATTCTCCATTTATCAATGAAACTTGGGCATAATTTGCATTAATTATGAATTAACAAAAAGTATATAAAAAGAAAAAAAAAATCAAATTAATTTAAAAGGTACATCTGTATCTCATGGGACTAGTTTGCTGAACTAAGCATATATTAAGTGAACCACAAATGGATTTCTTTATATAATTCTTACCTTAATTTAAACATGTTAAATTTATATAGTTTCTTTCATTCACTTCAAATCAGAAATCAGTTGAAGACTTTTTTTTTCTTTTGAAAGAAATGGGATTCGCAATAATATATTTGAAAATTTTAGCAAAATTTGCTACATATATATTGCAACAGTATTAAATGTTAAATTAGATTGTCATAGAAGTCAGTAACATTTGTAAATTTATATCACAAATGGCGATACACTTATTACTAGCTTTGCTGCTTTATCAACTCCAAAATGATTACGTAACTTGCTTCAAACCAGACCAAATGTGGAAAAGTATTGTTCGATTGAAGCAGAGGTAGCTGGTACTGAATGTAAAGAAAAAACTCACAAAATCCAGGAGGAAACTTATCTGTTTCACTCTTTTTTGCCATAATCTGAACCATTTTTGTGTGGAAAACTCCTATATAGCACTTTCATTGAACATTGAATTGAAGCAGGATAATAAATGGGATGATTAATCTTAAAAGCTATAACAATGCAAACAATCAGGATGGGGTTCAAGTGCAATCTTTTTGCATGCATTAAGATTTAAAGCATTTGAATACATTTTAGATTACAGGCATGAAAATCTTCCTTCTTTTTTCTTTTTTGGTCATTTTATCTCTGCTTAGAAATTCCTTTAAATCTGGTTCTTTTGAAATATATTTAAATTGGCCTTTATCTTTGCATTCTCAAACCTTAGATTTAGGGATGCACCGGATATTGATTTTGCCGGATATCGGATACTGGATATCCGAAGCTCCTTTGCCTGCCGGATTCGGATATCCGGCACTAGATATGTTTTTAGTTATATGGAGAATTATTTCTTTATATAATGCCATCTCAGAACAATAAATTACAAACATGTTTCATACATCATTAAAACATTTTAAATGTATTGAAATATAATTTACAAAAACTATATCTCTTTGAATATCAGGGCTTGAAATTAAGTTTTCCCCAGAAGGGGAGTTTCCCAGCCAACATTTAAAAATACAGGGGAGTTGAACTGTTAAAAAGAAAAAAAAATATCTTTAAACTCCGTTATTTTTTATGTGCCACTTAAAGAATTACATTTATACAGACATGACAAAATACCATTGAAATAATTTAAATTAACAACTCAAGATAACTATCCAAAATGTTTATTTTTATTAAAACAATGGAACAGAATCAAGTTTTATATATGCCATGTCTATTTTTCAACTTTCATCTAATGTTATGGGCAATTAACAATTGGGTTTCTAAATGAATTTCTTAACTTAGAATTTATTCCATTTTGCGTGATTTAGCCTCTTTCACAAGTTACACTTTTGCCAAACTGCACAGACCAACTTTTATAACTTTAGAAATTATCATAAACGCATGGTTATGCTCTGTTAAAAAATTTTACAAAACTTTGCAAAATTTGATGTGCATTAATTTTTAACTTATACTTGCATGAATAATGCATATCGGTGATTCTATTGTCAATATCCTACGGTGATTGTATGTCACTTCTGAACAAACTTGTTTTATTATATCCTTAATGGAATTAGTAGAAAATATCACGAAATTTGTCGGTCGGTCGGTCCTGAGACTTGATCGTCGTTTTACAAAGAAACATTTTCGGAAAATGATTTTTTGGAAACAGGAGCCACCCGCCCACAATAGGGCATAATAAATAGGACACAATAATAATCTTTAGGGCATGAATCCTGCCATCCTGTCTCGAAATTCAAGCCCTGTATCTGCCATTCAAGCCCTGTAATGTACAGGGTTGCAAAAAAGCCGGCTAAAATTTAAAAAAGCCAGGCCGGTGGCTTTTATTGGTTTTAACCGGCTTTTTTTGGCCAAAATTGGACTTTTTTGGCCATAATTGGCTTTTTTACAATGAAGCATTGTAATTATAAACTACACATTTTAAAGTGTTTTTTATTAGTTTCAATGATATTTAATTGTTTTAGATTTTAATAAGTAACCCAATTTCTCAATAATGAGGACATTAATACTGGAATAAAACTTAGATGGTTTTGCTAGTGATTTGTAGTCAAAATTGCAAATATGTCAGCTAAATTTTAAAAGGGCCATACCAACTGTCAATTTTTTTTCATTTTTACTGCTTTATAAAATTAAAGAGGACAATGGTTACTTAGTTGCATGTTTTATTACTTAATTTTAAGAGTTATTAATATACAAGTCTTATTTTATTTCTAGTTCAAATTTAAAATTATACATAGTCATATTAACAAAGACACCATTTCCCTTTCTCACTATTAAAAACATTATGAATAGCATATGCATGAACATGCTTAGCAACAAGCTTTTCAAAATTTTATTTAGAGAATTTTTGTTTTTGTTTTTCTTGTTTAAATGCTCTATTTTTTATACACTTATGTACCACTCTCCTCAAATATTATATCCTTTCTAATTTCTCTTTTGACATTTATAACTTAATCTCTCCATATGGACACATAAGAATGTTTTCATTTTGAGGTGCTACATTTTGTCATTAATTAAATATAATCTTTAAAATGTGTAGCATACATGGAGCTATGTTATACAGTAGACTACCTTTAAATCCGCGACCCTAAAATCCGCGTATTTTTTCATATGTAAACAATGAAATTTACAGTTAAGTTGCAGGAACAAAATTCAAGATGGCGCCGAAATCAGCGACTACCACAGTGTTTTTTTTACTAAATTTTTTGTTAATCATTCTCTTTTGGCTATTACAGCTTGTTTATTACTAAATAAATTTACATTACTTTTGATTTTGATATAAATTAGCATATCTATATCAAAACTTCCAGGGTTCGAAATGGAAAAATCCACGAACCGAAACGCTTTTTTAAAATTATTGTTCGCGGAATTTTTTTAAAAAATTATAGACAAATTGATTTCTAAACATACAAAGCAGTATAAGAAAAGTATTCAAGACTCTAAATAACAATGAAAAAAGTTACAGTGAGTGCAATAAGCTATATATACTGATAATAGCATTAACACTGTTCTCCTTGCTATCACTAGATGGCAGCATAGGACTTTTGGAATCGAATTTAATCGATTTCATTCGTAATAATTTAATATTTTTCTAAATTTTTATTAATTACTTACTTTTAAACTAATAAATTATTTTATTATTTTACTTATTTGAATGTTTCACTTTATTGTAAGCATTCATTATAATTTCCCTTGCTTAACTACCAATGAAATTAATGTTTCAAAAATGTAAACAAATCAATGACCAGAAATCTGCAAAATTCTAAAATCCGCACAACCTCTGGTCCCAAGCTGTGCGGATTTGAGGGAGTCTACTGTATAGAATTTCAAAACAGCAGTTTGGAGCCTAACTTATATTCTTTTCAATGTTTATATTTTTTTCAGATATAATGCCTTCACAGTTGCCTTCTAGAAGTTAAAAAAAGGGTTATTTATTTGACAAAATTTAATAGAAATCTATAATTTTTTTAGTAGAAAATATTTGTAAGTGTATTAAAAATTAATTGATCCAAATTTAAAATTAATTATCTGTAAACGAACTTTAAAAAATAAAAACCGGCTTTTTTTCAATAAAAGCCGGCTTTTTTTAAGTGGTTAAAACCAAAAAAAGCCGTCCGGCTTTTTTTGGCCTGGCTAAAAGCCGGCAACCCTGGTAATGTATATTAATAATATTGCATAAAAAATGTAATTTAAACATTAAAATATTCTGTTTATTTGTACAATGAAATGCTGATAATTGCTACTGGATTTGGATATGGGATTGACTATATTGATAATTGCTAAATGAAATGCTGATAATTTGTACAACAAATTTTAACCAATTAATAAGCGTATAATTGTAGAGTATTTTCACAGAGAAATACTGCATACGGGTCATTCCATGTCAAATCACCCAGAATTTTCTAAAAATGACACCCACCATCTTCAATTTTCATAAACTTTGGTGTATTTGTAGAATTTTTAATGCTGATTCCAAAAATGTCAATCATATTGAAATTGATCAAACGGTTTGTGAGTTATGAGCTTTTAAATGTCTTCCAAGATGGCCGATTTGCCGTCATTTTGAATAGCACATGTGACAGCGTAAAGGTCTATAACTTCTTTCAGGTTTAAGCTAGAACTTTCAAATTTTTTTTGTTCTGTTCAGAATAAAGTGTACTTTCATTTAAACTGATTTTTGTGCAGCTTATTCCATTAAAATGCTCTCAGAAAATGACTTTTTGTCATTTTTTAAATAAAAAAAGGCGTAACTTTAATGGCTGATTTCCCCCATTGTTCCCCCTTCAATTTTCATCTAATTGCATAAATAGGCAGCTCAAAGTGTGTTTTGATGCCTGATAAGAAAATTTTAATGGGCAGTTCGCAGGTGTTTTGTTTAAAGAAGAATTTCAATTTTACTGACCTTCCATAAGTAACGGGTACAAGATAATATTTATTTTTTTTATTACCAGAAATATCATACATATTTACATCTATTTTACATAAACATATACATATTTTTTAATGTGGCTATAAAGAAGGGGAATCCCACAGGAATAAATAGGAATGCTAATAATGAATTCCTGCAAGACATAGAAGTATTTTCCTAACAAATTGAAATCTATTGCAAAGTTTCAGTAAATTATGAGTAAAAAAGAAATAATGGGAAAAATTCTATAAATAGTCACATTTTATAGCAAAATCATACTTGTATATAATACAAAATATAATTAAAAAAATACATTAAGTAAATATTATCGTACTTTAAAATTATGCAAAATAACATTTAGCACATACACTGTAAAAATGCTATTGAAAATATATCTACATCAATAACAATTAAAAATAAAGATAATTAATAAAATTTGTTTTCTTTATATTTCGATTTTATTTCTTTCTAATGTTATGTTTTGCCCACTTGGTGCTTATTAGCACTAGATGCATCACCAAGTTGCATCACCATATTCTATCATTGGTAGTATTGATGTCACATGCACAAAGGATATGACTGAAAGGCACAATACAACTGTCATTTTCTGTCCAATAATACGAAGGTGATGGGCCATTGTGGATGCATGAATTTAATAGTTGCATCTCCTTCTTTTTTGTGGACTTTTGACACTAAGCCTATTCCATTCACACAAACGTGCTACATAACCTTTAAGAGATGGAATATCCAAAGTCTCTTTAATATTCTTATCAAAAGATGAACAAACAGAAAAATCTTCATCAGTATTTATTCTTTTTCCACTTATTAATAAGTTTTTTGTAGATCCATAATAATGCATACTGCATGTTCCAGGAACTGTCGTAGTAAGTTGCATCCGATGAGACATGTTGTTGCACAGTTTTAACATGTCACTTTTTGTGATGATAAAAAATGTTATACTCATCAATGTTTTGTCTGCAATATTCATGCAGACAGAATGTGTGCCAGAATTTCCAACTAAGACACAGTGCTTAGGTCGCAGGTCAGCAAATTTTGAAAACCCAATTTTATTATTGGTAGGAAATTTCAATCGAAATTGGCAAATTATCACAATTCACAATTGGCAAATTATCACAATTCATGTGGCATAGCCACATTTGCAATTTGATCATGCAACGGCCTTTGCAGACTTGCTTTTATCACAAGTCTTTTAACAGTCCCCTCAATCCCATCGCAAACAAATTTTCCATCACCTACAGCAAAAAAGCTCCATTTTGCTTTTATTCTACCAAAATCATGTTCATGGGTTCAAAAATGTTTTTCAATTTTAATATTGGGCAGCAGAGCCACCAGTAAAATATTCTACATTTGTAGCTAAGATATACTTATTATTTAAATGCTGTATGATTAATTTTTCAGTCTGATAAAGCATTGGTACATCATGGTCCATATCATCTGAAAGCATGCAAAGGCTTTGACTTTTTAAGCTGCTTCCATTTTTTTGCTTTACATATAATGCAACTGTAAGTAAAGTACAGCAACCAGGCATCCAATGGTAGCTGTTGTGCTTCATCTTGCAATACAAAAGAAAAGTTCTCACTAAAATCCATTTGTATGAGAGCCTCATGACTAGTAAGATTTTTTTTTCAAATAAGTGCTTTAGGACTTGGATATGTGTGTATGGGGAACGAGCTTTTCTATCTTTTTAAGAATAAGATGGATGAAATCGTACAGAGTAGTTGTATGTGATGTTATTCATACTCTGTGAGTTGATACCCTCTGATTATGTTCAATTACGTCTTCAGGATCAAAATCCGGAAATTTTAACTTTAAAAAATCTTCAAGAACATCTTTCTTGGGACATTTGCTGCATATATGTAACATACAATTTGTATTGTTAGAACTGCAAACCAATTTCTGGATTAAACTTTCATATTTTTCTTCAATCCCTGTTGCTGCAATAAGCAACTGAACTTTCTGATGTATTGTATACATGCAGACAGAATGTGTGCCAGAATTTCCAACTAAGACACAGTGCTTAGGTCGCAGGTCAGCAAATTTTGAAAACCCAATTTTATTATTGGTAGGAAATTTCAATCGAAATTGGATATACAGTTAATTCAGATTACAAAGAAGAAACCTTTTTTGAACATGGGCGGACATTTTTTTTATGCTGACCGTATCTCCCTGACCAGGCATGAGACATGAAAATTCATTATCTTCATGAAATTCTTTCACAGATTTTATAGTATCTTCCCAAATATAAAGTCTACACTTGGTACTCAGTTACACTAAAGGTTTCAATTATTTCCTTTCTTGCCCATCATGACTCAGGAATCAAAGTTAGCAACTGATTTTTTTCTCTGGGACTAATTTGTGGAAACTTTTCTTTCACCATCTCCATTAATCTTTCAAATTCTGAAGCTTTTCTTTTGATTCACATTATCTTCATCAGAGCTACTACATTTTTCACTCTGAAGAACGCTCTCTTCCAAATCAAGGGTACAAGCAACCTCCTTTCGCTAGGCAATTTTCATTTACTGTAATTTTCTTTCTCCAGCAGACACTTTCCTGTGTGCAGAAATTGCATGTAACCTTAGTGGTGAACTTCCATTAAGCTTTACATGATATTTTTCTTTCTGATCCATGTTTGATGTAATTTCTTCAAAAAAATCAGTGGACTGACACAAGTCTTTCTGTTCTTTCACATATACTTACAGCAAAGCTCTTGCTTTTCCCCCTACAGGTTGAACATAGTTTCTTACCAGGAATGGCATCATTATGTAGCTTATGCCTGTAATTCTTAGCTTGATCCACACTTATCACATATAAGGATACTTTTCTTGGTCTTGTTAGGATGAAGATTAACTAAATAAAAACATTTCTTTTGCTGAATTTACATATGCAGAAAGTGTTCTCTGTGAGCAAAGCATATTAATGAGTTTTCGTTATCTTCTAAATTGCATCTTAATTCAAGAAGTTCTTTATTTTTGATGGATAACTCATTGCGATGGTGGATAGCTTGAGGATTATTTAAATCAGAATTTGGATTATTAATATTTAAAGTAATATTGTACTTTTTTTTTGTTTATCTATAATAAAACATCTAATTTAATACAACAAAGCAGCATCATTTATAGTTATACGATCAAAAGAGAAACTTTAATCTTTTTTTAACAGATTGGCATAACAAGTTGTAAAATTCTGCTTAATCTGGTTGGTTGAAAAAATCTTCTTGGAAGTAATTTTAGTCTGATTCGTTGAAAATCTCTTTCTGGTAAGTACATCTATCTGGTTGGTTGAAAAAACCCCTTCTGGCAAACCAAAGTGATATTATTGGTTAAAATTTTGTCTTCTGGAAAGTTCTGGTAATAAATTAACACAATCAGATAATTTTAGCAATTAATTAGAGATTTCATATTTTGGACAACAATTTTCGATGTATAATTCAACAATAATTACAGCTTTAATGTTATTTACATTTAAAAAATGAACCAAAGTGAAATAAAGTATATATATTTTTTTATTTTGAACTAAATTTTAAATTTTTAAATCGCCCATTAAAAATTTTTTAACAAGTATCAAAACACACTTTGAGCTGCAATATTAATATAACAGAGTTAATATTTTAACTAATTATATTTATTTTAAATGTAGATATATTTTTAATAGTATTTTTACCGCATATGTGCTAAATGTTATTTTGTATAATTTTGAAGTACGATAATTTTTACTTATTGTATTTAGTTAACAATTGTAATTTTATCATTTTGTATAATATGCAAGTATGATTTCGCTATAAAATGTGACAATTTGTAGAATTTTTTCCATCATTTCCTTTTTATTTAAAATTTACTGAAACTTTGCAATAGATTTCAATTTGTCATGAAAATACTTCTATGTCTTGCAGGAATTCATTATTAGCATTCCTATTTATAATTCTTGAGGGATTCCCCTTCTTTTTAGACACATTAAAAAAATATATATGTTTATGAAAGATAAAACCTTAACCAAACGTTTAGATGTAAATATGTATGATACTTCTGGTAATAAAAGAAATATCAACATTATCTTGTACTATCCGTTACTTATGGAAGTCGGTAAAATTAAAATTCTTCTTTAAACAAAAAACCTACAAACTGCCCATTAAATTTTTTTTATCAGGCATCAAAACACACTTTGAGCTGTCTATTTATGCAATTAGATTAAAATTGAAGGGGGAACAATGGGGGAAATCGGCCATTGAAGTTATACCTTTTTTAAATTAAAAAAATGGCAAAAAGTCATTTTCTGACAGCATTTTAATGGAATAAATTGCACAAAAATCTGTTTAGATGAAAGTTTACTTTATTCTGAACAGAACAAAAAAAATTTGAAAGTTCTAGCTTAAACCTGAAAGGAGTTATAGACCTTTATGTTGTCACATGTGCCATTCAAAATGGCGGCAAATCGGCCATCTTGGAAGACATTTAAAAGCTCATAACTCACAAACTATTTGATCAATTTCAATATGATTGACATTTTTGGAATCAGCATTAAAAACTCTGCAAATTCACTGACTTTTATCAAAATTGGTGATGGTGGGTGCCATGCCCTGGGTGATCTGACATGGAATGACCCATACTTTCTTTTTTATAGTTTAAACATAAAATATCTACTAATATACACATGATTAAAGAGTTATTTTCTCCAAACATAGGTTTAATTGATGCCCTTTTACTGTTTTAATTATTTAATATTGTTTTTGCTTTAAGTCACGTTTAGTTTTATTTTAAGTTAAATTATTTTGATATTTATTAGTAAAAAGAAAATTACTTTTAATTTTAAATATTTATAATGAAGCTACAAAAATAACTAGTTGGATTTGCCAATCCCAAAACTTTCTTCTATCTCATACATCTTAATATTTCAAAAAGTAGTTCCAAATGTTAATACTTCAATATTATTAGTTCAATATTATAATTATTATACCAACTTTGATTTTGATGTAAAATTTCTGCTGCAGTCAATTAATCAGAATAGGTTAATCTCGAGCATGATATTTATTAAAATTAATAATTTTTTCGTTATTCTGTTGTACATCAGCTGTTTATGAATAGCCAGCTTAGCAGGATGCGAAGTTCCCTTCCCTTCATGAGCCGCCAATATACAGAACAAAAGAAATAGCTTCATACACTTTTCAATGGTAAAATAATGAAAATAACACAAAAATCCGTATTATAGCGCCCCCGCCCCTTCCAGCAGAATATTTTCAAATTGAAGGAGGACCTGCTGGCCATAGCCAAAAACATACTCCCCTCCCCCCCCCCCCACCCCCCAAAAAAAATTGGTTCAATTCTAAGTATAACTTCATACACTTTTTCGATGGTACAAGAATGAAAGTGGCACAAAAATCGCTATTACAGCCCCCCCCCCCCCTGCCTTCCAGTGGAATGTTTCCATATTGAAGGCCGCCTGGCTATAGCCAAAAACATTCACAAAAAATTTGGTTCAATTCTATGCATAATTTCATTCACTTTTTAATTCTACGATGGCGACTCACGGTCAGACAGACATTTTTTATAAACATGTTTTGGGATATCTGACCCTTAAAACATCTAAATCCGTCGAAAACCGGAAATCGAAAAAATTTCTATTACAATACTTTCTTCTAAAAATACGCTTGTTTAATTCTTAAACTTAAAAAGAAAGAAAGAAAATTAATAAAGTCATATACTTTAATAAACAACTTCAAATTTTGTTTTACATCTGAAAGTAAAGGTACAATTTTCTGAAAGAAGTAAACGTAAATTCTTAACTTTATTATAAAGAGTTCAAATATCAATGTTAGGAAAGCTGGCAATTCTTTAAACTTTTGAGAATTACCTTTTACTCATGTATAGTGAACTTACTTTCATATTTTGCATTATAAACAAAATTGTTCGGCATTGTTTGGGGTCAAACTATTTCTGTTATCCTTATATATTTGCTTCGCTGCGCTCTGGCCGGGTATCCGGCAGAGAAGTCGGATATCCGGTGATTGTGATTCGGATATCCGACGGTATTTCGGATATTGAAAAATCAGCCGGATATCCGTTGCATCCCTACTTAGATTAATGATAGAGTTATGAAAGCACAAGAAAATTTGAAAAAACCCACAATGAGTTTTTTCAATGCCCGTAAAAACCTGGGCATGTTTTTCGGGCTGGGCCCACTTGGGCAAACCCTGTCTAATAGCCACTGACTATTAACCCAATTTTCCAGTTTTCACCCATACTCATTCCTTAGATTAAATAATGTTACAGTTGTGAAAACATGAGAAAATTTGAAAAAACCCACAATGGGTTTTTTCAAGTGGTCCTGCTCGAAAAAACCCTCAGATTAAATAATGTTACAGTTGTGAAAACATGAGAAAATTTGAAAAAACCCACAATGTTTTTTTTTTCAAGTGGTCCTGCTCGAAAAAACCCTCAGATTAAATAATGTTACAGTTGTGAAAACATGAGAAAATTTGAAAAAAACCTACAATGTTTTTTTTTCAAGTGGTCACTTGGGCAAACCCTGTCTAACAGCCACTGACTGCTAATCCAATTTTCCAGTTTTCACCCATTCTCATGCCTTATATTAAATAATGTTACAGTTGTGAAAACATGAGAAAAATTGAAAAAAAAACCCATAATGGGTTTTTTAAGTATGCATGCCTGAAAAAACCCGCAGATTAAATAATGTTAGTTGTGAAAACAGGAGAAAATTTGAAAAAACCCACAATGGGTTTTTTCAAGTGGGCCCGCCCGAAAAAACCCGGGTGGGTTTTTTCGGGCGGGCCCACTTGGCAAACCCTGGACAAAACTAAACACTAATATTCCAAAACTTTTTATTTACCTTTTAAATCCACCAGTTTCAATAATTTGATTTGAGATTTCTTGGCGATTTTATGTTGCGATCTTTATTGATATGGAACCCGTGTGACATGTTCTCGCAACCCTGTTTTTCAGCGAGATTGTGCTTGAGAAGGTTTTCGCTTAGGATTTTGCATGTGCTTTATATCTTGTTGTATCTGTCTTTTTATTTTTAAAATAAATTTATTGGATGTATTTGATTGACTATGAGCTCAGTAGTCTGTTTAAATGCTCTTGCTGATGTAATTAAGCAAAAAGAGAAAATTTTGAATGATAAAGGAGGTTTGTTTACAATGCGTAGTCATAAGCCTATTTTGAGAAATGAAGGTGATGCTAGGAGGTATTTCGTGCTTGAGCTTTCAAGAAAGATGTCTGTTAAAGTATATTGATAATTTTATGTATATTTTGTTGTTTTATTTTATAGTAATGTTTTCTATTAGTCGTTTATTGTATATTTCTTATGCATTTCGCAGATTGGTGCATAGCAACATACGTGCATTTACTAACTGCAGCTTTAACAAGTTTTGTGCTTTTTTTGTGATTGCTGCAAAAGGAGTTTGCTGAATCCAGTGATTTTTTTTTTGGTTAATGAATGCATAGTGTTCATACGATGTTTAGTGATTGCCGCTTTAACGAGTTTCATGCACTTTCCAGAGTGCTGCAGAAGGAGTTTGCTGAATCCAGTGATGATTTTTTTCGGTTAATGAACGCGTAGCATTCATACGACGTTTACTGATTGCTGCTTTAACGAGTTTTGTTTATTATTTACATTTTATTTTCGTTAAGCCTAACTTGCGTATAAATCGGTGCTTGGCGACATTTACTACTTGGCGAAAAAGGGGTTTTCACACCAAGGAAAGATGGCGGCCCTGGGGATTTATGACATCAGTTCTAACTCTTATACAATGTGAAGTGAACTCATCATGACCCCAAAATGACACTTTCAGGATTTATTAACAATAGGAATAAGTTATGACAATTTTTTCAAAATTTTAAAAAATTGGCTTTTACAGAAAGTTAAATTTAAAAATTTTAATTTAAACTAATTCTTTAAAAGAAAACCTCGTATCATATCATATCATCACATATCATAGGAAAACCCATAAAAAGAGCTTTAAAATGATTCAGCCACTATACAAATACACAGCACAGTTCAACAGACGAGCTTAATTAAGTGAGCAACAAATGCAATTTTTAAACATGCCGATCGCGTAAGGTTTGGTCAAATATGGCAACCTTAGAGCTTGTGACTCCAAAACCAAATGACATAGCTATCAAATTTAATACTCAGGAATTTTCTTTATGTTTATGCCAACTTCTAGTATACCAAATTTCATCAAAATTGGAGATTATAAGGTAAACAAAATGCACGAAGAAATTTTACAAGAGCTACACCGTATAATAAAGGAGCAGCTAATGTGCTTAAAAAAGAAGCCATGAAATATAACATTAATATACCAATAAAGCCTAATGGAAATATCTTTCAGAGAATAAGAAATGAAAAAAACTGAATAGATGATATGAAAACTTCGGGAGTATATAGAATCAACCTAAAAAACGAAAATGGGGACGAAAAATGTTATATTGGAGTGACGAAGCAAAGAATAGAAAAAAGAGTAAAAGAGCACAGGGAGGACATAAAGAAAGGAAGACTAACAACAGCTTTAGCAAGGCTCAATGCGGAGGAAAAGATGGAAATCGAATTTGAGCGTACTAAAAAATTGGCAAATTATGAAAACTTTAATCATGCCTTAAAGAGAGAGGCCGTGAAGATTGTGAGTGAGAACAATGCGATCAACCGCATGGAACATGCGCTGGTGGAGCAAGGTTGGAGAGAAATGATTACGAAAATGGGAAGAAGAGGAGGGGGGATCCGAAGAGTGGGCCAGCGGAAAGAGAGTCTGAACCAGTAGAAAATTGAAAATGGTCCAGGAAGGACCGAAATATATTTTTTAAGCACCTTTTATGGTATTTGAAACTAGGTTTCAAAGATTTTATTAAATGTAAAAGAAATGTTCACAAATCGTGATGATACGACATGAAATGACCCTGCAATGGATCTGCAATTAACGTGTTATGTGAAAGTTAAAAATATGAAAATAATAGATCACAAATAATCTTATTACATATGTTCTATATCAAAACTTAAGTCAGATCTCTGATTAAAGTGAAATATGTCTTACCTGGATTACCAAATACACCTCTCTTTTTTGCTTCAGAACGGAATTTATTGAAACTTGGATTAAAACTTGAACTTTGTCCTTTCCTCCAAACTCTTCGGACACCTTTAGTTGATTTTTTATTTGCGCGCTTTGCTCCAGCCATACTGTCTTTGTTTATCAACAATCAACCACTCATTAAAGCATTAATCCTCACCACACGTGTGTTTCGTTGTTGTTATCAAAACATTCCAATAAGACAAAGGAGAGCAAATACCAGCAAAATCGGATATATCACATATTGAGCCGAATTATGTAGATAGCGCCATCTACTTTTGAAAATCAGTTAGATTTCGGGGAAATATTAAATTTCAAAAAAAATTTATCTTATTTTAATCAGATAACATGACCACTCAGTTGATTTTTGCCTTGGATTTTTTGAAAATGACGTCAAGATTCATTAAACATTCTCATTTAATCAGAAGCCTTTGCGAACTTTTCGCTGTTTGCAAAAATGCTCGCTTCTGATTGGTCGATCTCGTTTCGCTAACAGCGAAACATATAACTGTATCCGGCCCAGTTTTGTTTACTTGCACTTTGTTCTGATTGGCTGTAAAAATCGTATGCTTCAGGTGGGGGAAATTCGAACGTATTTTCGGTGAACAATTTGACGTTTACTGTGTTGTTTAAAATAATTGAAGAGAGGTACAAAAAAATTGATACAAGATGGCTCTAAAATCATTTCCTAAAGGTAATAATATTATTTATTCTTTTAGTAAATGCATTGAAATTTAATTTCTGAGAAAATTCTGGTCTGTCCTATATTAGGACAATACAGTTTATAATAAGAGAAAGCTTGTTATTGATCGTCAAAGAAAACAAATATATATGCTATTGTTTTTACAGATCAAATTTTCTTAATATTTTAAAGTCTTTTAAAACTCAGCTTCGCTGAGTTGGGAATATTTTTAAAACAGGTTTCTGGAGTTGTCACAGGCATGATAGGCTATATAGTTTTACTGGATTATTCGGAATAACAGGATATTTTCTGTATAAACATTGTTTTTATTCATCGGATTCAGTGATCTATGTCTGTAGTTATGAAATTGAAAAGAAACTTATATAATAAACTTACTTATATAAATATGGAAATGTTATTTCTGGTTACCTTTTATGGTTAATGGAAAATAATACTACAATTTATCTTAATATGAGGAATATTTGGCGATTGCGATTTACACCAAATTGACGTATGAGAGAACAGTTTTATAACAACGTGACACACAATAAATACTCTGTTATTTTGCTTTTTGATATTGTTTTCACAATATTTCCATTGTATTTTGGTATTTGTGCACATTCCCATTGACCATTAACAAAATCTGTCTAAAACAGTATGACTTAATATCAATAATGATAAGCAAGACATTTAAACATAAGATATTCCCTTGTTTTCATTTTAATTTTTGGTTTCGGATAGAATATGTGTGTGATATTCTCATCAAACAGTTTAACAAAAATAATGACAAAAGCTTACATTGCTTCACCTATGTTTTCCCGTTTATAGTTAAGTCTTACATAGTGCATCCTTTTTTTTTTTCAGAATTCTGTAATTTTGATAATACTTCATCCCATCTTGCTCTTTAATGGATGGTCCAAAATCTTTATTATTATTATTTTTTTAATGTAAGAAAAACAGCAGCATATATTCTTTATTACAAAAACTAGCTTATCCACTAAATAAGTGAAATGCTATATACAACTGCATTTACAGTGACCCGGAGCCAAACAATTTTTGATGCTCCGGCTCCGACTTTGCGCTTCTGAGTTGCAGATTTTATTTTACACATTTAATTTTTTGCTCACAAATTCTTTCTTCCTTTACCTTCATTAAAGATCTGACAAAATGCATTTTTCTTTTCATGAAACTTGAAATGCTTGTTCAGAAAACATGACATCTTTTAGTTTTTGCTTTTAAAATAGAAAGTTTGGTAGTATTTTAAACACAAAAATCTTAAATTTCTTCTACACTTTTCAAACAACCAAAATTGTACAACTTCTACACATGTATACAACAGGTGGCCCTATTTTTCAAATAGTGTTGTCACTTAGCTCAAATAGAAAGCAGAAGTAAAGTAGTGTTACCATGTTTTGAGAAGTTTTCCATCTCTAATAAAAAAAATAAATAAATACCCCCCCCCCCTCACCCTAAAAAATGATATAGTTAAAATACTGAATAATGATGTAATTAAAATATCTTAAGCCTGGAAATATAAAAGACTGAAAAAAGAGCAGGGGAAAACTTAGAGCTCCAGCTCCAGGGAAAACACAGCTCTTGAGCGCTCCGGCTCCGGGCTCCAGCTCTAGGTCTCTGGCATTTGATGTAGGGGGCAGGGGGGCACATGTGAACAATTTTTACATTTTTTACTATTTCTCAAAATCGTTATGAGCTGTTGAACCAAAAATTGATTTATATGAATATTTACAATTTGTTTGTTTTTTTGATGAAACTTTTGGATGCATTTATCAAGAATTTCTAACTTATATCATCATTCTAAAAATTATCTACATTTGTTCACATGCATAAATGATACAAAAATAATTTTTTGTGAATAAAAAATGTGATAAAAACTAATTAGATGCCCTCTTTCTAGTTGTCTGAATAAATCAATAAATGTTTCAACATAGATACATGAAATTATTCTGAAAATTGTACACTAATATACTAGTGATGCAACGAATAGTGGTTTGACCGAATACCGAATATTCGGCCAAGTTACAGCCGAATAATGAACTTATTTTTGCCTAAAAACAAAATATAGTATGCACTATATGCACAATTCTTGTATATTTCACAATTAAAATGTATTGTTTTCTTTTAAAAAATTATTTATATACAAATTTTTAATTTTTGAAAGCATTATTTTACTCTGAAAAAATATTCGGCTATGTTCGGCCTAAAAATTGCCTCAATAATATAATTCAGCCAAAAAAAGAAATCCTTAGCAAAAGTTCCTCATCAGGCACTGTCTAGTTACATTTTAATAGATATTATGTGTGTTGTTACATTTTAAAATAATGACAAAATTTTAAAAGTACTAGGAAATATAAGTTTCAAGCTTTCAGAGGAAATAAAATAAAAAATAAGAAATCTTAATATCTTAAGAAAAACCACTGATAGAAAGGATGAAAGAAATACCTCTAAAATGGTGGAAAGAGATCATTGTAGACTATATAAAGCTCACAATTAACATTTTTTTTTTATCATTATTATTATCATTATTTTTTTTTCTTTGCTGTCAGCAGATAGAACTATTAAGAAGTGTATAGTGAATGTTTTCAGATTCAGAGGAAGGAAATATCTGTAAGGAAAAGCAAATTACACTCACTGCATTTAACAGTATCTGATGCTCTAACATACCAAAGATCAATAAATGATTTCATTGTTGTAGGTAAAAAAATCGTTTACACATTGTAATTAGGGATTGACCGAAGCAGCAATTTTGCCGAATACCGAAGCTTCGGTCGAAGTGTACGCCGGATATTCGGTATTCGGCGACCGAATACTTGAAAATTTTTAATACGCATTTTTGCATATACTAGCTTTTTTAATAAACTTTAATTGAAATGAAATTCTCAATAATTTAATTCAGTTACATTTTTATTCTTAAATCTAATTTTAAAAAAATTTAATGACTTCTTTCCACTCACAAATTTATTAACCCATCACTTTTTATTATTTTATCACTAGTCAATACCCAAAAATAACCTATGAAAGTATTAAACTATGCAGGCTATTATTAAGGATAAGGACTACCAGAAAAACAAAAGTTCATTCAAATAAAAAGAAACAATGTTGTTATTAAGCTGATTTACTGATTGTCTAATTATAAACATATTGAATAGGAATGTTCTCAAAATACAAAAAGTATCATATCAATTTGTACATTTAACTATTTTCTATCAAATTATTGATAGATATTTATATTTTGATTAATATTTTAACACTGTGGTGATGAAGATTACAAATTTGAACGTTTTTGATATAACGGTTATAAAAGCTATAGGATAAGCATTGGAGTATACTTATTGGATGTGTGTATTTTCTTTAATAACCTTAGATATACAGATATGAACTCTAATATACTTATTTGATGTGTATATTTTAAAGAAAATACATATTAAATAAATTTAAATTAAAAAAAAGAAGTAATTAAAATTAAATGATAAGGGATGCATCTTCCTTACTTTTTTCTTCTTCTCTAGTTGGCAGTTGTTTTGATTTCACCCCTATGTAAACTATTTTAGGAAGGAAAAAGTTTTTTTTAAATAAAAAATGGCCTTTGACTTGTTTTTTGTAGTGCAAGCTGAATTCTGAACTCATGCACATAATATTAAACCTCATTGTTTAGTTTATTCTACTGCTAAGTAAAAGAGAATTCTTCTAATTCTAAAAAAATACTTATCTGCAATTATTCGGCCGAATACTTAAAAGTATTCGGCCGGAGCCGAATATTCGGTTTACATGCCGAACCACCGGTATTGCCGAACTACCACATGCCACTGTAGCCCACATGCCGAACCACCAACTATTCGGTATTCGGTCAATCCCTAATTGTAATCATTCGCCATTAGCATGTTCAAGATTAACTGATATACAAATTAATGAGTTAAAAATTCCTAAGAAGAAATTAGTTCAACGTGTGTAGTTCAAACTACTTAAAAGGTGACAGAAACATATAAAAAATATTATTTAACGCAACCCTGAGATCTATGAGATGTTTATGTCACCTTTTAAGTAGTTATAATAAGCATGTTTGTATGTTATAAAGTTTATTAATAACAAGGTGAAAATTTCCTTCACGACACTAGTGTTTAATACAGTATTTTGACTCTATTGATTAATTTTAAATTTAACAGATTATGTTAGCTTATTACAGATATTTTTTGTACTTATTAATACAGCATAAAATTTTTTTTAACATGATTCCTAAATTAGCCTCTTATATAAAAATGGGTAGATAAAATCCATTCGAGCTATGAAAGTTAATGGAAAAGAAAGTGTTTGTTAATTTCAAATAAAATTTTCATTATACATGATGAATATAAATTGTGTAAATATAAAAACATTTATTAGTATTAGTATTCAGCCAAGGCCGAATAATAGACTTGATATTCGGCCGAACATTCATTGCATCTCTATAATATACCCTACTCCTTTCGAGTCACTTTTAATTGTTATCTAACGTCCAGTAAATTAAAACTGTCAAGCAATCCTAAAAACATTGAATTTATAGCTCAATGTTTGACAAGTTTAATTAAATTTTAAACTAAAAAAAAAAAAAAAAAAAAAAAAATGCATTCACAGACTTAAAAAATACACTTGTGAATTGTTCACATCTGCCCCCATATGTTCTGTTCACAAGTGCCTCATCTATCAACTTCAGCCTAACTTATAAAAAAAAGATATTTTTAATTGAAATAAGGAAACAAAACTTTTTGTAGATTTACCTAATTAATGCCATTATCAGGGTTGGAAAAAAACCGGGTTTTTTTGTAAAAAACCAAAAAAACCGGTTTATTTGGTTTAAACCAGGTTTTTTTGGTTTAAACCGGGTTTTTTTAAATATAATTTCCTATTGCATACAGATGCATATCTGTTCGTAAAATAAACATTTTTGGATATTATATAAGTAATATAACTTTCGAAAATATTTAAATTAAATAATTACAGTCAATTGTATAGAAAATTGAAATCATTTCTAATTTAAGCAATATTGGTAACAACTATGTCTTATGTTCAAAGTAAACCGCTCTACACAGTGAAACATTGATACCTTTTAAAATCGTATGAAAAATCCTTTGACTGATAATATAATAATCAATAAATAAACATTTGATGCAGTTTCATGAATATAATATATTATTCTATGGTTGTTATTATTATTATTTTTTAAATATCCAAATACTTCTGGTTATTTTGTTTTCTGAGTGATAACTCCAAGTGTCCAAGTCTACATTTATGGCCATTAGATTCAGCAACTAACAGAAAAGATTGATTGGTATTGGTGAAATGCTATAACTAGCACTCAATTTTTGCAAGCTGTGTTATTCAATTTGATATGTTAAGTTACTCTTTTAAATTCTTTAAGGATAATCTTTCCGAATCCAGAAAATTTTCTTCTACAACTTAACCAAAATCTTAAAGATCATTGTATTTTGTTATTAACTGCTGTAAAATAATCTGCATTTTTTAAATGAAAATATTTTATGCTAAATATTGAATATTATTTATCTATTTTATCTTTTCTAATTTCACATGTTTTAAGAAAAATCTTTAGGGTACCAGATATGTTCATCAGCACATGCTAATTTTCATTCTACATGCATAGAAACATGACCTAGGCTCATTATGTCTCATGTTGACTGCTGAGATGAAGTGTTAAAAGTAGAAATTACTTCTATCAATAATTTAAAACAATTAAATTACAAAAAAGAGAAAATATTATATCAGATTTTTACTAAAAAAACCAAATGGTTTTTTTGACAAAAAAACCAATTGGTTTAAACCGTGGTTTAAACCATGGTTAAAACCACTTGGTTTAAACCGTGCCAACCCTGGCCATTATAGAATGCAATGCTGATATTCTACTTTAAAAAATATCCAGAATGAATTTTTACTTCAATAACTTAGAAGACTTTTTTACTTCACACTAGGCCTGGGCCTTAAATCGATTTAAAGCTTACATCGGAAATCCGATTTAACCATTGGTCTTAAATCGATTTAAGCTAAAATCGGAAATTGCGATTTACCTAATGTCGAATCGCGATTTAGCCATTATCTTAAATCGCGATTTAGCCATTGGCTTTAAATCGATTTAAAACAAAATACTGATTCTGAGCTAACATCGGAAAACCGATTTATCTACTTTGATGTATCTACCACTTACATGCCAAGCTGGTGTTAAATCGATTTAAAAGGATCCGATTTAAGGAAACATTGCAAGCCTCAATGCTTTCTGATTTAAGACAAACAAGGCAAGCTGGTGTTAAATCGATTTAGGAGGATCCGATTTATGGAAACATCGCAAGCCTCAATGCTTTCTGATTTAAGACAAACAAGGCAAGCTGGTGTTAAATCGATTTAGGACGATCCGATTTAAGCAAACATCGCAAACCTCCATGCTTTCCGATTTAAGAAAAAGACGATTTAATGAAAACAAGGCAAGCTGGTGTTAAATCGATTTAGCAGGATCCAATTTAAGAAAAAGGCGATTTAAGAAAACAATGGTTTAAGTAAGAATTGATATTTATTTATTCATTTTGTAAACAAGATTCAGAGTTTACGAGATTGGAATGTGTATTTTTCAGAAATTAAGAACTTATATAGTGGAAAGTTGAAAGAAAAAGTAATGTTTAAATCTTAAAATCCAAATTCATCGAATTTCAATTTATATGCTAATGCAATCTTTTGATGATAAATTAAGTTTTCACATATTTGAGTAATATTGCAATATGTATTTTTTATTTTCCAATATTCTGTAATTAATTAAAATGTTTTAAAGTAGAATCCTGCATTGTTTCAAAAGATTGTTTTCCTGAAATTCATTCAGCATTTATATGATTAAAAATAATAATAATAAAGTTTTATATTTAAAATCCAAACTCATCGACTTGCAGTTTATATTTTTAAGCATTCTTATGATGAAAAATTCATTTTTTACATGTTTTAGTAATATTTTAACATTTATTTTTTATTTACTATTATTTTGTAATTAATGAAATTATTTTAAAGGTATAGTCATGCATTGTTTTGTGTATCACTATTTGGCCGTGATCCACATGAAATATTTTTCTTTTACTACTAATATTTTTTTCCTGAAATTGATTATTTATGGCTGGAAAAAAAAGAATAAAGTTTCATATTTAAAATCCAAATTCATCGAATTTCAGTTTTTATTTTTATGCATTCTTTTAATGAAACATTAATTTTTAACATGTTTGGGTAATATTTTAATACATATTCTTTATTTTTTATTATTCTGTAATTAATTAAAATATTTTAAAATAGTCATGCATCAGATTTGACATCCGATTTCAATGCCTGTCACATGGATTGAGTATCTTGCTGAAATTGATTCACTATTTATATCCAAATTCATCCATTTTTAGTTTATATTTTTATGCATTATTTTCATGAAAAATTAATTTTCATATGTTTAGGTATTATGAGAATATTTTAGTTTTAATTTATTATTATTTTGTAATTAATTAAAAATACTTTATTAAAGTTCTGTAATGAGTCAAGTAGCTTTATTTTTACAGCAGAATGAAGCAGGGTTGCAAAAAAGCCGGCTAAAATTAAAAAAAGCCAGGCCGGTGGCTTTTATTGGTTTTAACCGGCTTTTTTTGGCCAAAATTGGCTTTTTTTGGCCATAATTGGCTTTTATACAATAAAGCATTGTAATTATAAACTACACATTTTAAAGTGTTTTTAATTAGTTTTAATGACATTTAATTGATTTACAGTTTAATGAGTAACCCAATTTCTCAATAATGAGGACATAATACTGGAATAAAACTTAGATGATTTTGCTAGTGATTTGTATTCAGAATTGCAAATATGTCTGCTAAATTTTAAAAGGGCCATACCAACTGCCAATTTTTTTATTTTTACTGCTTTATAAAATTAAAGAGGACAATGGTTACTTAGTTATGTTTTATTACTTAATTTTAAGAGCTATTAATATACAAGTCTTATTTTATTTCTAGCAAACATTTAAAATTATACATAGTCATATTAATAAACACCACCATTTCTCACTATTAAAAACATTATGAATAACATATGCATGAATATGCGCAGCAACAAGCTTTTCAAAAATTTTTTTGAGATTTTTTTTTTTTTTTCTTTTTAAATGTTCTATTTTTTATACACTTATGTACCACTCTCCTCAAATAAAACATCTTTTCTAATTTCTCGTTTCCATTTTGATATGTTATATTTTGTCATTAAGGCTGTTAAATCCAAAATGGCAACTTTCTGACCTAAGTTTTAATTTATTTTTGTTCAGAAATGCATGAAACTAGCAGATGTTGTTGTTCAGAAACTATGTAATTGCACTGTTTTTTCTGGTTTTTTTTTTTTTTTTTTTTTTGTACACGCAATAGATTTTTCAGAAAATAGTGTCAAAGTGAGCGTTTTGAACTGAATTTCCACGTGAAGGAAGAAAAAGCACTCAAGAGCGGGCGAAAAACGTGTTTATCACGTGATCCAAAATGCTTATAACTCAATAGGTAATTGATTGATCAAAAAATGAAAAAAACAGTTCAATTACCAATAGCTTTCATGTTTCATGGTCAGGCTTTCGAATTTTACATCTTTCCGTTAAAAAATGAATTTGTAAATGTGTCAAAACATTTTGTGCTTGTTGAGCAGAGCAGTTAAGAACAGTTTTAATTAAATATAATCTTTAAAATGTGTAGTATATGTGGAGCTATATAATATAGAATTTCAAAACACCAGTTTGGAGCCTAACATATATCCTTTTCAATGTTTATATATATATATTTTTTTTTTTTTTCAGAGATAATGCATTCACAGTTGTCTTCTAGAAGTTAAAGACTTATTTATTTGATAAAATTTAATAGAAGTCTATTATTTTTTTTAGTAGAAAATATTTATAAATGTATTAAAAACTAATTGATCCAAATTTAAAACAAATTTACTGTAAACCAACTTTAAAAAATAAAAACTGACTTCTTCCAATAAAAGCCGGCTTTTTTTAAGTGGTTAAAACCAAAAAAAGCCGGCCGGCTTTTTTTGGCCTGGCTAAAAGCCAGCAACCCTGGAATGAAGGAGGGCTGGAGGAGGCATTCATTAGATTTTTCTGCAGATCTGCGATTTTTTGCTTGTTTGACATTTTGTTATCATTAAAAAGAGATATATTTTAAGATTATGTTTTATTACTAATCTTAAAGGATGGCAACAACCACGAAAAAAATCAGCAATTTCAGTGATGTGCTCCAAGGGTCACACTTTCAATCCCTCTCCATCCGCTATATAAATGTCAGCATTTATGTTAAACAAATCTTATTTTAATCTAAAAGTTAAAAAGATATAAAATTGCACCTTATTTCTCATATCTCCCCCCCCCCCCTTTTTTTACTACTTTTCTCATCATGGTAAATGAATAGTTAAATTCATCACTGAAGTCTTTTAATATGCTTCTGTTTTACCTCAGTAACTTTTTAAATCTGTGTCTGTAAAAAAAAAAAAAAAGTGTATGTAGGCTGTTAGCAATGAAGTGCTATTTGAGTGGGCTAGGGGAAGCCCCCTGCCCCTTAAGGAATTTAGATTGTAGCATGCATAACAAGTCATAAAAGAAAATGATTTTTGTCTATTACTTCTTATAGAATGAGTTTATAAAATGTATTACAATAGGTCACTAATTTTTAAAATGGGGGAAAAAAAAAAACTAGTGTTTTGGGACATTCAAAGCTTTTTTATGTGTAAAATATACCTCTTTTCAAAATTATTTGACAAATTAAAAGCCAAGTATACTAAATAATACAGGAGGGGGGTGGGGGGCACATAAAGATCGTATTTTGTTACTAAAAATTAAAAAATAGGCTTCCATATTCTAAAATGTAAAATCGGTGTTAAATCGCGATGTTGGATGGATGATAAATCGATTTAAGAAATTTCTACATCGCCCAGTCCTACTTCACACCTTCTAAAACAAACAAATTACAACTACCAGAAATCAAAATGGCTAATTGTTCTGAAAATTCAGCCAAAAGATGGTACCAGTACTACCACCTATTGGTAATTTTTTGAATTTTTTTATTTCAAATTAACTGAGTGAAATATGTACTGTTCACATGTGCCCCCCTCTCCCCTACTACTCTACAATTAACAACAACAAACATTCCATTCACACTTATGCATTATATTGGCATTTAAATCACATTATTTGGCAACATATTTCGTTTACTATAAATGATCTATGGGAACTTCATAACCTTATTTTTTACTTTTTACAATATTTCATTAAATTACATTATTTAACCTGCATTCTTCACAATATTATTCCAAATGTCACTTATTCTTTGTGTTGAGCCTGATTATAAATTTGATATTTAACTTATTGGTGTTCAAAGAAAATTATTATTCAAATCTTTTGGAGATTTAATCTGTACCTCGGAGTTCCCAATGACATGGAAAGCCAAAGCATTTCGTTCCGGAATTTCAAAGTAGTCAGGAAAGTTTTAAATATGTAGGAAAAGTCAAAGAATTCACAAATATTTTCTAAAAAGTCTGTCAAAAAAATGAAAAATGATGCAAAATTCGTTAAATGTTCTTGGGTGGGGGGAAGAAAATCGTAAAATTCGTCAAATGACTGCCAAAAAAAAAAAGCTAATTTTATCAAAGAATTGTGGAAATAAATAGTGAATTTCATTGTATGTCTGTTTGGTCGTGGAATTTTTTGAGATTTGGTGAGGGAAATTGATAGACATGTTTTTCTGGGAACCCTGTAGTTAATCAGAGGCAGGTTTATGATGCTGTCATAGAATCAGGAGTTGTTGATACTATAGATATTAACAAAAAACTTATTTCTTATGTGTGAAGTAGCCATAAACAATACAAGTTACATTTTTAAAATAAGTGCAAAATAGAAGGAAAGGTAACAAATAAAAAAAGGCTTGCAGAAAAAAAAAAATAGAAACACTGCTGAATTAGAAGCAATTGAAAATAAACTAAATTCACTGGGGGGAAAAAAATAAAAAAAAATTAATACAGTCGAACCTCGTTATCCCGACAATCTAAGGACCAGAGCAAAAGGACATAATATGCGGGGTGTCAAGGTAACCGGAGTTGGAGAAATTTTTTTATAAAAGGCTGTATTTTTATTTTTTAAGTAATTTAAGACATTTTGAAATTCATAACTGTTCTGGCTGTTTTAAGCAATAAAACATTATTATTAAACAAAATAAACACAAAAACAAAATTGAAAAGAGTAAAAATCAGATTTATAGTGATTTGTTTTTTTATTGTTACATTAAATATTGATGAATTAAGGTTCGCTTGTCCCTGGATGTGCTTCCTATAATGAATTGTAATCAATATTCGTTGTTTCAGAAATGGAAGTTGGATAATTTCTGATCATTTCAATGAAATGCAATGCTTCGGTTTTAGTTGGATGAAAAACGCCGTGTAACCACAAAAAAGTGCTGCCTGACCAGAAGAAAAAGACCACGAGTACACTGATATGTCTGTCAGGAACTTAAGTGGGTCATTCATAGTATTTGGATTTATTTATTCAGATAAAGGATTGAAGTAAAATTTCTCATTTATTTCAATGGGTATTTTTGACACTTTTGTAAAACGTTTGCCTAAGACATTTCTTAACGCTTAATTTCCATGCTTATAAGATGGATTATGAAAAATGGACAATTTTCCTAAACCATTGGGATATCCGGAGTTGAAAACTATACAAAGACGTGAAATCCTGAGTTTATTTACATTAAAACCATATACAGAAAATTCGGACTTTGAAAAACTGACTTGATAAGCGGAGTGACGTGAAAACCGGGTGTTGGGATAACAAGATCCGACTGTATTCAGGTGTTTAAAAGTTTTCGTCAAAAATAAAGATTTATTTTATATAATGGTTTAAGGTGATTTTAATCATTGTCCCTTTTCTTTTTTTACTTTGTGAATTGTGAATATAATGCATTTGCTTTTATTTGTGTGTACCATTGAAAAAAAAATTAGGTAAGTTATTTATTTGTGTATTCCATGAAAAAATTTTTGCTAAGTTCTTTAATGCAATAATATTTTTTCTACTTTTTATAATAGTTTTAATATTATTATGATACAAATTTCTATTATTATTTTTTTTTTTATGCTGCTTGTTATTGAGTTTTGTGTTAATTTTATAAAAATGTATCTAAATATGTGGTTAGTCAAAGAATTTTTTTAGATTTGGTAAGGGAAACTGCCAGACATGTTCTGCTTTGAGACCCTGTGTTTTGTTTTGAAGTAAATTCAAATAATAATTGTAGCAGTAGCAACAGGATTGGATGGTATTTACTGTCCGATGGTTTTTACCGGTTTTAACCATAGTTTTTACCGTCTTTGGAAAAACATTTTTACCATGGTTTTTACCACCTTTGAAAAAACTTATTATATTGACTGTTTTTGCCACTTTTATAAAAATTTATCTACTAATTTTTCCCTTTTCCAGGGATGAAAGTTTTCCGGGTATTTAATACCATTATAAAAATATTCACCTATTTAGTTTCTGATTAGGTTAGTAAAAGAATGCTATACAAAAATAGTGGTTTTTAAGAAATAATATAAAGGCCTGGTAAGCTTTCATCCATAACTATTATTATGAGAATTTGCATTATTACAGTATTTATTATATTTATCTTAATGGTGACTAGAGATGGGAATGCTCGGAAAAAAAACGGAAAAGTTGGGGAAATTTTTTTTTCCAGTTTTTTTCCGAAGGGCTATTTTTCAATTTTTCCAAATTGGAAAATTGAAATTTCATTTAGAAAGTAATGTAGTCAAGATTTTATGATTGCTACATTCTGATACTTTTATTTACATTTTTTTCATGTTTAGTGTCCCTCATGAAAACCTTAACATGGAAAATCTTATCTATAAGCAAGGATTTCATTAGAAAGAACTTGAGTCTCTTAATGGTCTACTTAACTGCTCTGCTCAACAAGAGCGAAATGTTTTAACATATTTACAAATTCATTTTTTAACGGAAAGTTATAAAATTGGAAAACTTGACCATGGAAGCGATTTGGAATCGGCCTGTGTTTTCCATTTTTTGATCAATAAATTACCTATTGAGTTATAGGTAGGGATTGACCGAATCAGCAATTTTGCCGAATACCGAAGCTTCGGTCAAAGTGTATACCGAAGCTTCGGTATTCGGCCGAATACTTAAAATTTCTTAATACACATTTTTGCATATATTAGCTTTTTTAATACACTTTAATTTAAATTAAATTCTTAATAATTAAATCCGGTTACATTTTTATTCTTAAATCTAATTACACAAAATAATTTAATGACTTATTTCCAATTTCCATTCACAAATTCATTAATCCACCACTTATTCTTTATTATTTTATCACTAGTCAATACCCAAAATAACCTACAGGCCTGTATTAAACTATACAGGCTATTATTAAGGATAAGGATTTGTCAGAAAAACAAAAGATCATTCAAATAGAAAAAAACAATTTTGTCATTAAGCTGATTTACTGATTGTCTAATTATAAACATATTGAATAGGAATGTTCTTAAATACTAAAAGTATCATAACAATTTGTACATTTAACTATTTTCTATCAAATTATTGATACATATTTTGGTTAATACTTTAACATTGTGGTGATGAAGATAACAAATTTGAGCGATTTTAATTTAATGGTTACAAAAGTTATAGGATAGGCATAGGGGTATACTTATTTGATGTGTGTATTTTCTTTAACATACATCTTAGATATACAGAGATGAACTCTGACATACTTATTTGAAATGTATGTTAAAGAAAATACACATTAAATAAATTTAAATTAAGAAAACTAATGTAGAAATAATTAAAATTGAATGATAAGAGTAAGATGCGCATCTTCCTTACATTTTTTTTTCTCTATCGTAGACAGTTGTTTTTATTTGACCCCTATGTAGACTATTTTAGGAAGGAAAAAGTTTTTATTAAAAATGGCCTTTGACTTGTTTTTTGTAGTGCAGCTGAACTCTGAACTCAATATTGAAAGTCATTGTTTAGCCTATTCTACTTCTAAATAAAAGAGAATTCTCCTGTTTCTAAGAAAATATTTATCTGCAATTATTCGGCCGAAGCCGAATATTCGGTTTACATACCGAATACCGAATCAACTATTCGGTATTCGGTCAATCCCTAGTTATAGGCGATTTTGATCATGTGACAAACACGTTTTCCACCCATTCTTGACCGGCTATTCTTCTTTCGCATTGAAATTCGGTTCAAAACGACCACTTTGACACTATTTTCTGAAAGATCTATTGCATTTGCAAAAAAATGGAAAAAACAGCTTGATTACATAGTTTTTGAACAACACCTGCTAGTTTCATGCATTTCTGAACAAAAATAAATTAAAACTTATGTCACAAAGTTGCCCTTTTGGATTTGAGAACAGCATTAAAGGATCGTTCAGTTTTTTTCTCCTTAAAACATATGACCTTTAACGAAATTCTTTCTCTTAAAAATAGACATTTTAGAATTTTTTTACAATCTCCAAATTAAATTCTTCACAAACGTAATGATTTTAGGAAAAAAAAACTGTTGTATAATAACTGCAATAACCAATGAATCTATTATCTAGCTGTTTACATCTACAAAGGACCATCTCAATAATGTACTTGACAATTTAAAGTTAACCTACATTTCTTGTGAAGTAGAAGAAATGAATCAACAGTATCCATTTCAAACTTTTGACTTTGATTGAACAAGCATTCAAATTTTAAGCAAAGAAAATACCAGGGATGCAGGTTTTGTCTATAATTCCATTAAGGACATAATAAAACAATTTTGTTCAGAAATGGATATTGATGATTCCATCACTGAATATACATTGTTCATGCAAGTAGTTAAAAATGAAGGGCATGTCCGATATTGCAAAGTTTTCTGAAATTGTTTTAAGAGAGTATAACCATACGTTTTCGATAACTTCCAAAGTTATAAATGTTGTGCTTGTGCTGCTTGTCACAAGTTTAACTTGTGAAAGAAGATTCAGGGTCTGAAATGGAATAAAATCTAAATTCAGAAATTCATTTAACAACCCCATTGTTAAGAACTCATGATATTTGGTTGAAAGTTGAAAAATGGATGATATAAAGCTTAACTTTCTTACTTAATTAAATGAAAAAACATTTTGCAATAATTATTCTGAGTAGTTGATTTAAATTGCTTCAATGGTATTTTATCATGTCTGTATTAATACAGATATGACAAAATAATTAATGTAAATCTTTAAATAGCACGTAAAATAACAGTGGATTTTAGATATTTTTCTCCCTCCCAAATAGCTCAACTCCCCTCCATTTATAAATGTTGGTAGGGAGACTCTCCTCTTAGGAAAAATTGAATTTCAAGCCCTGCCTTCTTCATTGCTGCCCTCCAGACATCAGGCCCAACTGTATCTTTTACACTTTCAGAAAAATAGGATTTTGGATATGGTGAGGATTCTGCTTGAAACTCAATCAATCACAAGAGGCAAGAAGGTAGGATCAATATTATTGTGTAACCACTGCCTTGCTATTTCTTGCTTCTCTTCATCAATACCTTTACCCATGTAGACAGGATTCAGCATATGAGCCAGAAAATAAACTGGGTAACATTTTCATTAAATCGAGACTATATCACTTTAGAATAAGTTTCAAGATCTTTCTTCTTTAACAATCTTAACCATTCGTCGCATGCATCAGATATAGTAGCATGTTCTTTTTGAAGCATATTTTACAAATGAGCCTAATTAACTTGTCAGTGTATTATTTTTTTAACTACACTGTTACTTTTATTACTTATTAAGTTACTTTTAATTGCAAAAAAAATTAATTATTAAAATTGGCTCTTTTTAACAGTTTTGACCATTTCTGACCACTGTTGACCAATTTTGGACGGGTAAAACCACTTTTATCCAGTGTCCTGGTCAAAATCAATTTTGACCGGTTAAAATTACAACCCTGCATTAAGTAGTTTGTAAAAATCTTAGTACTGTTTACCAATTTGTCCTTGAAGCTGGAGTACTCAACCTGTACCAGCAAATTCAATTTAAAGAGAGAGTTTATTGTAACCTTAGGTTTTTACCACTTTTTCCCAGGTTTTTCCCAGTAAAAACCTAGTTTTTACCATGTTCTGTACCGGTAAAAAGCCAACCCTGAGTAGCAATAACAAATAATTAGTTGTTTAGAATTTTTAAAAAATCCATGTTGATTGGCAAATTGTCATCTCAAAACCCAGGTAGAATTAAACTATTATGATATTTAATACCAGGGCTTGAATTTCAGGGCGGGATTCGCGCCCAAATCTTTGAAATCCCGCCTAAAAGAATATCGTGGGTGGGAGGCCCCCGCCCAAAAAAATTCACCCTTTTCCGAATAATTTTGCATTTGAAACTACGATCAACATCCGCGAATGCCTTACAAATTTTGTGATTTTTTTCGCGCGACCGATTGACACATTGTCGGCGGATTTTTTTCATGATTAATAGAAAATTTTCACGATTTTTTTTCCCTCGAGATCAATTGATAAATTTCGCGTTATTTTCCGAGACCGATTGGCAAATTCAGGGGCGATTCTGTTCCAAATGTTCCGAAAATTTAGGCATTCAGTTCTAAAATTTATCAAAAATCGGTCATCAGACTGAAAATTCGGACATAAAAAATGTAATTGAAAAAAAGCATGAACTTCGACCGAAAAAATCAATTTCATTGCGAAGGGATGCGGAAAAAAATGCTAATTTCGTCAAAGGTTCGCAAATAAAATGCAAATTTCGTGAAATTATCGCGGAAATAACGCGACTTTCGGCAAAGGATCGCAGAAACACGCGACTTTCGGCATAGAATCGCTGGAAAAGCGTGACTTTCGGTTTAGAATTGTGGGAAAACGGGTCTTTCGAAAAAGGATCCCGGAAAAAACGCTGATTTCATCAAAGAATCGCAAAAAAAAAAACTCATTTGTCAGTAAATCGTGATAAAAACACAAATTTCGTCAAAGGGTAGCGAAAAAAACGCAAATTTCGTGAAAAGATCGCCAAAAAAGCGCAAATTTCGTGAAAAGATCGCGAAAAAACGTAAATTTTGTCAGAGGATAGTGAAAAAAAAACGCTTCCATCAAAGGATCGCAGGAAAAACGTGAATTTCGTAAAAGAATCACTGGAAAAACGCGAATTTCGTCTAAGGGACTAATAAAACGCGAATTCTGTCAGAGGATCGCGAAAAAACGCGAATTTCATCAAAGGATCGCGAAAAAACTCAAAATTCTTCAAAAGATCGTGGAAAAATGCGAATTTCGACTAAAGATCGCGGGAAAAACACAAATTTCGTCAAAGGATCGCGAAAAAACGCAAATTAAGTTAAAGAATCACGGGAAAAACACGAATTTCGTCAAAGGGTCGTGAAAAAAACGCGCATTTCATCAAAAGATCGCGAAAAAAATGCAAATTTCTTCAAATGATCGTTTAAAAAACGTGAATTTCGACTGAAGATCGCGAAAAAAACGCAAATTTCTTCAAATGATCATAGAAAAAACACGAATTTCGACTAATGATAGCAAAAAATGCGTATATCGTCAAAGGATCGCGAAAAAACGCGAATTTCTTCAAAGAATTGTGGCAAAAACGCGCATTTCGTCAAAGAATCGCGGGGAAAACGCAAATTTCATCAAAGGGTCGCAGAAAAAATGCAGCGGTCTATCTACATTCAACCTGAAATCCACCCAAACCAAAGTTTACTCGACCTGCAACAAAAATAATTAGCGGCGGGAGAGGATTTCCCCCTTGTGCCTCCTCTTTTAATTCACAGAAATTAGGACTTGACAATTTAAAGTTAAACTAGATTTCTTTTGCAATAGAAGAAATGAATTGACCGTTTCCATTTCAAATTTTGGACTTTGTTTGAAACTTGAATGCATAGTAGCTTGTTCAATCAAAGGAAATATCGGTATAATTCCATTAAAAATATAATAAAACAATTTCGTTCAGAAATAGATATTTATGATGACATCTCCGAATATGTTCATGCTAATAGTTAAAAATGAAGACACGTCAGAATTGCAAAGTTTTCTGAAATTTTTTTAAGAAAGCATAACCATAAATTTCCGGTAATTTCTAAAGTTATAAATGTTGTGCTTGTGCTTTCTGTCACAAGTTTAACCTGTAAAAATGGATTCAAGGCCAAAAAAAAAAAAAAAATCGAAATTAAGAAATTTATTTAATAACCCCCATTGTTATCGACGCATGTCATTTGATTGAAAGTTGAAAAATAGACTGTATAAAAACTTGACTTTCTTCCCTTCTTAAAAAAAAGAACATTTTGCATAATTATTCTGAATTGTTCATTTAAATTGATTCAGTGGCATTTTGTTAGGTCTGTATTAATGTAATTCTTTAAATAACATGTAAAATAACAGTGGATTTTAAAGATTTTTTTCTCCCTCCCAAGCAGCTGAACTCCCCTCCATTTGCAAATGTTGGGAGGGAGATTCCCCTCCTAGGAAAAATTGAATTTCAAGCCCTGAATACTTCTCTGGGCTAAAATTCCATACTCAGAGTGCATTTGCTTTTTTTTGTTGCCAAACATAACATTTTTTTTTTTTTTTTTTTCGAAACAAAATACATTAAATGTTAATTTTTACATTTTCCAGCAAACAATCCAACATCACACATTATTTTTTTACTAAACAAAAACAAAATATCAGAAGAAAAGAACATTTAACAGAAATAGAAACTCTTATTGATTCAGAAGCAACTGACAACGTGCTCCAGCAACTTCAGCTACAGAGTAAGTGGCTAAAATTCACAATCTTAAAAGTGCACAAATTCGTCAATAACTCTGTTTTTAAATTATTTGTCAATAACTCTGTTTTTAAATTATTTGTCAATAACTCTGTTTTTAAATTATTTGTCAATAACTCTGTTTTTAAATTATTTGTCAATAACTCTGTTTTTAAATTATTTGTCAATAACTCTGTTTTTAAATTATTTGTCAATAACTCTGTTTTTAAATTATTTGTCAATAACTCTGTTTTTAAATTATTTGTCAATAACTCTGTTTTTAAATTATTTGTCAATAACTCCGTTTTTAAATTATTTGTCAATAAGTCTGGTTTTAAATTATTTGTCAATAACTCCGGTTTTAATCTTATTTAATACATTAAAGTTCCTTTATATGGCCAGGAAAAGGTAGATTCAAATTAATTGTTGAAATGACAATCACATGATATTCCTTTAGTTTTATTAAAAAAAATATTCGAAACTCATTAAATTAGCAGTTGAAACAAAAATAATGTGACTTTCGTTTAGGGTACAAACGGTTTCCTGATACAAAAACCTTGAATTACCATAATGAAATAAAAAGTACCTACACTCAGCAACAAAAATCACCAAATGCACCTGGTTATGGAATTTTCGCTATTATATTATCGCATCATGATTCCCAATTATGCCAAGATGCTGTCCCTCGGCCACCATCTTGGATTTCTTGGCGATTTTTTGTTGCCGTTGTTTATCGATAAGGCAACCCCTTTAAGATTAACATGTGCTTCATGTGCATAAATTGCTGCTTGGCGACATTTACTACTTAGCAGAAAGGGTTTTCACGGCAAGAAAAAAATCCAAGTGCCAGCTGAGGGAATCTACAGCATCGTTCCCAACGGTCATACGTAACCCTTATATAATGTCTATTTTTACATAAAACACTATTAAAATAGTCATTTCTGCATTGTGCAATTAAAATATAAATTATCAATGAAATAATGACTAAATTACTCATTTTGTTTTGTTTTCAATAGATTATTTATTAAGCAGCACTCCACTGCAATCTCCAGATGATAGTGGATACTTTGGAAGTGGTCAGCGAAGGAACAATGCCGTTGTTTTGAATTCTTGTTCACCTATCAAAGAATCAACTCATGTAAATTTACCAGAAAATATTCATTTTATGCATGGTTTGTCTCCTCAAATTAAGCTTGGCCAAAATCTTAAATTTGGAAGTCTTACAAGAGATGAATCATTATCAAGCATAGAAGTAACTGAACTATCAGAATTTGAATTTACTAGTCCTACCTTTAGTAGTCAATTTGAACTGTGTAAACCAGCCTGGTCATCTGATGAGGGCCATTCGTCTGAATTGTACAGTAGTACTGGATGCACTGCAAGTACTTCAAATTCTTTAAACTCTTTATCAGCAGATAATGATATAAACTATAAACTGTTTCATTATGGATCAAGTGATATACCTAGTTCAGATAATCTCAAGTATCATAAATGCTTTGAAAATGAGTTATGTGTCTTAAGAAACTCTCAGAAATGTGAATCCAAAAATGTAGTCATCTTTAGCAGAAGAAAAGTTGATTTTATTGATGAACTTCTTAAAAAGAACTGCTATTCTATTATCTCATACATTCTCTCACTTTTATCTGCAAAAGAACTTTGCATAGCAAGTTGTGTTTCTAAAGAATGGAATAAAGCAATCCTGAGTGATTCTAAAGCAAATGCCAGAAGACAAAATCTTGTAACAGAAAGACTTATATTCTTGAATGGCCCATCAAAGGTAATTTTTCTTTAGTATAAAGTTGGGTAATCGTTTTAGTAACTTTGAGTATGTAGCTTTTAAGTTTCAAATCTGAGTATTTAGTATTATTTCTTATGTATCAATCCCTTATGTGTCTATAAATTAGTTATTGTGAAGATAAGAAATAGGGTTGATTTTTTAGTAAGTCATTGATCTTTTCTCAATCAAAAGTTTCACAGATGTCATATACCAATGTCATTTGGCGTGAATTTGGCAAAAACCTCATTTTTAGGTGTGATCGCAGTTTACTCTCCTTTTTGGCGCAATTTTCAAAAATCGCCAAATTGGCGTGTTTTTGCGTACTATCTCCCGGAGCTGCAACATCCAACATCCGGGAGACAGTACGCAAAATTATTATTTGTTTTCTCTTCTCATATATTTTGAAACAAGTACCTATCTGGACGAATGCTTTAAAAGTGAAAATAAATATTCGATCACTTATTTTTCTTTATTTTTTACCTGTATTTTTGAGTGAAAATAAACAAAAAATACATAAAATTTCAAATTATTCAAAATACATTTTTTAAAGGAATGCAGTATATCAAAAATACCAAAAAACAAAATTTTCACTTACCCAAATTATTAAAAAAGAACGTTTGTAAACAGTAAGGTGAGCAAAACAATGTTGTTGTTTTTTTATAATCAGATGGGCCTTATTTTTTTTTAATTCATAATTTTACCTTGTACTCTAGGGTATTATTCAAAAGCATCTCTAATCTAACATTTTTAGTCATTCATATCTTGAAACAATCAGCCTCTCTTTCATACATAATTCAATAAAAGCTCAAAAATACAGGTAAAAATAAGAGAAAAATAACCGATCGAATATTTAATCTCACCTTTCAAGCATTCGTCCAGATTGTTTCAGACTTGTTTCAAAATATACGAGATGAGAAAACAAATAATAAAATGACTCGACTGCAACAGAACACAGGGAACTGTTCAAAACGAAATGCCGTGTGCTATAACGTATTTATTTCCAAAATTTAAACAATTCCTCAGCTTTATCTTACGTCCAATAAAAAATCCTTTAACAAATTAAAAGCGTCCAATCAGAAAACGGCTTAAGAATAAAGGATTTTAAAACGGAGCTCTCATCTTAGGGTTGCCATATTTAGTGACGTCCGAGGAGCAAGCAGATAAACCGGTGTTGCCACCTTGGCGCAGTTATCGAAGGAGATTGGCAAAGGAGAGTATATTGCGAATTACCCAGATATTTTTGAATATCAGTAATATATTTTTAAATTTTCTATTCTTTTAAAAGGGAAATAACAATAAATTAAAAAAAAAAGTTTAGCTAATAACTATAGAACAAAACCATTTATATATTTAAAAAGAAAAAAAAGTAAATAAACTATTTATTAATAAATTAACAACAATACCTGGGTTACCATGTCAGGCAAAATAATGCCATTTTGGTACCAATTCGGTACCCCGATGCGTATTATAACATCTGTGCCAAAAGCACAACTTTAACAAAATTTTAAATTGCAATTATAGAATTTTTATTCATCCATGCATAAAAATTTAGACATGTTTATTATGATTCCAATTAATTGAACAGTTTTTATTATTTACTAAAAATGCAATAAATCTTTTATTATAGTTTATTAGATAGTAATTTTTAATATGGTATAATATACCAAAAAATAATGCTGTAAAATATAAGATTGTATTTTTAAATATACCATAATGCATAATTCAGTTATTTGGAATTTAAACTGAAATTCTTATTACAGTCGAACTTGCTTGTAACGAGCCCTGATTTAACGAGGAAACCGGAAATACTTGGTTGGTACAACGTTAAGTCTATAGGATCATAACTTGCATTTAACCAGTAAATCCCTGTTATAGCAAGTAATATTTTTGTGATTCTTAAAATTTCTATTGACTTCCACCTCTCCAGCTCAGCTAATCGTTTCTTGGAAAAATTCCTCTAACATTTCGAAGTCAACCGAAAGTTGTCATAAATCTTGAGAGCGACAATGATAACAACGAATGTGAATAATTTCAAGATGAAACGACCCCAACATACTCAAGTGCTTTTAAGTGCGCAGAAAAACTTTAAACTTTTTTCGAAGCCAAGGGTGCAAATGACGATGTTTTTCGGGTCATGACCATGAGTCTCCTCCGAAGAACAATAAGACTGTTAAAAGCAAATTAACCAACTTCTTTTGTACTGTACAGAAATAAAAAATAAATAAATATGTATAATAAAGTATACATGAATTTTTACGAGCACCTGGTTATAACGAGCAAATATCACAGTCCCTTCACGCTCGCTATAAGCGAGTTCGACTGTATTCATAAATAATAGATGAAAATTTCTTTGGGATTATGACTCTAAATAGTGGGATTTAAATTATTCAAGAAATTGCATAGTCTGTTGAGACAGAATCTAGTATAAAAGTGTTAACTCACCTATAAATTATGCAGAATTCTGCATTTTCTATAATTCTTTTCATAATTCTAAAAATTCTGCATATTTTTATTCTTTATTTAATTAAATTGTGAAGTTTTGTTAGTGTTCTAAAAGTGTTTCAAGTTTCATAATCTATGCTTTAGTTGACGCATGATTTTTCTTTCTTAAAGTGAGAGCAGACTACATATGATTAGTCTTCTTCTCTTCTTTATGGGGCTTGAGCGGGTTTTGTTTCAAGAGTTTTTATTTATTTGTGCTACCTTTATGCCCTATTGAGCAGGTCGAATTAGTTTTATGTTTAAAAGCAGATGCTAACAAAATGTCTGCATCAGAGTTGTCTCGGTTTTAACCATGGTGGTTTTAACCAGTGGTTTAAACCGGTTTTAACCGTCCTGGTCAAAATCAATTTTGACCATTTTGACCACTGAAATCGACTATTCAATTTATTTACTACTAATCAAATATGTTTTACTAGCATATGTTAAAAATGTCATAATATAAGTAACATAACGCCAGCAAATACCAAATTAAAAAAGTCATAATATAAATAACATAACACCAAGATGCAACGCAAATGTTTTAATTATTTTTTATACACAAGCTCTTTTATTTTTTTATGTAAGTTGTGTTGAATTTAAAAAATGATTACAAGTAACAAGTTTTGCAGTTGTCTCTAAACTTAGATGGTTTCGTACTTTATTTTGGATTATTCCAAATTTAGAAAACAATCTTTCAATTGATGATGAGCTGGCACAACAGTTCATTAGATGTAATGTGAATTCAACAAATTTTATATCAATGCCTTTAACCTTCTTTGCTGCCCACCAGGCATCAGGCCCAATTGTATCTTTTACACTTTCAGAAAAATAAGATTTTGGATACGGTGAGGATTCTGCTTGAAATACAATTACAAGAGGCAAAAAAGGTAGGATCAATATTATCTTGTAACCACTGCCTTGCTATTTTTTGCTTCTCTTCATCAATACTTTTAATCATGTAGACAGGATTCAGCATATGAGCCAGAAAATGAACTGGGGTAACATTTTCATTAAATCGAGACTGTATCATTTTAGAATAAATTTCAAGATCTTTTTCTTTTAGCAATCTTAACCATTTGTCGCATGCATCAGATATAGTAGCATCTTCTTTAAGTTTATCTAAAGCAAGGGAAATAGGATTAAGTTGATTTTATAAATGTTTTACTTCTTTGTATACATTGTTAATGATTTTAGCAATGTTATCAATATTATCTTCATGCTCATCTGCAATTTTTCATTTCAATAACATGCTTCATTATTGAATTAACTTTGTGTTTGTATTTGTAATATATTGTCCTTTTTAAGATTCAAGTAATGTGCAGCACATCCATAAAAATTAAACAGTTCGTCTCTGTATGCATTTTGAAAATCTTCTCTCATGCGTTTCATCTTGTTTTCATTGTCACTTACAAACTTCTTACTTTACAAGCAAACTTGTTTTCCACCTCTTCTTTAGCATCAGCTGCTAGTTTTAAACAATACTGGGCAGTTTTTTTAGATGTCCCTGTATCAACAGCTGAAAGGAAGAATGATTTTTTCCTTGTTGATACACAATTAACAATGATAGGGCAATTATGGATCTAGCTTTCTTATTGTATTACATAAGCATATTTTACTAATGAGCCTCCTTAACTTATCAGTGTATTATTTTTTCAACTGCCTGTTACTTTTATTACTTATTAAGTTACTTTTAATTGCAAAGAGAAAATAATTATTAAAATTAAAATCATTTTTTACAGTTTTGACCATTTCCGACCACTTTTGACCAATTTTGGACGGTTAAAACCACTTTTATCCAGTGTCCTGGTCAAAATCAATTTTGACCGGTTAAAATTACAACCCTGGTCTGCATCAAAACCTAAGACAAATGCTACTCTTATTTCTCCCAAGGATAGATGCAAGAAATACCCATTTATTTTTCATATTTCCAATGGTGTTTGTTTAAATTTCATGTCTGATGCAAATCTAATGGACAACCTAAGTGTAGATAAGTATGCAGTTTACAAAGGTATTCTATGAATCGATAATCTATCCATAAGACTTTAACCACTTCACCGGCAGCAGTGATAAGAAAAACAGTGTTACACCCCGACTTATCTCGTGGCTGCCATTGAAGTGGTTAATGTGTTGCATACAATGAACTTGTAAAGGAATGTTTTGATTCTGCAGTTATAAAATTCTGAAATTCAGAGGAAGTTTTAGAAAGGTTTCCAGAACGAATGAGAAAAATCAAGTAAGTGTATTAATGTATTTATTTAGGTAGATACCACAGACTTCTCATATAAGTAGACTAAGGACTATTACATTTTCTTGAAGCAAACATCACTGCCCACCGTCATGTGATGGTAGGCAGAGGAAGCAAAACTGTTTTTTCTCCTGCAAAAATTTTGGAACCACCACACTTTTGCTTTGCCTTTTAATTTACATTTTAACAGTTCTTTTAAGAACTTATTATTTATTTTAGCTTTTAAAATGACGCATTTATTTTATTGCGAGAAGGAAATCAGAAAGTTGCCAATAAAAAAATCGCCACACACACACAAAAAAAGACATCCATTTCGCGATGAAAGTTGAAGCATGTTGGATTCAACTTATCTCCGAAAGAGCAATGAGATCGGCACTCTACATGTCATTTCTCTGAGGTAGGTAGTCAGGCAAAAAAAGAAAAGGAAGAGAACAAACACCCCATACATTTTAATCATCAAATTGTTTCAAAAGAAAACAAAAAATAGCCATTTAATCGGAAATAGTCTTCTTACAATTTGTATTTGGAAAAAAGGCTCAGAGAGAAGTCTTCATAGAAAAATTGTACCATACTGTGAAATTTTTAATACAAACACCCAATTTTGACATCAAATTTGGATTTTTCAGAAAATTTTACTGTGGGATGCCAAATTGTAAATCATTCAGTGAACTTATTGAGAATTATGAAGGTTTAACATTTTGAACTCCTAATGTTAAATTCAATTTTAATAGTTGTAAAACAAACTGCAGTGCATGTAGTTTTTTAAGGTCCCTGCCCTGCCCGCGAAGACACTCACAAGCTAATGTTAATTCTATGGGGAGGGATTTATCTAATATCTCGTTTGCATTTAGACATTTTTAAATAATTTTTTTTTTGCATTGGATAGCCGAGATCTGACTCTACATTGCACCTTTTTTACTTTTTTTTATTTTGGTCGTAGATATTTTTTATAAAGTTACTTTCACTTTTAAAATCAGTTCTGAAAATGAAAGTGTTATTCTAAAAAGTATCTGCAACCAAAATCGAAAAGGTAAAAAAGGTGTGATGTAAAATAATTTTTTTTTGCATTGCATAGCTGAGATCTGTCAGAGACAGATCTCGGCTATCCAATGCAAAAAAAAAAAAAAAAAAAATATATTTTTAAATGTTGAAATGCAAACGAGATATTAGAAAAATTCCCCCCCGCCCCCAGCCCATAGTATTAGCATTAGCTTGTGAATATCTTCGCTGGCAGGGACAGGAGTCTTAAGTATAAATCAAAAACTACTTGATGGAAGGAGCTGTAATGTAATATTAAATTCACATATTTGAAGCTTTTAAAAATTGATTTCTTTACAAAATGTGTAAAACATGAAATATTTGAAAAAAAAAAAAATGTATTGTTGGTAACCTATGATTTTAACAGAAATTGGTTTCTAGAAGCTTCAAATATGTGAATCAAAAATTAATCTAATTCAAATCTGCTTAATTCCCAATATGATGTCAAAATTGGGTATTCATATTGAAAATGTCAGAATTTGGTACATTTTTTCTGAAGACTACCCCCCTAAACCTGTTTTTCCAACATAAATTCAAAGAAGACATAATTTCCAATTTAACAGCTATTTTTTTTTCAACTGTATTTAGATAATATTACCTTCTGAAGAATGTGTCAGTGTCATGTTATTGGCAAAGTATTTAAAAAACAATGGCAGAGTTTAAAGGAATTTTCAATTGCAGGACTGACATAGGTATACCTTAATAAACTAAGTAATCAGCACCTTACCTAAATAATTAAGAAAATATTTTAATACTAATATATTGTTAGTAATATTTTTTTTTTTGACAAGGATGCGAATAAAGAATTTCTGAAGAATATCCCCCACTCTTACCTTTTTTTTTCATGCAGTAGTTTACTTAGTTTTTGACATACTTCTGTATAATTTTAATAAATTGAAGTATGTTAATGTCTCATAATTTACAGGAAACTATAAGTTATAAGACATGAACAAAAAATGTATTTCTTTTTTAATAAAAATGTTTTATTTTGTTGTTTCTCTTGAAATTTTCATTAACCATCCAATCAATACTGTTTGATTTAAATTTTGCATAAACGAGTGTTTAAATTTTAGACTTATTTTTACTTTATTTCAGGAAAATCGAAAAGGTATGAAATATGGTCCAGCAAAAGAACACAAAAATGTCTTGTCAGATTTAACTAACATTCAAATGAGTCTGAATGCTGTGAATGCAAAAGCTTCTAATAGTAAATTTGACTCTTTTGTGAAAGTAAGTTTTTCTCAGAATATTTCTTTTCCTTTTGTACTTTTATTTATTTAAAAATAGGGTGTCAACAATTTAAATCAGTTGATTTAAATCGGTGATTTAAATCAAGTGATTTAAAAAAAAAATCATTGATTAAAATCAAAAATTTCCTAAATGTTTAAAATGACATAAAAAAAGTATTCAAATCTTAGATGAACATAATTTGTAAAGTTTCTACAGGTATTGTGACTTATGAATACACAAAATAAAGCTTTAAATAATTGTTTCGAAGCGTAATTCCTGAGTATTGTGAAAAATTTAAGTACAGTAAGTTTGTAAAATGCATGGTTTTTATCTAACAAACATAAAAAGCATTTAATTTAAAAATGATATTTAAATTTAATATAACTTACATTGTCATAATTTCCTTTTAATAATCGAGTCATTCATTCTTTTATATACAATAAACATAGCGATAGAATGTCAATGATTTTAATCAATTGATTTAAATCAGATGATAAAATCACATATTTTCTGATTTTTTAAAATGGTGTGAAAAAGCATTATAATCAGTAATGAAAATGATTTATAATGTTTATAAGATAATTTAATTGCAGAATAAATAAAAGAAGCTCTTTTAAAAAATAAAATTGTTTTAAATATTTTAAATAAGTTATTTCTTTAAAAATTGACAAAGTTTTTATCATAAAACTATATTTTATTTAAGTGGATATTTTATAGTTTCTACATATGTTTTCACAACTTCTTTTGATTAGTTAAATTATTCCTCCTACTATATAAAATAAGTGCAATCTATTATTTTCTGTTGATAAATGAATTAGAAGAATTTCTGTGTAAAATTACTAGCTGCTTTATCAATTTATCAAACTATTATTTGTCACTTTTTTCAACCACTTTCAAAAATGTAGATTGTGTTCTTAATTAAACAGTTAATTGTTTAATAATTAAAAATTTAATCTGTATCATCAATTTAAAATTAAATGCAATTTATCAATAACTTAAAAATATAAGCAGTATTTAATATTGGTTTACATAATTATTACAAACTATTAATGCACATAATGTTGTATGTTACTAAAGAAATTTTTAATTAGCATTTTTTTTTTTGTAATTTCTATAATTACATAATTAAAATTTTATTAATTAAAGCAAAAAAACATAGGTTATATTAGTAATTGGTGGGTTATTCATTTTTGAAATGCTTAATTCTTAGTAGATGTTTAATATTTTAACACAAGGAAAAAAAATAAAAAAAATCCGATTTTAAATAAAAAAAAATCCGATTTTTTTGATTTTTTAAAAAGTCATGATTTTTTTACACCCTATTTAAAAATTTATTTTAATTTTAATACTGCTGAAATTTATGAGAATAGATTTCATTCAGTATTTTCTTTTTTGTGATAAATATATTTTCCATCTTAATTGAACCTTTTTTATTAAAAGGAATAAAGCAGCGTTCGAAATCCTTGGTGGTCCGCTGGTCTGAGACCACTTAAAATTCAATCGGACCACTAACTTAAAAAATTTAGTGGTCCAAAGGACCATTAACTAACAGTAACTTTTTTCCCTCTCTGACAGGTAAGCATAAATTTTCCCATCCCTGAGAAAACTGCAACCAAACATTACAATAAGCATAAAATTTGAATAAAAACTTAGTTAAAATAAATAAACGGAAATAAAATACATAATAATTTCAGTTTTTGTTTATTTACTATTTAATTTTTAGCAAATTATAATTTTACATTTTATTATGCCGAGAATTTTGGGTAACTGAAAGGAAGTTTGGTTTATATTCTCGGAGAAGGAGAGGGGCGGGTGTCACTCAAAGGGTTAAAGGTACGTATATAATTTTATGTAGCGGGCCTGTGATGATGTCTGCGGACCAGTAAACTCTGATGTTTACTGGTCCTTGGGACCAGTGATTTTTTTTTTTTTAATCAATTCTACCGCTGAAAATAGTCAGGGTTGCAAAATCGCTAAAAAAATGTCGGTCATAACAAAAAAGATGACAAACGATCAAGGGAGAATATGCAAGGGATATACGAAAACTTATTCAATTTCATTATAAAAATTAACATAAGGTTCACAGATAAGATTAAAAATTCAAAACAGTATTCTTGTATTTAATAACATTTGTTATAATACTTGTCCCCAAGCAGCATTAGCGATAAATACAAAATATTATTTTGTCTTCAAAAGCATCGGTAAATTTGAAAAAATTTTGGTTTAAAAAAAAAAAAAGATCTATTCAATCTATCTTTTAACATGCTTTTACAAACAAAATACCAAAGTTCTCCAAATGTTATTTATGAAAAAAGAGAGAGAGGGGGGGGGGAAGAGAGAGAAATTTGTAAAAAGCAAATAGTATAAAACTTTGTAATGATAATGATTCTGAGATTCATATAAATATTAAAATTGATCTAAATCCAATAAAAAACAATGATGTTTTCAAAACAAAATACCAAAATTTTCCAAACGTTATTTCTAAAAAAAGAGAGGGGAAAGGGAATTTGTAAAAAGCAAATAGTAAAAAAATAAACAAAAAATTTTGTGCATACATGTGGCAGTAAGTAAAAAATGCTGCATGTATGAGCACTGCATGCCCATAAAGCAAAAATTCAAAACAATATTCTTGTATTTAATAACATTTGTTAATGCTTGTCCACAAGCAGCATTAGCGATAAATACAAAATATTATTTTGTCTTCAAAAACATTGGTAAATTAGAAAAATTTTGGCTTAAAAAAAAAAAAAAAAAAAACTATTCAATATGTCTTTTAACATTCCGATGAAGCAAGTAACTTTTTTCCCTCTCTGACAGGTAAACTTAAATTTTCCCATCCCTGACAAAAACCACAACCAAACATTACAATAAGCATAAAAACTTAGTTAAAATAAATAAACGGAAATAAAATACATAATTAATAATTTCAGTTTTTGTTTATGTACTATTTATTTAATTTTTAGCAAATTATAATTTTACATTTTATTATGCCGAAAATTTTGGGTAACTGAAAGGAAGTTTGGTTTATATTCTCGGAGGAGGAGAGGAGGGGCAGTGTCACTCAAAGGGTTAAAGGTACTTAATATAATTTTATGTAGCGGGCCAGTGACGATGCCTGCGGACCAGTAAACTCTGATATTTACTGGTCCTTGGGACCAGTGACTTTTTTTTTAATCAATTCTACCGCTGTAAAGTATATATGTTTTACAATTAATTATAGCAGTTTTTAATAAAGGAATCTGAACATATCTTTTATTTGCAAGCTAAGATACTATCATAATACTGTACAGGACCTATCTGGAATCCTCGAGGTCGAAGGCTTTCTGGATTTCGGATCATCCCAAAGTTCGTGGGGTTTTTTTCGCGATCCTTTGATGAAATTCACATTTTTTTTTTTTTTCTGAAATTCTTTGATGAAATAGCATTGTTTTTTTTATGATCCTTTGGCGAAATTCTTATTTTTTTCTGCAATTCTTTGACAATTTTTTTTTTTTTTTTTGCATGATCTTTTGATGAAATTTCATTTTTTTTACCCATGATCCCTTGACAAAATTTGCATTTTTTTTGCAGTGCTTTGAAGAAATTTGCTTTTTTTTTTTTTTTTCCTCGAGCCTTTGATGAAATTCGCATTTTTTCTACGATTCTTTGATGAAAATAAGCGTTTCCGTGATCCTTTGAAGAAATTCGTGTTTTTTCCGCAATTCTTTGACAAAATTTGCATTTTTTTTTTTTTTTTTTTTTCTTTTACACGATGCTTTGATGAAATTTGCATTTTTTTCGTGGTCCCTTGACAAAATTTGCATTTTTTTTTTCAGAATCCTTGGAAGAAATTTGCATTTTCTTCGCATTCCTTTGATGAAATTAGCATTTTTTTCCATAATCCTTTGATGAAATTCATGTTTTTTCCACAATCCTTTGTCGAAAATGGAGATTTTTCCAGTTAACGACAGACTTTATTTTTTTCGGCGACCATCTGTTGAAATTAGCAATATTTTTTATGTCCGAACTTTTGGTCTGAAGACCAATTTTTTAAAATTTTCGGAACCGAATGTCTCGGTAGCAGAAAATTAAAGATGAGAGACGGGCGTCGCAGATTTTCTTTTCTCTTTTGCAGATTCTTTTTCATCGAACCTTTATTTTGTTTGATATTATTATGTTTAGCCCTTTATTACTTAATACAAAAAGTTTATTAATAAAAATTTATAAAATGCCTAAAAACGCTACAGGTAAGTGATTGTTTGATTAATTAACGCTTCAATTGTAAAAATATTTTACCTGCAGATTATTTTTTGTCCCTGAAGTATCTGTCGCAGACACCTGGAGAATTTTCTGCTACTGGACCGAATACATTAAATGTTCGGAAAATTCAGAACATTATCACCACTGGTGAAATATGTGACATTTTTTTTTTTTCTAACAAATCGTAATATAAATTATAATATAAATTAAAAATTGAAAATTTAAAAGGATGAAATGAGCTAGAAACTTAAAATATGACACAGCTGTTATTTTTAAGACATAAGGGCTCTGACAAAACAATTTCTAGAAGGTTGGATCAAGTGTGAAAACGATCTAAAATTATAATTACTTTGGGACTACTAAGAAAAATTCTCTTTTACAGTATTACAATAGTATTACTTGTGACACTCTATTTAAAACTGGGCTACTTTCTACCAACCTGTCCCCAACAGGGTGCAAGAGCAACAAACATTCCAAAATTGTGATTTCTGTGGATATATTGAGACTAGAACCATGAAAATTTCACATGGGAGTTTTCTTTAAAATTTAAATATTTGCTTACGGCAGTACAAAATTTGGATATCTGAAATGAATGGAAACTGTTTTAAAAACGTTCTAAATGCCAATTTCATTGATAACAATGTCTATATTTTATAATTTATTTAATCTAAAATTTAAATGGGTGAAATGAGCAGAATACATTGTAAAATCATTTTGGGATTACTGAACTTATTTCAGATCATCTCTAAGGGTAATAAGGATAACAATCGTTGCTCAAAAGAAACTTTTAAAAATAATATGTGTATGTAAAAACTAGCCTGAAAGGTGTGTAAGAGCAAAAAATGTTCTAAAATTCTGTTTTCTAAATCTGTTGAGGCTAAAAAATAAAATTTGATATAGTGGTTATTTTTAAGATAGTAAATATTCACTGAGAACATTTCTTAGAGTATTCGATATTTAAAATGATGTAATAATTTCAAAAGGCTTTATAATCATGATTAAATTGAAGCTAATGGGCCTAGACATTTTAACCTTTCTGTCCAGGCTCCTATTAGGACCTAATGCTCCCAAAGAAAATTTTGAAGGGAAAAAAAGGTTCAAATATGAAATGACTGAAATGAAAAAAAAAAAAAATGTTCTACAGTTATATTTTTACTGAAAATTCTCTAAAACTGTCAGCCTTGAATCTTTAAGTTTGGCATAGATATAACTAAGATGTCAATGTGCACAAACAATATTTTTATTTAAATTTAAGAAAATTGAAAATCAATTCTTTGTCATGTCGGTGCTAAATGTAACTTTTCTGACCAATGGGATACAATACAGACACCAGAAACTGTTATAAGTAACCAAAATGATAGTAATGGAGAAACATGAGTACCAACTAGGTAAGGAAGTACTTCACATTCAGCCTTTTGCCGCATAAATATGATAGATAAATATATTTAAAACAATATTTCCTTTGCAATGCAATTATTTTATGGTATTTTAATTTTTATTGTGAATCAAGGTACAATATTACTGTAACAGACAAAAGTTTGTTTGTAAGAAATAGACGATGAAACTACTGAAGCAATTTTTTTTTTAAAACTGTATTGTAGCTGATAGAATTCCAGGGTTGGACGGTATTTACCGTCTGATGATTTTCACCGGTTATTACCGTCTTTGGAAAAACATGTTTTTACCACTGTTCCCGCCAATAACTCAATCACAAATAATCACTGCACACAACTCACAATAAAATAAAACTAGCGGACTGTATTACTAATTAAATTTTTAATTCACAAACAATAAATTGATCGAGAGCCGATATTTACACTACTCCTCTGATCGGCGTCTCGAACCCAACTCACAAGTTTCAAAACAAACCACATAGAGGGCGCTTCTAGCGGCAACATACCGCCGGGCCTTGAATGTTTCAAACATTCAATACTATAAATACAACATCAATTTAAATTACAATCTCAATAATACAATTTTTTTTTTTTTGCATATACACTAAATGAAATGTTAAATTTACAAATATAAACAAAAAAAATATAATAATACACTACACTACAAAATTTTTGTTTAATTAAAATAAAATGTATGAATTCAAGTAGTTAATGTGGTTTCATTCACATGAGGCAAAACAACAATTTTTGTTAGTGGCCTTTTATATGTGCCATTCTTATCCTTTAATGTTACAACTCTAATTATACCATCTTGGCCTGGATGGATTTTAACAATTCTTGCCAAATGCCATTTTAAAGGGCTATAATTATCAGGATTTTTTACCAAAACTAAATCTCCCTCTTTTATCTCTACTCTTCCTTTATGCCATTTGGGCCTATTTAAGAGCTTATTTAGATAGTCTGATGACCATTTTTTCCAAAGATGTTGTGTCAATTTTTGAACTAATTGCCACCTGCTCAACCTATTCATAGGGATTTCAGTATAATTCGGTTCAGGTAAGGCCATTAAAGATGAGCCAATAAGAAAATGAGCAGGTGTCAAAGCTTCAACATCATTTGGATCATTTGAAAGAGGGCAAAGGGGACGAGAATTAAGAACAGCTTCGATTTGAATAATGAGAGTCAAGAGTTCCTCATAACTTAAAATAGTTTTACCTACAACACGCTTTAAATGATATTTAAGTGATTTAACACTTGCCTCCCATAAACCTCCAAAGTGAGGGGTTGAAGGGGGATTAAAATGCCACTTGATTCCTTCATTAGCTAAATAATTTTGAATTTCCTCCTCACTTTTATCCTTAAATAAAGATCTGAGAATTGCTCTTAATTCTTTATTGGCACCAACAAAATTTCGACCATTATCACTAAAGATATCAGAAGGTTTGCCTCGCCTCGCAATAAAGCGTTTAAGTGCTGCTAAAAACACTGCACTTGTTAAATCACTGACAATTTCAAAGTGCAATGCCTTTGTAGTAAAACATACAAAAATACAAATAAAAACCTTTTTTACCTGTTTACTCCTACCTGTGGAATTTTTTACCTCAAAAGGACCGCAGTAGTCTAATCCAGTGCGTGTAAATACTCTGGATACCGTTACTCTTGTTGCTGGCAAATCAGCCATCTGTTGCTGCGAAATTTTAGAATTAATTTTCTTACAAATAATACAATTAAAAATAATTTTTCTAACTACATTTCTGCCAGCTAAAATCCAAAATTGAGTTCGGATGAGAGACATTGTGGTTTCTGAACCTGCATGGAAATATAAAACATGAAAATAATTAATAACACAAAATGTAAAATTATGTTTTGCAGGAATAATCATAGGAAATTTTTGGTGATCGGATAAGTTACTGTTTTTCAGTCTGCTACCAACACGAATGCAGCCATCACTGTCTAAAAATGGACATAAGTTTATCAGTTTGCTATTGTTAGGGATAGCAGTACCCCTTTCTAAACACTGGATTTCTTTCACGAATGAAGTCCTTTGAATGTTCTTTACAATGCACAATAAGGACTGAGAGAGTTCACTGCTAGATAAAGTTCCAGCTGTAGGATATAAAGGGTTTCTACAGTTATATATGAATCGTTTACACCATGCTACTACTCTTTGTAGTTTGATGAACGAAGAACAGTTATTAATTATGTCTAAAGGTTCAAGAGTGTTAACTAAGCCACATACTTGAGTCACTGATGGTGATTTCAATTCACGCAAAAACAGCTCATTGGTTTCAGCAGGATTGCTATCGGGACACTCGACCACCTCAGGCTGTCGTAGGAATGCTGGACCGAACCACCACAATTCACACTGTTGAATCTTGGTGGGATCTATACCTCTAGAAATAAGGTCAGCAGGATTTTGCTTAGAAGGTACGCAATGCCACTGTTCAACCGAAGTTAAACTTTGTATAATTGATATCCTGTTTGCTACGAATGTCTTAAGATCATTGGATTCTTTTTTTAACCATGCAAGTACAATGGTGCTGTCTGTCCAAAAATAAGTTTTAGAAACTTCTAGTTTTAAGGCACTTAACACCTTCTTCATTAACTTACATAGCAGGACTGCAGCAGAAAGTTCAAGACGCGGAATAGTGACATGCTTTAGAGGAGCTACTCTGGACTTACTAGTGAGTAGCTTAACAGCAGAATCACCACAAAAATTAGTAGATTTCACATAAATGACCGCTCCATAAGCAATTTCAGATGCATCAGAAAATCCATGTAGTTCTACACAAATAGACTGATCAATAAGAATACATCTAGGGATACTGATCAGATTTACACATTTTAAGGACGTAAGAAATTCATTCCACTCCTTATTTTCTTTCACTGGGAGATAATCACACCAATCTATTTTCAGCAACCATAATTTTTGCAGAAACACCTTGGCCCTTGTAATTATTGGACCTATCAAACCCAAAGGGTCAAATATTCTAGCAATTTGTGATAAGACTGATCGTTTAGTGTATAATTCACCTTGCTCGATAATTAAGTTAAACCCAAAACAATCTGGTTGAGGCTTCCACAATATTCCCAAAGTTTTTGTCTCGTTAGAAAAAGAATATTCAGATTCTGAAGTGTTCATAAAAGAGCAAAATTATTTACTGCCCATTTATGGAGATCCATGCCTCCTCTATTTAACAAGGATATCAGTTGTTGCTGAATCTCCTTCGCTGTGTCTAAATCATCTGCTCCTGTTAGGATGTCATCCATGTACACATCCTGCAACAACACATTCGCAGCTACAGGAAATTCATTTCCTTCGTCTCTGGATAATTGCATTAAGGTTCTTGTAGCTAAAAAAGGAGCACTAGTTGTGCCATACGTAACAGTACATAACCTGTACACTTTTACTGGCTCATTCACCCCAGGTTTAAATACTATTCGTAATAAATCACGTTGACTCGGATGTATTAATATCATACGATACATTTTTTTAATATCAGCTACCAAAACAAACTGATGCTTTCGAAATCGCAACATTATAGAAAATAACTCATCCTGGATTGTTCCTCCGTTAAACTGCAAACTGTTTAATGATTTCCCTGTAGAAGTTAAGGAACTGGCATTATACACGACTCGTAATGGTGTACTACTTGATTCTGTACGGAATACGCAATGATGTGGAATATAATAAGTGACTTCTGGCTCTTCAGATTCTATCACTTCTTCCATGTGACCCATACTTATTCTTCCATAAATGCTTTATAAAGATCATTAACTTTAGGTTTTCTAACTAAGCGCTTCCATAATGAATTTAAAATATTCATTGCCTTTTGTTTTGATTCGCCAAGACAAGATGGATCTTCATTTAGCGGCATTTTCACCATATATTGTCCATTTTCAGTTCTAGAATAATTTTTCAGAAAATGTTCTTCACAAATTTCTGCTTCCTTAGTTTTAGAAATCTCAGACTCTCTCTCTATGTTTTCTATTTCCCAAAACTCTTTAATTATTTTTTCTAATTCCAAATTATCTGTAATTAACCCACAATGTATACTACTTTCACCCCTAGCCGGAAGGCTTCCACTGACAATATACCCGAATACACTGTTTTGTAACACAATTTTAGAATTTAATGTTTGCGGATAAATTTGACCTGGTCTTAAAAATTCATAGAAATTTTCTGCACCTAAAAGCAAATCAATCGGACCTGGGACATTAAATTTTTCATCGGCTAATTTGATGTTATTTAACACTGGGATAGAAGTCTCAAGCGGCCTAGACGGCGTAAATTCTGTAATTTTCGGAACGACTAAAAAGTCTAATTTTAAATGAAAATCCTTATCTCTATTTGAAACAGTTGTGTTAACCCTAGATCTAACATTCAACGATAAATTATTTATGCCTGAAATAGAAATGTTAGTCTTTTCTCTTTTCAAATTAAGTTTATCTACTAACTTTTTACTCATAAAGTTAGAGTTTGCTCCAACGTCTAATAGACCTCGTACCTCATGAAAATTACCTAATTCATCTTTTATTAAACAAACAAATGTGCTAAGTAACACAGCTTTTAAATCATTAGCCAAATTACATGTCGTTGAAAATAAATTGTTTTGAGTATTAGCTGGGAAAGGCTGAAATACTGGAGCCGAAACATCCAAATTAGATTTATTACCTCCTTTGTTTATATGACTCATTTCCTGTGAAATTACCTCTTGGTTTTCAACTTTATTTACTTTTTGTTCGCGAGGAAAATGCAAAGTTACATTGTGCCTTTTCCTACAAATAATACACGAAAATTTAGATTTACAATCGACTACTTTATGATTCATAAGACAGTTAAAACAAAGATTTTTTGCCTTTACCAGCTCAACTCTATCACTCACTGACATATTTTTATAAACAGGACATTTATGCAAAGGATGATTTTCATTACATGACAAAATACATTTAGAATTTTTTACATCAGTTAGAAAAACTTTAGAAACTGGCCTGGAATAATTATTTTTATTATTCGACCTAGAATTATCAACCACAGGTTTTCCCTTTGATGTGTAATATAAATCTATCTCCCTAGATCACTCAATTGGGTGAAACCAAGAATCTCCTTGTCTAACATTTATAAAACACGTAACATCCTTATCAAGCGTCTGACAAATTTTATCAGAAATCACTAACTTTTTTAAAGTTTCAAAATCGGTCACATTTCTCAATTTTAAATAATAATCCCAACTCGTTGTTAATCGGGATGCAAATTGCACATACGTTTCATTGGGTTGACGTTGTGCTTTTCTAAAATGTTCTAAACAAGTTTGGGGAGTTGGCTCAAATTCTCTAAGTACTATAGCTTTCACCTTTGAATAATCTTCTAATTCCCCATCCTTAATGTACGTAATAATATTTGTTGCCCTTTCCCCTAACAGATTTAGAAGAATTTCCGATTTATACTTTTCTGGGACATTTTTTGAAATGAAAGCCCTTTCTAAAGACGAGAAAAAATACTCCCAACCTTCCGGTCTAGACGGTATTTTGATTGTAAGCGTTCTTATGCTTTTAATGAGAGAGTCTAAAGATTCTATGCTTTCTCCCTTCTCGAAATCATTTAATTTTTCACTTTTGTTTTCTGCACGGGCCTTCGCCAACTCAAGCTCTAATTTTGTACGTTCAATTTTTAATTTTTCAAGTTCTAATACTTTCGCTTCCTCATTTTTTCTCTCCTCTATAATATTATTGGCCATTTCTTCGACCAATTTAGAATCTGCTTTATATTTATCACTTTCCTTTATTAAATTCATTAAATCATAATTAGTTAATTTTGTGTCAGAAATATCAATCCCTAATTCAAAAGATACCCTTTGGTAATCTTCTTTTTTCGCGCTTTTGAACATTTTAATAAATATAGTTCACAATAAATAAATAAATAAATCTCACATACCTCCAAAAATAAAGATGAATCACTTTTACCAAACTGCTGAGTTACGGCAGAAAAAATATTTCGTTTCTTTTATTTATTTCATTTGTCTTCTCATAATCAGCATTTCAAAATAACTCCGTTTATACTCAGAGTTAAATTATTACCTATGATTGCGCAACAGTGCACTGAAAGAACATAATTCTTTTTGTTCTTGAATCAAAACAACTGCTTGATATAAACTCCTCGTAATAAAGTATTTTTTTTTTTAACGCCACACTATTTAACAATATTATAATAACGTATTAAAATGCACAAATTCTCATAAAAGGAAAGCACTTAATTCGTTACGGTACACTTATCTCGTTGACTCTAAAATCGAAACACTTTAAATACGTAATTAAATGCTTGTTCTTTTCTCCGGTGAGGGGGACCAAAAAAGGTGTTCCCGCCAATAACTCAATCACAAATAATCACTGCACACAACTCACAATAAAATAAAACTAGCGGACTGTATTACTAATTAAATTTTTAATTCACAAACAATAAATTGATCGAGAGCCGATATTTACACTACTCCTCTGATCGGCGTCTCGAACCCAACTCACAAGTTTCAAAACAAACCACATAGATGGCGCTTCTAGCGGCAACAACCACCTTTGAAAAACTTATGAGTTTGACTGTTTTTTGTCACTTTTATGAAAATTTATCTTTCAATTTTTCATTTTCCCAGGGGGTGAAAGTTTTCCAGGTATTTTATACCATTATTTCCATTCAGCAATATTCACCTAATTTAGTTTCTGATTAGGTAATTAAAAGAATGTTATATGAAAATAGCGGTTTTTAAGGAATATAAAAAGCCCAAAAGACATTCATCCATGTATACCAGCTATAAGAATTTAAAACTTTAAAGATATTATTGCACATTTATCATTATTAAAACCTAATGCTGATTATAACTATCATTATGAGAATGCACATTACAATATTTATTATATTTATCTTAATGGAGACTAGTTTACTAATTTTTACTGAAAGGAAATGGAAAATTATAAGTGCACTTTTATCATATATAAAAACCTTAATCATTTTAATAAAAACCAAATGCTTACAATATTAATTATCACTTAATATAGTTTATACAAATGTTAGTAGAGTTTACCAGTCTATACCAAGTCCAAGCCTTTTAGCATTTTATAAAAAGCTTTGTAGCTTTCTGTACACCCTAGTCTATTTTTTAATTTACTGTGGATATGTGAAAAGTTCGAAAAAATTAGCTCTATGGATGAAGAACTATAAGGCATGGAGTGGAAATTCATCATTAAATGTATGAATTCAGGATTCATTTCTTTATTATTTAGTGCTTTCCACCGAACTTTGGCTTTTGCATCTTTTGTTTTAAAGAAGCTTCTTTGAAATGGTTGTCCTTCAACTTCATATGCCAAGAGGAGTGAAAGAGAATTTGGCATGAAATCTATGAGACATTCCCTTTCCATTTCCTTTTGTGTTTCACTTAATTCATTTAATTCACTCATTTTTGTGCATTGGATCTGTCATACATGCTAAAAGGTGAAAGGGCTCTAAAGCCAAATTAATTTGTTTTTTTAACAAGATCTTTACATGGAATTAATTCAGAACAATGCACTAATTTCAGCCATTCAGAACAAGCATCTGCTCTGATGAATATTTAAGGCTTTGGCTACTTGTAGCTGTTGAAATAGATCCTTCACTTGTTTAAATAAATTAGTCATTCACTAATCTTTGAATTCTAATATCAATATCTTTTTCATGATTTTTGCAAATGTCAAGCAATGCAGGACTATTCTTATAAATGTGAAGATACATTCTATATGGTTGTTCCATCATACTTCGCTTGGCAACTGGTGTTTCACTTATCAGATGATGAATTTCGGAAATACTTCTGTATATCAACATGTTTAGTAATGGATATTGGAGCTTTATTTTCTGCCAGTAAGTTCATCCAATGTGCTGTACATCCATAAACAATCATATTAGAGTACAAGTGAAATGGAAACCCTACTTTGTGAAACTGATACTGAACATCTGTTGTTCTATTTATAGATGGAGAATAGAAAATATGGTAAAATTTATATGATTAAAGTACTATATCAGCAGCTTTAGAGAATTCTTTATTTCCCATCTCTTGATATATATATATGCATCAGTTACATGAAAATACAGCTTCAATCAATAGTATTTAAATACAGTTTAATAACTAGTAGAGTTTATTGTATCCATAGGTTTTTACCAGTAAAAACCTAGTTTTTACCATGTCCTGGTAAAAACCAGTTTTTACCGGTAAAAAGCCAACCCTGTAATAATTCCCATGTACATTGCATTGTATCTGTTTTTTCGAAAGGGAGTTGCAAATGAGTGGCATGGTGGTTTTCTCATTCATTCAAGTCTCACAATCCCAAAAGTGCAATACAAAAATGAAGTTTCCTCAAAATGCGACTTAATTAGTAAAATTATCTAAATCAGTATAATTCCCCCTTGATGTTATTAGGCACACAAATGCCACTTGCTATATTTCAACAACCGTGTGTGTGAAGTCACAGATTTTGCTAGTATATATTCAGCTTCTAAAAAAAAAATGTTTTCTTTTCTTTTTTAAAAACTAGAGATGCACTGATTAGTGATTTTGGCCGAATATTCGGCCTACAGGTGAACCGAATATTCAGTTAGCCGAATAGTAACTATTTGGTCGAATGCTGAATATTCAACTGATATTGTTGACTAGAAAAAAAGGGTCGCCAGGCGGGAATTTTTTCAAAAAGGGGACACTATTCTAAAAAAGGTACATTTTTCCAAAAAGGGAACACTATTCTAAACTAGTTGGATGTGCCAATCCCAAAACTTTCTTGTATCTTATACATCTTAATATTTCAAAAACTAGTTACACATGTTAATACTTCAATATTATTAGTTCAATACTATACCAACTTTGATTTTCATCTTAAATTTCCACTTCAGTCAATTAAACGAACTAAAACCGAGTTAATCTATATCATGATATTTGTTAAAATTAATAGTTTTTCCTTATTCTGTTGTTATTAGATGTTTGCGAATAGCCGGTTTAGCAGGAAGCGAGTTCCTGCCTTTGCACAAGCCGCCGATGGACAATAGAGCTACGAAAAATCAAGAAAAGTATACAAAAATCGCTATCACAGAGCCCCTTTTACCATGCAATATTTCCAAATTCAAGAGGACCTGTTGGCCAAAGCCAAAAACATGCACAAAAAATTTGCTTCAATTGTATGCATAATTTATACACTTTTCGATTGTACAATAAAGAAAATGGCACAAACATCGTTATTACAGCACTCCCCTTCTGGCAGATTTTTTTTCAAATTCAGGGAGGACTTGTTTGCCATAGCCAAAAACATACACAAAAATGTTGGTTCAATTCTATGCATAAATTCATACACTTTTCGATGGTACAATAATGAAAATGGCACAGAGATCCAATTATAGTGCCCCCATCTGGCAGAATTTTTTCAAGTTCAGGGAAGACTTGCTTGCCATAGCCAGAAACACACACAAAAAATTTGGTTCAATTATATACATAACTTCATACACTTTTCGATGGTACAATAATGAAAATGGTACAGATATCGCAATTATAGCTCCGCCTTCTGGTGGAATTTTTCCAAATTCAGGGAGGACCTTCGTGCCATGACCAAAAACAAACACAAAATATTTGTCTCAATTCTATGCATAACTTCATACACTTTTCGATGGTACAATATTCAAAATGGCACAAAAATTGTTATTACAGCGTCCCCTACTGGCGAATGTTTTCCAAATTAAGGAAGGACTTGCTTGCCATAGACAAGAACTTAAAATAAAAATTTGGTTCAATTCTATGCATAACTTCATACACTTTTCGATGGAACAATTTTCAAAATTGCTATTACAGCGTCCCCTACCGGCGAATTTTTTCCAAATTCAGGGAGGACCTGCTTACCATAGCCAAGAACTTAAAATAAAAATTTGGTTCAATTCTATGCATAACTTTGTACACTTTTGGATGGTACAATATTCAAAATCGCCATTACAGCGACCCCTACCGGCGAATGTTTTCCAAATTCAGGTAGGACCTGCTTGCCATAGCCGAAAACTTAAAATAAAAATTTGGTTCAATTCTATGCATAACTTCGTACACTTTTGGATGGTACAATATTCAAAATCGCCATTACAGTGACCCCTACCGGCGAATGTTTTCCAAATTCAGGTAGGATCTGCTTGCCATAGCCGAAAACTTAAAATAAAAATTTGGTTCAATTCTATGCATAACTTCATACACTTTTGGATGGTACAATATTCAAAATCGCTGTTACAGCACCCCCTACCGGCGAATTTTTTCCAAATTCAGGGAGGACCTACTTGCCATATCCAAAAACTTAAAATAAAATTTTGGTTCAATTCTATGTATAACTTCATACACTTTTGGATGGTACAATATTCAAAATCGCTATTACAGCGCCCCCTACTGGCGAATTTTTTCCAAATTCAGGGAGGATCTGCTTGCCATAGCCAAAAACTTAAAATAAATGCGATATTTTCCCGGGGTCAACTAAATTGCCACAGTGCGCATAGGAAGTGTTAAAAAGGCAGCCGGGTGCATCGGAAGGATTTAAAAGAGCCGCCGGACGCAAAATAGAAATAAAAAGGGCCGCCGGGAGCTGCACCCTGCTAAAGCGGCTTAGAGTCAACACTAGGCTGACCAAATACTTTTATATTTCAAAGTTTAAAGGTATTAAAATATTTAATTTTAAAGCAATTTTACATAACATTTAATACAAAAACTTACATTTCGATAAATAGGAGATTTTTATAAGTAAACTTAATACTGAAAAAAATCTGTTTTAAGTTATCTAAGAAGTGGATATAATTATAAAACTCAGAATAACTTTTATATTCCTTTGAATTTAGCAAGGAAGTTTTTAAATGCATCATAGATTAGCATCTGGAGTGGGCGATCATTTTTAGAGATTGTAAACATAAAGGTTGTTTTTTAAATCTTGCAACAAACTTTCGACAGGGAATAATATGGTCAAGACAAACATTTTTTGAACAAGAAACAAAATCTCAGCCCTTTTGTTCCATCAAAATTACAATGCATTCAATCAAAAACACTGGTGGTGTAACTACAAGCCGAAAATGAATTTTCGTTCACAACTTTATCAATAATGAAGACATTTTATTGAGATTTGTTTCATATTAATTTTGCTGGTATTAAATGTGATATCATTGAAAATGACTGAATTTTTGCCAGTGACACCGTATAAATACTGTCAACAGCATAAATAAATGAATAAAGGAATGTCTAGCTCATAGTTGTTTAGATATGAATGGTTGCAATTTTCAGCACTTCATCATATCATATTTCACAGAAATCAAAGCATCTGTTGAAAATATAGTTATGATATCTTCGTTATTATTAAAGTAACAAACGAAATTCCAAGTTTGACCTCGAGTGAGATGAGATACACTGTATTTATGACTCAATAAGTGGATTGCAATTATGTTTTCCTCGACAAAAATTGCCCGTCTTGATGTTTATTCTCAACCCTGAAAGAAACACCCTTTTTTGTTAAAAAGTAAGAAACAGATTATTTAGTAGACAATGTTCAAGAACTTGCATTTATACATCATTAGTTCCTATGCAAATCATCATTAATGGTTAATTTTCTTAAGTGATAGTTAATAAACAGCAAATAATGTAAAAATATTCTTTTTTATTTAAATATGATTCTGTTTCTAATTATTCTGAATACCTTTATAAGTTGACAGTTAAAAGTAGAACTTGTGTAAAGTTTTTAAAAATATGCTTTAAAAGATTTTTTAAGTACTCTGTTCAGCTGAATAGTTTGATATTCGACCAAACCGAATATTCGGCATACCAAATAGATTAATATTCGGCCAAACCGAATATTCGGTAACATGGCCGAATACCGAATATTCGGTGCATCCCTAGTAAAAACTCACTCTTTGTCTGCTGCAAATATGATGACTTTGACCAAAAGTTACAGTTTTACTTTATAATTAATTTATCAATTGCATTTCTTTTTCTTTCTCCTTTTCCAAATATTTTATTCATTATGTTCATAGATAACTATATGTTAAAGAAAAATATTTTCAGCGATGTTCCTTAATATAAAGTGTACAAAGTTACCTAGTGGTCTGGGCTGATTTAGTTCATCTTTATTATGCACTTTCGATTTTTCATAAAAATCTTTGCCAAATTGCTTGGCATGATAAGATGGGTTTTATCCATACAAGATTTTTTTCATACTCTTTCCTTTGCCAATTTCTAAATTAAAAGACAGTGCACCAGGGTTGGTAAAAAACCCGTTTTTTTTTTTTGTTGTTTAAACCGGGTTTTTTAAAAATATAATTTCCTATTACATATACATGCATATTTATTGATAAAAATAAACATTGTTGGATATATAATATAACTTCATTTAAAATAATTAAAATTAAATAATTACAATCAATTATGTAGAAAATTGAAATCATTTAAAATTAAAACATCTTTAGTAAAAGCTATGCCTTATGTTCCATGAATAAAACTGCTCTACATAGTGAAACATTGATACCTTGAAAATCTTAATGAACCGAATAGTAACTATTTGGTCGAATGCTGAATATTCAACTGATATTGTTGACTAGAAAAAAAGGGTCGCCAGGCGGGAATTTTTTCAAAAAGGGGACACTATTCTAAAAAAGGTACATTTTTCCAAAAAGGGAACACTATTCTAAACTAGTTGGATGTGCCAATCCCAAAACTTTCTTGTATCTTATACATCTTAATATTTCAAAAACTAGTTACACATGTTAATACTTCAATATTATTAGTTCAATACTATACCAACTTTGATTTTCATCTTAAATTTCCACTTCAGTCAATTAAACGAACTAAAACCGAGTTAATCTATATCATGATATTTGTTAAAATTAATAGTTTTTCCTTATTCTGTTGTTATTAGATGTTTGCGAATAGCCGGTTTAGCAGGAAGCGAGTTCCTGCCTTTGCACAAGCCGCCGATGGACAATAGAGCTACGAAAAATCAAGAAAAGTATACAAAAATCGCTATCACAGAGCCCCTTTTACCATGCAATATTTCCAAATTCAAGAGGACCTGTTGGCCAAAGCCAAAAACATGCACAAAAAATTTGCTTCAATTGTATGCATAATTTATACACTTTTCGATTGTACAATAAAGAAAATGGCACAAACATCGTTATTACAGCACTCCCCTTCTGGCAGATTTTTTTTCAAATTCAGGGAGGACTTGTTTGCCATAGCCAAAAACATACACAAAAATGTTGGTTCAATTCTATGCATAAATTCATACACTTTTCGATGGTACAATAATGAAAATGGCACAGAGATCCAATTATAGTGCCCCCATCTGGCAGAATTTTTTCAAGTTCAGGGAAGACTTGCTTGCCATAGCCAGAAACACACACAAAAAATTTGGTTCAATTATATACATAACTTCATACACTTTTCGATGGTACAATAATGAAAATGGTACAGATATCGCAATTATAGCTCCGCCTTCTGGTGGAATTTTTCCAAATTCAGGGAGGACCTTCGTGCCATGACCAAAAACAAACACAAAATATTTGTCTCAATTCTATGCATAACTTCATACACTTTTCGATGGTACAATATTCAAAATGGCACAAAAATTGTTATTACAGCGTCCCCTACTGGCGAATGTTTTCCAAATTAAGGAAGGACTTGCTTGCCATAGACAAGAACTTAAAATAAAAATTTGGTTCAATTCTATGCATAACTTCATACACTTTTCGATGGAACAATTTTCAAAATTGCTATTACAGCGTCCCCTACCGGCGAATTTTTTCCAAATTCAGGGAGGACCTGCTTACCATAGCCAAGAACTTAAAATAAAAATTTGGTTCAATTCTATGCATAACTTTGTACACTTTTGGATGGTACAATATTCAAAATCGCCATTACAGCGACCCCTACCGGCGAATGTTTTCCAAATTCAGGTAGGACCTGCTTGCCATAGCCGAAAACTTAAAATAAAAATTTGGTTCAATTCTATGCATAACTTCGTACACTTTTGGATGGTACAATATTCAAAATCGCCATTACAGTGACCCCTACCGGCGAATGTTTTCCAAATTCAGGTAGGATCTGCTTGCCATAGCCGAAAACTTAAAATAAAAATTTGGTTCAATTCTATGCATAACTTCATACACTTTTGGATGGTACAATATTCAAAATCGCTGTTACAGCACCCCCTACCGGCGAATTTTTTCCAAATTCAGGGAGGACCTACTTGCCATATCCAAAAACTTAAAATAAAATTTTGGTTCAATTCTATGTATAACTTCATACACTTTTGGATGGTACAATATTCAAAATCGCTATTACAGCGCCCCCTACTGGCGAATTTTTTCCAAATTCAGGGAGGATCTGCTTGCCATAGCCAAAAACTTAAAATAAATGCGATATTTTCCCGGGGTCAACTAAATTGCCACAGTGCGCATAGGAAGTGTTAAAAAGGCAGCCGGGTGCATCGGAAGGATTTAAAAGAGCCGCCGGACGCAAAATAGAAATAAAAAGGGCCGCCGGGAGCTGCACCCTGCTAAAGCGGCTTAGAGTCAACACTAGGCTGACCAAATACTTTTATATTTCAAAGTTTAAAGGTATTAAAATATTTAATTTTAAAGCAATTTTACATAACATTTAATACAAAAACTTACATTTCGATAAATAGGAGATTTTTATAAGTAAACTTAATACTGAAAAAAATCTGTTTTAAGTTATCTAAGAAGTGGATATAATTATAAAACTCAGAATAACTTTTATATTCCTTTGAATTTAGCAAGGAAGTTTTTAAATGCATCATAGATTAGCATCTGGAGTGGGCGATCATTTTTAGAGATTGTAAACATAAAGGTTGTTTTTTAAATCTTGCAACAAACTTTCGACAGGGAATAATATGGTCAAGACAAACATTTTTTGAACAAGAAACAAAATCTCAGCCCTTTTGTTCCATCAAAATTACAATGCATTCAATCAAAAACACTGGTGGTGTAACTACAAGCCGAAAATGAATTTTCGTTCACAACTTTATCAATAATGAAGACATTTTATTGAGATTTGTTTCATATTAATTTTGCTGGTATTAAATGTGATATCATTGAAAATGACTGAATTTTTGCCAGTGACACCGTATAAATACTGTCAACAGCATAAATAAATGAATAAAGGAATGTCTAGCTCATAGTTGTTTAGATATGAATGGTTGCAATTTTCAGCACTTCATCATATCATATTTCACAGAAATCAAAGCATCTGTTGAAAATATAGTTATGATATCTTCGTTATTATTAAAGTAACAAACGAAATTCCAAGTTTGACCTCGAGTGAGATGAGATACACTGTATTTATGACTCAATAAGTGGATTGCAATTATGTTTTCCTCGACAAAAATTGCCCGTCTTGATGTTTATTCTCAACCCTGAAAGAAACACCCTTTTTTGTTAAAAAGTAAGAAACAGATTATTTAGTAGACAATGTTCAAGAACTTGCATTTATACATCATTAGTTCCTATGCAAATCATCATTAATGGTTAATTTTCTTAAGTGATAGTTAATAAACAGCAAATAATGTAAAAATATTCTTTTTTATTTAAATATGATTCTGTTTCTAATTATTCTGAATACCTTTATAAGTTGACAGTTAAAAGTAGAACTTGTGTAAAGTTTTTAAAAATATGCTTTAAAAGATTTTTTAAGTACTCTGTTCAGCTGAATAGTTTGATATTCGACCAAACCGAATATTCGGCATACCAAATAGATTAATATTCGGCCAAACCGAATATTCGGTAACATGGCCGAATACCGAATATTCGGTGCATCCCTAGTAAAAACTCACTCTTTGTCTGCTGCAAATATGATGACTTTGACCAAAAGTTACAGTTTTACTTTATAATTAATTTATCAATTGCATTTCTTTTTCTTTCTCCTTTTCCAAATATTTTATTCATTATGTTCATAGATAACTATATGTTAAAGAAAAATATTTTCAGCGATGTTCCTTAATATAAAGTGTACAAAGTTACCTAGTGGTCTGGGCTGATTTAGTTCATCTTTATTATGCACTTTCGATTTTTCATAAAAATCTTTGCCAAATTGCTTGGCATGATAAGATGGGTTTTATCCATACAAGATTTTTTTCATACTCTTTCCTTTGCCAATTTCTAAATTAAAAGACAGTGCACCAGGGTTGGTAAAAAACCCGTTTTTTTTTTTTGTTGTTTAAACCGGGTTTTTTAAAAATATAATTTCCTATTACATATACATGCATATTTATTGATAAAAATAAACATTGTTGGATATATAATATAACTTCATTTAAAATAATTAAAATTAAATAATTACAATCAATTATGTAGAAAATTGAAATCATTTAAAATTAAAACATCTTTAGTAAAAGCTATGCCTTATGTTCCATGAATAAAACTGCTCTACATAGTGAAACATTGATACCTTGAAAATCTTAATGAACAATCTTTTGATTACTAGTACTATAAATAAATATATGGTGTAGTTTCATAAAAAATAATATATTTTGCCATGGCTATTCAAAATAATTTCTTTGAAATATTTGCAATCTGAGATATTTGATTTTTCTGTTAGAACACTACATGAACAGTTATTATCTTTTATTGAAAGTAGAGCTTTTTATAAAGAATTCCTGGAACAATTTGAATTTAGCAGTAGAGTATTTACACGTTTCAAGAAGTATTGTGTATTGTCATTTGAAACTTCTCCTCAGAAACTCCCAGGTAAAAAAAAAAAGTACAGTAAAATAAACAGAAATGCCTATTTACCAGTTTTTAGACTACTGAAAACATTGTACATAGCTGCCAACTTGTACGGATTTTGTACTAAGTGTACGGTTGTACGGATGAGTAGTACGATTGTACGGTTTTGTGCATGGAAAAAACGGTCGCGGGAAAATGGCAATTTCGTGAAAGGATCGCGGAAAAAATGCCGATTTCGTCAAAGGATCGCGGAAAAAACTCCGATTTCGTCAAAGGAGCGCAGGAAAAACATAGATTTCGTGAAAATATCGTGGGAAAACAGGCCGATTTCGTGAAAGTATCGCGGAAAAAACGCCGTTTTCGTCAAGGGTAGTGGTTATTCTGATCCGGATTTTCCGAAAATTTAAGGCATTCTTTTCTGAAATTTTCAAAAATTCGGACATAAAAAATCGCGAATTTCGACAAACGGTTGCCGAAAAAAATTAATTTTGCCTATCGTTTTCAGGAAAAACGCAAATTTCGCCAAAGGATTGCGGAAAAAACGCAAATTTCGTCCGAGAAACGTGAAAAGACCGCAAATTTTGTCGAAAGATCGCGAGAAAACCGCAAATTGCTTTAAGAGATCGTGAAAAAACGGCAAATATCGTCGAAAGATCACGAACAAACGGCAAATTTCGTCGAAAGATCGCGAAAAAACGGCGAATTTCGTCAAAGGACCGTGAAAAAACGCATAGTTAGTGCCCTTGAGTGGATTTCTCCATCCCCCGCCCCCTTGCTATAACTTTTCAGAAAATTTGAGGTGAATTTCAGAATTTTTTTTTTTTTTTACTCAGAATCAACCCTGGTCAAGGGAATATAGTATAGAAAATATTATTATGAAATGATATTCTTTTTTTCAATGCATATGCATTTGTTATGTACTGTTTTAAGTACGGAAGAATACGTCGCAAAAATTGTAAGGTTTTCAAAAATGACATGTTGGCACGTATGCATTGATCTTAAAATGGACAGTAGTTTTATAAAAGCTATCATCCACTAAAACATTTAAACAGCCATCAGACTTACTGAATACACAGGTTTTTTTTTTCTAAGCTATGTTATAATATGTATTACTTTTAAATTTCTAAACTAAAAATTAATAATTATCTTTTTAGGTATTTTTATGAGACTTTTTTCTATTATGTCTCAAGCAAACCTTATCTTGATTTTTCCCCCATTTTTTTTGTCAGATCTAAATAGTGGATTCGATTATGCAATAAACGATTTAAATATATCATATTGCATATTTTAGTTAAAAGTAAACAGGTGCTTCGCTAGCACCCAATTTTTCAATGTCCTCTTATTTGACTTCATATCTTGAGTTTCTTTTTTATTCTTAAGGCTGTTCTCAAATCCAAAAGGACAACTTTATGCCATAAGTTTTCATTTATTTTTGTTCGGAAATGCATGAAACTAGCAGATGCTGTTGTTTAGAAACTATGTACTGGAACTGTGCTTTTCGGTTTTTTTTTTTTTTTTTTTTTTTTTTTTTTGTAAACGCAATAGATCTTTCAGAAAATAGTGTCAAAGTGGGTGTTTTGAACCAAATTTCCACACGAAAGAAGAATAACCACTCAAGGAACATTAAAAACATCTTTGTCACATGATCAAAATTGCTTATAACTCAAGAGGTAATTTATTTATCAACAATGGAAAACACAGTTCAATTCCAAATCGCTTCCATGGCCAGGCTTTCCAGTTTTATATCTTTCCGTTAAAAAATGAATTTGTAAATGTGTCAATGTTTTGCGCTTATTGAGTAGAACAGTTGAGAAGCAGCTTAAAAGATTAATTTCCCCAATCAAGAAAATTTTCTTTTACAACTTGACTGAAATCTTAAAGGTCATTTTATGCTATTTAATAGTAAATAATCTGTGTTTTCTCAAAGGAAAATATTTTATTAAAAATATTGAATATTTTTAATCTATTTAATCTTTGCTAAATTCACATGTTTTAAATTTTCTCTTTAGAACTTCAGATATGTTCATCAACACATGCAATTTGCATTCTACATGCATACAAATATAACCTAGACTCACTATGTCTCAAGGTGACTGCTGGGATAACACTGTTAAAAGTAGAAATTATTTATATCTAATAGTTTGAAACACTTAAATTAAAAAAATGAGAAAATATTATATTAGATTTTTTCTAAAAAAACAGTTGGTTAACCAATTTGTTTGAACCGTGCCAAGCCTACTGGTAACAGAATAAAATCATAATGCGAAACCCCAATCCCAATGTAGGAATGCAAGAAAAACAAAGGCTTATTAAACCCAATAGCCATGATACAGCAAAGAAAACTCACAGTCAATCATTCATTAGCATACAGAAGAAAGAGTAACCAATGGAGAATAATTACTTATGATTATGACATCATTGAGGCATTATGTAATGCTTAGTAAATCTTAACTAATCAAGCAATCTAAGTAATAAAACTGTATTTTTAGCTCAAACCTGCCATTTTGGCTATTTTTAAAAATAAAAGGCTTAAAAAAATGAAGAAAGAAACCTAACTACTTATTTTTTTCTTCCCAGTGAATTTTAGAAAAATTAGTTAGTCTGCCATGTACATTTAAAGTTTATAAGAAAAGTTTGATTGATTTAAAAATGTTTTGTCACTTTATAGATTTATTAATTCATCATTTTTCTAAAGCTTTGCTTGTAGCTTCTGTATAACTTTGATTTTGCGTTTTTCAACAATGTGTAAAATATATGAAAACATTAGGGAAAAAGAGAAAAAAACCAGCATGTTTTAAAAAAAAAAAAACCATTTGGTTTAAACCAAACAACCCTGCAGTGCACTAGTAAATTTATTCACCAATTCAATCATAAGGCGGCCAGATTACCTTGAAAAGTTGGGGAATTTTGATTAAAACATAGGGAAAGTCGGAGAATTTTTACTAAAACGTTGAAATTCACCAATCGCAGCACAAATTTCCCAAGAGAATGAGTAGAAAAGTCAAAGAAAATGAAAAAGTGCTGTCCATGCAGAATCAGCTTGTAGATGTTCTTCCTAAAAATCGACCAGCATCAAAACAGTAAAACTTACATATAGGGATGCAACGGATATCCGGCTGATTTTTCAATATCCGAAATACCGTTGGATATCCGAATCACAATCACCGGATATCCGACTTCTCTGCCGGATATCCGACAGAGTGCAGCGAAGCGAATATATAAGGATAACAGAAATCGTTTGACCCCAAACAATGCCGAACAATTTTGTTTATAATGTAAAATATGAAAGTAAGTTCACTATTCATGAGTAAAAGGTAATTCTCAAAAGTTTAAAGAATTGCCAGGTTTCCTAACATTGATATTTGAACTCTTTATAATAAATTTAAGAATTTACATTTACTTCTTTTAGAAAATTGTACCTTTATTTTCAGAATGTAAAACAAAATTTGAAGTTGTTTATTAAAGTATGACTTTATTAATTTTCTTTCTTTATTTTAAGTTTAACAATTAAACAGGCCTATTTTTAGAAGAAAGTGTTGTAATAGAATTTTTTTCGACTTCCGGTTTTCGACGGATTTAGATGTTTTAGGGGTCAGATATCCCAAAACATGTTTATACAAAATGTCTGTCTGTCCGTGTGTCGCCAATGTACCATCAAAAAGTGAATGAAGTTATGCATAGAATTGAACCAAATTTTTTGTGAATGTTTTTGGCTATAGCCAGGCGGCCCTCCTTTAATATGGAAACATTCCACTGGAAGGGAGGGGGGCACTGTAATCGCGATTTTTGTGCCATTTTCATTATTGTGATATCGAAAAGTGTATGAAGTTATCCATATAATTGAACAAAATTTTTTGTATTTGTTTTTGGCTATGTCCAGCAGGTTCTCCTTTAAACTGGAAATATTCTGCCTGAATGGGGCGCTGTAATAGCGATTTTTGTACCACTTTCATTCTTGTACCATCGAAAAGTGTATGAAGATGTATAGAATTGAACCAATTTTTTGGGGGTATGTTTTTGGATATGGCCAGCAGGTCCTCCTTCAATTTGAAAATATTCTGCTGGAAAGGAGCGCTATAATACGGATTTTTGTGTTATTTTAATTTCTTTACCATTGAAAAGTGTATGAAACTAAGCATAGAATATAACCAATTTTGTGTGTATATTTTTGACTATGGCCAGCAGTTTCTCCTTGAATTTGGAAATATTCTGCCAGAAGGTGGCACTGTAACAGAGATTTTTGTAAAATTTTCTCGATTTTTCGCAGTTTTTCTTTTTACTGTATATTGGCAGATCATGAAGCGAAGGGAACTTCACATTCTGCTAAGCTGGCTATTCACAAACAGCTGATGTACAACAGAATAACGAAAACATTATTGATTTTAATAAATATCATGATCGAGATTAACTTATTCTGATTAATTGACTGGAGCAGAAATTTTAGACCAAAATCAAAGTTGGTATAATATTGAACTAATAATATTGAAGTATTAACATTTAGAATTACTTTTTGAAATATTAAGATGTATGAGATAGAAGAAAGTTTTGGGATTGGCAAATCCAACTAGTTGTTTTTGTAACTTCATTATAAATATTTAAAATTAAAAGTAATATTCTTTTTACTTATAAATATAAAAATAATTTAACTTAAAATAAAACTAAACGTGACTTAGAGGAAAAACAATATTAAACAATTAACCCTGGTGTTGCTTTTCGGCAACATACCCAATTTAGGCTCTAAAATACTATCAGAATAATATTGAAGCTATAATGCCTAATGTTGCCAATAAAATACATTATGAAAATATTATTAAATCGATTTTCAACATTTAGATGGCAACACTTGTGCTGTTTAAGAATAAAGATAAATTTATTTTTTCAAATGTTGCTACTTGTTCTTTTTGTTTTGTTTGGAAGCTTGCGAAATACCCTATTTTGACCTGCAGTGAGCAAGTAAAATTTATTTCTTATTATAGTTCCTAAAATTCTTGTGTGTTTAATATTATAGAATTTTATCAAGGGAAATCATTTTTTCAATTAAACACCAGTATTGCCGATTAGTAACAAACTGTTTTTCAGATGTAAACTATACTTAAAACAAAATATGATTTTTAAAAGTATTTTTACCACGATTTATTTAAAAAGTGAAAGCCGAAAAACATTATTACAATAATTTTTGAAAAATCAGGCATTTAAGGGTTAAAACAGAAAAAGGGCATCAACTAAACCTATGTTTGGAGAAAATAACTCTTTAATCATGGGTATATTAGTAGATATTTTATGTTAAAATTATAAAAAGAAAGTATGTAGTATTTCATTGTACAAATTAATTAATTATTAGCAATTATCAATACAGTCAATCCCATATTCAAATCCAGTAGCAATTATCAGCATTTCATTGTACAAATTGCAATATTATTAATATACATTACAGGGCTTGAATTTCGAGACGGGATGGCAGGATTCGTGCCCTAAATATTATTATTATGCCCTATTGTGGGCAGGCGGCTCAAGTTTCTAAAAAACCATTTTCCAAAAATGTTTCTTTGTAAAACGATGATCAAGTCGCAGGACCGACTGACAAATTTCATGATATTTTCTATCGATGGGCAGATTTCACAGTTTCTTCTTATGACAGATTGACAAAATTCATGGTGGTTTTTCTGTATCTGACTGAAAAATTTTGCGCCTTTTCTCCACGACCGACTGACGAATTTCACAATTTTTTCTAGAGACCGATCGTTGAATTTCATAATTCTTTTTTTCTTGAGATCAATTGATAAATATAGCAATTTTATTGTGTGACCGATTGGCAAATTTCCCTGTTTGTTCATAATGATGAAAGTAACGATTGTTTCTCTGCATACTGCATCCAATTGAAAATTTTCGAGTTTTTTCAGTTTGCACTTCAGTTTTCATCTTGCGACCGGTCCACAATTTTTTTATTTATTTTCACCTTGATTGATGAAATCGGCGATATTTTTTTTTATGACCGATTTATGTATTTTGCGATGTTTTTTCCCTATGCCCAAAATAGGAAATAACTAAAAGGGCAGTTATGGCCACTGGAGACTTGAGCCCTGCCAAATTGGCCAATAGTCGGCACTCAACAAAATGAAATTACACTTGTGGTGCACATGAAGAAAAAAAAAATGTTTGAACTTAAAAAAACATCTTTAGAAATAACAAACTAGTTGATTCTTGCAATTTACAGATTAGGACATGACTTTTTGAAATCAACCTTTTATCGTGTAATAGAAAAAATCAATTGACTATTTCCTTTTCAAACTTTGGATATGGATTTAAAATTCCAATGCATAGAACATAGTTCAATTAACGAAAATACGAGGGATTACAGTTTTGGCTATAATTCCATTAAAGATAAAATAAGTTTGTTCAGAAGTGACATACAATCACCATAGGATATTGACAATAGAATCACTGATATGCATTATTCATGCAAGTAAGTTAAAAATTAATGCATATCAGATTTTGCAAAGTTTTTTAAAAATTTTTAACAGAGCATAACCATGCGTTTCCGATAATTTCTAAAGTTATAAAAGTTGGTCTGTGCTGTTTGTCAAAGATGTAACTTGTGAAAGAGGCTAAATCATGCAAAATGGAATAAAATCTAAATTAAGAAATTCATTTAACAACCCAATTGTTAATTGCCCATAACATTAGGTGAAAGTTAAAAAATAGACATATATAAAACTTGATTTTGTTCCTTTGTTTTAATAAAAATAAACATTTTGGATAATTATCTTGAGTTGTTAATTTAAATTATTTCAATGGTATTTTGTCATGTCTGTATAAATGTAATTCTTTAAGTGGCACATAAAAAATAACAGGGTTTAAAGACATTTTTTTTCCCTTTCTAACAATTCAACTCCCCTGCATTTTTAAATGTTGGGTGGGAAACACTCCCCCTGGGGAAAACTTGAATTTCAAGCCCTGATATTCAAAGAAATATAGTTTTTGTAAATTACATTTCAATACATTTAAAATGTTTTAATGATGTGTGAAACATGTTTGTAATTTATTGTCTGAGATGGCATTATATAAATAAGTAGGGGAGAGTTGGGAGGAGTGGGACAGATTTCACAATTTATTTTTTAATTCACTACTTATGTTTTACCAAGAGTACAGCTTATAAAAATCTAATAGTATGTTACTTAAGCTATGTTTAAAAAACACAAACACTGTGAAATACAAGCAACTGGCTTTTATTTGCATGTTTTAAAATGTTAACATTTTTGTCCCACACCTCCCTCACACGAGGGAGGTATGGGACGCACATGAGGGAGGAATAGGATACTGTTTGAAAAAAATTAAATTAACTCATATTGTATTTTAATAAGTCAACACTGAAAGCAAAGTAGGACTGGGCTCGGCTGGTACCACAAATTATTTGTGGTTGAGGCAATTTCATTATGATATCCTTTTTCTCTACTTCACTGAAGTCATTTTCTTGTGGGAAGTGAAATTTTTCTTTTTCATCATTTTTGAATATGATAAACTCCTTATCACTGTCTATATCCTCAACTCTGCCAATATAATAAACAACTGTCTTCTTCGTCAAAAATTTAACAAGTACAAACTCATTTATCCTAATTTTGGATCATCAGTTAACCAATCAAATTCTTCAGCAATTTCATTATCATTGTGAGTAATCAAATCAAAAGTCTTCATCTGTAGAGTCATGCAACAAAAATTTTCCATCAATGGAATCATCAGGTAATTCATTCGCCTTTTTTCTGTTTCTTCCTTTTCACCTTAAGAGTTTTCTTTTTACACAATCTCTTCTGCTTTTTATCAGCAGCTATTTTTTTTAATTTCTTCTTTTTCTGGTGTGTCAGTGATGATTTTTGATCTTTCCTTTTTTCTGTCTTTCTTTATAGTTTTTGTGGTGATGCTTTGGGATATGGGTGTATATCGGAAGGACTCAAAGGTATTTGAGAACATGTCCCATTCCTCCCTCATTGATGCTGTCCCATTCCTCCCTCTGTTGAATATTTTTTAAAAAGGCTTATCATATATAGCATACTACATTTAGGCTTTATTTGACTGCTGGTTTACAAACACTATATCTTTAAGTTTATTATACAATTATAATATTTTTATTTTAAATATATTATAATTGAAACAAATCATTGAAAGAATAAGAATTTGTACTTACTTCTGAGGTATGAAAATAAAATTTTCCCTTTTAAATACAAACAATAATACAGCTGGTGTAGCAATTAGAATTAAACATGAGGCTATAGATGCTCCATCTAGTGGACAAATTAGAACTAAATTCTAACAGTTATTTTGGACATAAATGCTGCCGTCCCACTCCTCCCACTGTCCCATTCCTCCCAACTCTCCCCTAATTCACCATATAACTAAAAACATATCTAGTGCCGGATATCCGATCAGATATCCGAATCCGGCAGACAAAGGAGCTTCGGATATCCGGTATCCGATATCCGGCAAAATCAATATCCGGTGCATCCCTACTTACTAGAGATGGGCAATATCGTTCCTTTTAAGGAATCGTTCCAGCCGGAATCGTTCACCGAAAGGAACGAGTTCATTGGAGTCGTTCCTTTCGGAATCGTTCCGAAAAAAAGGAACGAATCCGAGAAAAAGGAACGATTCCGAGAAAAAAGGAACGATTCCGAGAAAAAAAGAACGATTTTGAAAAATAAATGATTCCAAGGGGAAAAAACACTTCCGAGATAAAGAGAATCACATGCAATCCATAATATTTTTTACTAATTTATTTTCTTATGTACCCATCCATTTTCTTAGGCATCCAGTCGCTTTAATTTTGTAATGTTTTGGACAGATGATTTTGTTTTTAAGAGTTCATTTCATTGATCAGTGTGTGCAATTAATTTGCAGTTATTTCCAACTTTATGATTTATGGTATAAAGCATAATTCTTCTTGGAAATTTAAGGGCGGTGCAAGGTCTATTCGATTTTCAGTGTAATCATTGGTTTCTCTTGAAAATATGTCGTCAAATGACCGTCCATTTATATTATTATTTTATACAGTGTGTCTTTACTCTCAACGATGTTCAGTGGCTAAGTCCTAAACAGTTAGTCATAGACCTATAGTTCCAATTACAAAAATGTTTTAAATAAGGTAAAAAATTATTCTGAAAGTCGTTTGGATCAATAAAAATATTTCTAAAAAAGTTACGAAATTTAATTTTTTATACGGTCCTCCGCCCTATAAGAGATATTTAGTAAAAATTTCCTGTTCTCTTAAAAGAAAGACAAAAAAAGTCCCATTCATCTAACACTAAAATTCATGAAGTTATACGAAACTTTGAAATGCAAGACTTATGCCACTTTTCTGCATCCGAATACACATGAGTTTAGCCATGCTTCTAGGGGTCGTAAACAAAGTGCTTAAAGTATTTGAAGGATTTATTTCATGTGTAGCTGCGCTTTGAAAGAAATCGTATTACGACAGATTTTTGTAAGGATTTGAAGCTGTTTCTTTTCATGATTTTTTTAACAAAAACTATGCTATTTTTATAAGCTTTTATTTAACCTATTAACCGCCAAAACTATAAGTAGGAATTTTCAAATTTCTTGTTGAAAGTCGCTTGTCACCATAAATTCAGAAAGGTAATTTCCGCTTTATTAAAATATCAAAATTTCTGCCAATAAATAAGGCAATTTTTTTAATTGTAAAATAGTGGCGACAAAGTAATTAATGTAAGCATGAGCAATTATTTTGACCGTTGCGTGAACGCAACACCAGCGGGTAACGGGTTAACTTGAAACGATCGTATGCATGTCTTTCCAGTTCAAAATTTGTACTCGAAATTCAACTCACTTTAAAATATGCGATCGAGGTTAAATTTTACATATTGACGTAAATCAGATGACAATGTAATATTATTATGATTTTCAGTGCTTACCATTATGTACTTATTTTACAGGGTAACACAAAAAATTTCGGATAGATTACTGCCAACAAGTTTTCTAAAAAGTTTTAGATTAGATAACACAAGACTGCGATGGTTGTGTTTTTTTATTTTTAAAATTATGTATTTTTTAAATTATGATTTTTATGTATTTTTTAGCGCTGAATCCGAAAATTATCTTCATTTTTAACCATCATGTCAGAATTTTTCGCAAATAATAAATTTCAAAATAGTAAATTTCAAAATTGAAAAAATAGCTAATGCTATAAAATAGAGTCGATGGTTGTATTTTTTAACTTTTACGACTGATTTGTATGTGCTTTTTAGCACTGAATGTAAAAATTACCTTCATATTTAACCATCATGTTAGACTTTTTTGTAAATGGTAAATTTCAAAGTTAAAAAATAGTGAAAATCTGATACTATAAAATGGATGTAAAACTTCTTTTATTCAATTTAATTTTATTTAATTCAAGAATTTACTCAATTTTTGGCTTATACTGGGATTCTTACAGCTAAACAGCTCGGGATCCGATGATGTGGGAAGGGAAGAGGTTCAATTATAACTCCAGCTTTGCGAAAAATCCTGACGTGATGGTTAAAAATGAAGGTCATTTTCGGATTCAATAGTAAAAAATACATAAAAATCAATTATCAAAAGTTAAAGAAATAACAATCACATCTATTTTATACTATCAGAATCAGATTTCCGAAAATTTTTCACTTTTTAGCTTTCAAATTTACGATTTGCAAAAACGTCTGTACTTTGTGATAAAAAATGAAGGCCATTTTTGGATTCAGTGTGTAAAGAATCGAGGCTGTTGCTTTTCAACATTTTATTTAACGAAAATTCTATTATTTTTTTCCTGTTATATGTTTAGTACAAGCTGTATATTTTGCATTAATATTTCAGAATGATTATAGATTTCAAATTTATAATGCAATGTTAATTTTACTATCAACTATATTTTTTATATATCTGAAGATTATTTATATTTCTAATAAATTTGTAAATGACCCCTATTTCGCAGCAAAAAATATGTTCCAAGTTGAAGCAGCCATTACTTCGGTCAGTTTTAGTCGTAGAATAATAGGACTTTTATTTGTCTTACTTGTAAGTGTAATAGGAAAGTTTTACTAACTATAACTTGAAGGACCGGGGGATCGTATAAAAAATTAAATTTCATAATTTTTCAAGAAATGATTCTATTGACCCAAATCACTTTTTAAATACTTCTTTACCCCCATTTAAAACATTTTTGTAATCGGAACTATATGGCTATGACTAACGGTTTAGGAATTAGCTATTGGACATCGTTGAGAGTGGATATCCTGTATAGGAAATTTTATTATTGCTCTGATATTTGTCACCAGGGTCTAGGAATTTTTAGTCTCATAGATTCCTCTTCAAAATCTACCTCTAGGTAATCTTAATTTCATTTCTCATTCTGAATCTCATTTTTCATTTGGATACTGGCCCTACTGGTTTGGATATGTAACTAGTTAAAGTAGATTGCATTTTTGTTCCAGTGTCCGTACTTTCAAAAACTTTATGCCCTTTATCGTCTTTCTCCTCAGCTCCCTAACTTTACGCACACAGGATATTTCGCATAATTCATCAACATTATTATCACCGCCTTCAGGATCTGGTTCAGAAGTGAAACACCCTATTCCATAGCAATCATCTTGTAGTGCAATTCAGTTATATATATATCAATTTTAATGCATTTGAAATAGCTTAATGTCATTAAAATGCTCTGCAAACGATTTTTTCCCGTTGACCATAATGTAACGAAATACTTTTGAGTGCCCCTGTAAATAAACTATTAATGCTACACTCTTCATATTGAATACCAAACATCCCATGGTAAACATCATTAACATATATCAATTGCATGGGAATCCGAGTATATTTACGGGAGTTAGGTATATTACACACTGAGACCACAGAACGACACAAAGCGCAACATGAAGTGCAAAAACCGGTCGAAACAAAGAATGAAGTTGTTGCAAACTTGTTTTAAACCAGTTTTTCTAGCGAATTCAAGCAACATGTCTTATGTGTCGCCTTAGTGTGTGACTTGCCTTAGAGCGTGAACAGACGGTCTGACGGACAGACAAGCCGCATTCATAAACACTAATTTTATTGGAAAGAGTTAAAAAGTAAAGCACGTTTTTGCACACTGTCTTTCCTGAGTGACTGATGTATGTCTTGTCTTTTACCCTAACATCGCTATTTGTGAACTGCTGTTAACTACGTAGAATTTCAATAAACTTACAACTCTTTTTGAATCTCCAATTTCACGAGAACCTACAGGAATTTCTCTAATTTCACACCCTCATCCGCCGTCACCCTCTCTCCACTTATATCATACAGACCTCAGTTCGGTGTGAGTGAATTGCAATGCTAATATGTTTGTTTGGATTGGGATCTTTGGAGCTTCATATCTCATGAAGTCATGGAACACTTGTGTTACACGAAAGGGTAGAAGTTCCTTCAGATGATTTGTAAACAGATTCATTAGCAGGGCTATGGCTAGTGATATTTATAAGATAATATTATATGCATTAATATTATAATATATATATAGTAATATATATGATTTTATTCATATATAGTACATATTATCTCCGCCAAAAGATATAGTGATTCACTAAACTTCAAAGTTCTATTTCTTTAAATTTGAAATTTGCTAACATTTTAACTGAAAAACGGTTTATTGGTTTAATTAAATTAAACAAATTAAAAAGTATGTCCATTATTATTACAGAGTGTAGTACTATATAAAGAACTATCCTTTTGACGATGTTTCGGCCGTTGAATGAAAGATATCTATTGCAAACGTGTTATAGATAATACCAACCTTAATTTTTTGAGAATTTGACTATTTTTTATTTGGAGTTAAACTTTTTATTGTCAAAACTATTTAAAATAGATAAAACATTTTGTTAAATTCGAACTTTTCAGAAAACTTTATGTAATTTAAGAAAAAAAAAGAAAATAAATAAATAAATCTTCTAAGTGAAAAGAATAACAATAAGAAAGGAAAATACATAAAATATAGTATCGTATTTGCAGTAAGTTTTACCTCATTAAAAACGGAAAATTGGTATTAGGCTTGAAACATTAAATTTAGTTTAGCATGAAGGGAGCCTCGATTTGATCAAAATTAAACTCAGATATGTATTATCCATCACCACAGTAACAGGCATTAATCGTGGCATTGATTTCGGGATTTACGAGTATCAATAACGATCAAGAAATCTGAATTATTATAAGAAATTATTACGATAAACGATTTTTTTTTTTGCTTTTATTTTACGTTGAATTAAAACAAAGTCATAGTTATTTTAATTCTAATTATTTAGCAAGAAATAGAACTAAAATAACAATTGAAAAAACTGTACAAAATCACAATGTGCATTCTTTGGAAACCAATAATTAAATTCGTATATTGTAAAACTTTTTAAATGCAATATTAACCTTCCGCATACCAGACCGGTGCAACAGACCCGATAGATACATTCAAATTAATTTTTCACATTTTAAAAAATGAAAATTTTGTAAATATGTGACTTTTTCTGGAATGTTCTACTCAAAAGAATAGAACATCCCAGAAAAAACCCATATTTACAGAAATTTCAGTTTTAAAATAAATTAGAAATATCATTATAAATGTACCTGTCGGGACCATTGAACCCCTCTGGTAGGCGGAGGGTTAACATAAATCTATTAAACCGAAACAAGCATAAAATATGCAGCTTTATATATGTCGCAGTGTTGGAGAAAGTCCGATAATCTATATGTAGCACGTGATTTTTCTTTCCCGTTTTTATACTCAAAACGGCCATTAAGAGAGCGAACTGCGGTTAAATTATTTCAATCCCACCCACCACTGTTACTGTTATCTTATTATTATTATTAGACATTATGCTTTTTGAAATATTCATTATCTTAAGAAAGAAAGAAACGTTTTACAAAAATTCCTTGTTCTAACACATTTTACTCTATGTAATAAACCTCAATGTAAGTTGATTAAAACAACAATCATAGGGAGTTTCGAGATTTTTTTAATCATCTTCAGGAGAGAAAAACAAGACGCCAAACTGTGGAAATAAAGTGGTACTCGAGCGCTCGTAGCTGGTCATATATTTATTTTGACAAAGAGGATTCTCAAATTGAAATTATGTTTGAGGAAAAAACATGAAATAGTGAAATATGCATGAAAGTGCTTAACTCTACAATTATTAAAATAATTGAAAATCAATTATTATCCTATTAAAATGCAATTTTTATGGCCTAGTGATGTATTTCTTACATTATTCAAAACTGTTTCTAGTCAGATTTAAAAAAATATTTTTCACTAGTAATTAAACAAGCATTTTCTTTGTTTTTCTTAAGGCTTTCTAAATGGACCGACTCCGAGGAATCGGTCCTTTTCGGAACGACTCCGAGGAATCGGTCCTTTTCGGAACGACTCCGAGGAATCGGTCCTTCTCGGAGTCGGTACATTTTGGACCGATTCCGAGGAATCGTTCCGAAAAGGACCGATTCCGAGGAACCGTTCCGAAAAGGACCGATTCCGAGGAGCCGTTCCGAAAAGGACCGAATCCGAGGAACCGTTCCAAAAAGGACCGAATCCGAGGAGTCGTTCCTTTTCGGACTCGTTCCGAAAAGGACCGATTCCTTTTTACAGAATGGAATCGTTCCTTCAGTTTCACTGCCGAAATCGTTCCTTTGGAGTCGTTCCTCAACAAATGACACATCTCTACTACTTACATAATAAATCTTCCCGGATAGCAGATATCTAATTAATCTTGAACACTTTCCCATCTCGAGCTCATATAGTATTTGTATGTCATTACCTCTGAATGGCAGACAAATTTTGTACTTCTGAGGTGTTCATTATCCAGATATTTTTTGTGTAGTGTATGTCATTGATGTAAAATACCAATTTGTTTAATGTCAATTTTTGGACACTTTCATATTAACTGTGTGGCAGCAGTTAATCGTCAAAGATTTCGTGTATGTATTGAACCAAATCTGTTTGACGTCATCCAAACAATTGCTAAATAATTTCTACTTGGAGTAAAAAATATTTGTGGATCGTAAAATGCTGCAAATAGATTGTAAAAAAATAAAAATAATCAGATTTTTTATTTTTTTCTTGCATTAAGGTACTGAATGGCTACTGATATTTATAGATTTCTAAAATAGTTAAACCTCTAATTAGATTATATGAAAGCACATAATCATTTTTATGCTTTAATAAAATCATAGAAATAATAAAAACTGCAAATTATTTCATTAGTTATATTTAAAAACACAAATAACATCAAACACATATCAGCTCTTGTATTTGTACTTTGTAAAAGACTTAATGTTTATAAATAATCGCATAAATCTAAACTTACACATTCTTATGTCATGTGCGTGCTAACCAAAGAATTATAGAAATTAATTCATACATACTTGTGAGTAAATATAATCATAAAAATGACAAGTCATGTGTGTAATCCATATTAGCTTCTCAAAATATTAAACATTAGCATTATTATCCACACAGTAGCCATTATTGGCATTTGGTACTTAAATTTCTTTCTTTCCTTTTTTTTTTTTTTTTTTTTTTTGAAAAAAGATCTACTGTCCTTGCCATGCTTAACTGATTTCTTTATTTGTTTTACTATGTACGAGTCCAAAACAGGGCTGCCAACTACTTCACATTGGTCTATTTCTACTAAATACTAGACCTTCCTTACTAGAAACTAATACGGTAGAAGATCTTTATAACGCAATTCTCCATATAAAGCACAACTTCTCAGATGTAAACAATGATCTTTGCAGTTAAAAAGCACTTGCATTTTCACACTGTAAAATATTGCTTCTCTCTAGATGACTAAATTTTAGTTCAACTTTATCTTCTAATTTAAGACCTTTTTACTGAAAAAGAAAGCTATTATTACAATAAACATTTTTGAAAATGTCTAATATAAAAGATGGTTGTGTCAGTTATATTTGGATCATGTTTATAAAGTAAATTTAGCAATGTCTGACCTATATTATACAAAAATTTATAATTTGGATAACTCTTGGTAACAAAGAATGCTGTATAAAGATATTCTACTGTATTTTGATATGTTTCAGACATATTTGGCCATGTTTACAAGGTGAATTTAATGATGTGATCCATATAACGCACAACTTTGCGTTTTTAGGTTTGCGTTATAAAGATCTTCTACTGTATATATATATATATATATATATTTCATATTTTGTAAAGAAAGGTACTCATGTTTCGTCATGTTCCTGATTTATTTTTCAATTTGTATACATTTTCCATTATAAATGTTATTATGATTTAAGTTGTGTATTCAGGGATCTGTTTCCCAGATAGCATGAACATTAGCAGCAAGTTTGATTTTTCTGACATTATCTTGCCGTGACAAATTTTAATTGAGAAATTTGCAGCAAATTTCCCGCAAGGTATTCCATCCCCACTTGCATGAGTAGTTTGTTGTGAAACTGATGGCAAGACTGTCTTTAACCTACGAAAGTGACGAAAGCAAAAAATCCCTCTGTTGAGAGAATAGACAATCAGCACATACGCAGAAATTTTATTCGGTCGGCTCGGCACCGCCTTTTCTAAATGCTATACTTATCAAGTACCAAAAAAGGCTCGTACTGAAAAGTACAAATATTACCTTAACTTCTTTATGATGATGAAAACGATGCATGCACCTTCTGATGGTGTCTTCGCATCAATAGAACCAGTGACCCGGAGCCGAACAATTTTTGATGCTCCAGCTCCAGCTCCGCTCCTAGAGAAAATACTGTGGCTCCAGCTCCGGCTCCAACTCGGCTCCGACTTCGCGCTTTTGAGTTGCAGATTTTAATTTACACGTTTAATTTTTTGCTCACAAATGCTTTTTACCTTCATTAAAGATCTGACAAAATGCATTTTTCTTCTCATCAAACTTCAAATGCTTGTTCAGAAAGTATGACATCTTTTAGCTTTTGCTTTTAAAATAGAAAGTTTGGTGGAATTTTAAACACAAAAATCTTAAATTTCTTCTACACTTTTCAAACAGCCAAAATTGTACAACTACACATGCAAACAACAGGCGGCCATATTTGTTTTTGAATAGTGTTGTCACTTAGTTCAAGTAGAAAGTAGAAGTAAAGTAGTGTTACCATGTTTCGAGAAGGTTTCCAAGGTACTAATAATAATAATAAAAACCTAAAAAATGATATAATTAAAATACTGAATAATGATGTACAGTAGAAGACCTTTATAACGCAAACCTAAAAACGCAAAGTTGTGCGTTATATAGAATTTTGCATTATATGGATCACATTTCACACATCATTAAATTTATCTTATAAACACGACCATATAAATCTGAAACATACCAAAATACATTAGGGTATCTTTATACTGCACTTCTTGTTACCAGGAATTATCCAAATTATAAATTTTTGCATTATATGATCATTTTATATTGTTTATTTTATAAACATGGTTCAACTATACCTGGACCCAATCATTCATTATATTACTCATTTCCAAAAATATAATATTTATTGTAATAATAGCAATTTTTTTTTCATTAAAAAGTTTTGAATTAAGGAGATAAAATTGAATTAATGTATCAAATGTAGTTTTCTAGAGAGTAGCAATTTTTACGATGTGGGATTTCAGGTGCTTCTTACCTGCAAAATTCATTGTTTACATCTGAGAAGTTGTGCGTTATATGGAGAATTGCATTATATAGAATCGCGTTATAAAGATCTTCTACTGTAATTAAAATATTTTAAGCCTAGAAATTTAAAAGACTGAAAAAAAAAGATTTAAAAGAATATTAAAAACTAAAGGAGCCCTGGAGCTGGGGAAAATTTAGAGCTCCAGCTCTGGCTCCAGCTCCAGGGAAAACACAGCTCTGGAGCGCTCTGGCTCCGGGCTCCAGCTCCAGCTCCGGGTCCCTGAATAGAACTGATCAGGTCTATAGACCCTTCCTAAGGGGTTAAACTTATAGTGTAACAGTTGTAAACAGATAGTGAGGCGTGGAAAGATTACTACTTTGCAGTATTTTTGATTACTTGTTTGCTGTTAATTTGCAATAAATTTGATACAGCATGAATTTAACTTGCACGACAAGTTAGCTGCAAGTTCAAAGTGACTTCGGCATTTGCGTTATCTTGCTGCAGCCTTGTTATGAACTTTGTCTTGCCATGCTGAGCTTGCTGTAACTTTTGCAGGTTTTCAAATCAAGAGTGCTGCAAATTTTCTGCAAATTAAAAATGCTATTTGGGTTAGGATTTAGAAAAATTCTATTATTTTAGAAAATTCTAAGTTCAAAAAGAAAAATATGGGTGCCAAATATAATTGCACTAGATATGAAAGAAAAAAGAGCAGAAATTTTCTGCTACAATATGTCAACTAAAAATAAAGTTATGTATCTTTTTTATGTAAAAAACTTTTTTACAAGGTGTATGTAACTTTAAAAAATGAAACAGAAAAAGGTTGAGCATCTCTTTTACAGGTTTTGATATATGAGACAAACAAATTTACAAGTTTTATATTTTTGTTAACAATATGTGTAAATAAAAAAATCCATTTACAGATATTACTGGAGTATTTACTTTATTGATAACTTTTATCTTTTTTCTTGTAGGAATCTAGAAATTCAAAGTCAAAGCTCCTCAAATGTCCTAGGTGTTTCCATGCTGCAAAAAGAATGAATGAAGATCGTTACATGTGCACTCATTGTTCTTATAATTTTTGTTCCAGTTGTTTAGATCCTTATTTTACGAGCCATATTTGTTTTAAACCTCAGATACCAAATATTGTAGTTGGTAGCAAGAAGAGTAAAAGAAACTTAAAAAGATTATAGTTTTACCAGAAAATTTTTTTTATCATACTTAAATATTTCATAAATAAGGCTCCATACAAAATCCAATTACATATAATTATAGAAAAGAAATTTTCAAAATACTGATACAAAATGTCATTTGAAAATTACAAACATGAAATAAAGTGGGGGAAATAACTTTTTTTCAATTATCAGAATAAAAAATTTTGTTAAATCTAATTTAGGGGTGTTATGTTTTTATTGTTTTAATGGAAGAAAAATTTAATTCAGTGGTAGCCTTATCCATTTTTTTCTGTAGTATTAAATGTACATATATTTGTTTTAATTTGTATATATATGTTTAAAATAGTTTCATACTATCTGTTTTAAAGTTCTGCAGGTCAGTAACTGATTTTACTTACCTATGCATTTTATGATTTGATTCTAACTGGAAAATGTTTTAACATGTTCTGTATTATATGTATATATGCTTTATTTTAAAATTGTTTTTTAGAATATGTTATTGAGTGCAATGCTCTCTTGTCAAGTCAAATAAAACTATGCTCATTCCACAAAATCCTTTGTAAATACTGTATAATAAAAATTATATGGAAATATTTACATTTGTTGTTGTCAGGGTCATATCATTTTTTAAATTTTATTTCATTTATCAGATTACAGTAGACTCCTGTTAGTGTCGGCTTCCGAGGGTAGTCATTTTTCGATTTTTGTCTGCAGTAACCAATGTAAAGATTTGAATGTGTAAAATGATATTTTTTGCAGAATAAATTGAATTCAGTTTTTGACAAATTAAATAGGCTAAAAGCTTAATAGGCTTAATGCTAAAATAAACAACTTTCTCTTTAATTTAGTAATTTTAGTTAAAAAAGCAAGTTAGTGTTAGTTTGTAAACAGAATAGGTAAAAAACTTGTCATATATAATTTATTATTAATTAATCTTTCATTTCTCTTTGTGTTATTTTGAAAAAAAAATAGGAAATCTATAGATCTCAATCTTGTCAAGTTCGTATCAGAAGTTTAAATATCACATCTGTAATAATATCTGTAATCATGCTCGAATTCAAATCGTAAATAACACATCAGAGGCATTTTAATATGATTAATTATGAGGAGAATGAATAAACATGATACTGGTGTCGAAAACGAAAGTCAGAAAATCGTAGCGCTGAAACATTTTCTTTTTTAACTAAAGATTTAATTCAGGTAGAAATACTATTTACAGTTATCTTACATATTTACACAAACTCAAAACCATATTGCATGGAGACACAGTTCTCCACGTTCATATTTCAATCTCGACAATAAAGTCACATTTTTCAATCTTAACAAAATCATTCCATCTTAAAACAACGTTGCATTCTATTTCGTTCTGTTTACAAAAAACAAGGCATTCTGGGAGTGCTCTAAGAGTTGAAGTAGAAGTAGAAATTACATTGCGCGTAGCGCGAATCTAACTGTAATTCTTTTTTCTACACGCTCCCCACCTAAACTCTTACAGAGTTCATCAATCAAAAATTCTATCATGAAAATTTAAATTCTCATATGTTCAGTGAACTCAGTAATCAGTGGTTCAGTGATCTATGATAATTCAATTTCAAAATTCAAATACACAAAATCAAATTCAAAATATCAAATTCAAACACAAAATATCAAATTCTAAACATAAAAGTATAAAATTCAAACAATATAGAAAAATAAAAAATATTACCTGAAAATTAACACAATAAAATTACATTTTTTTTTCTTTAAACAGTTAATATACTTACTTATACTAAACTCAAATAATACTGCATTTAAAGTAAGTAGAATTTAAAAAAAAAAAAGGGAAAGAAAACTTTTAGAGTTTTAAAAGAGATTAAAAAAAAAGAGAAGTCTATAAATGTTCATCAGTCTATAAATGTTCATCAATCTATAAATGTTCATCAATCTATAAATGTTCATCAGTCTAAAATTTCTAAAGAATATAAGTTCTAGAATTTTTTCGTGTTTCTCTTTTACGGATTCTACAAGTCTTTCGCAAAAGTCTCCCCACCATGCAGCTGTTTCAATATTTTTCTAAACAAGACATGTTTTAATGATGCTTTTCACCAACTGTCTTCCCTTCGGAATCCAATATCGGGATCGAATTTTTGTCAAAGTACGTGCAGTTTCTGCGTGCATCATTTTTTCATGATCTTGACGCACAATCAATACCGTTAACCATGAATGTCTAGGCAGAATGACTGGATGTTTTTCTTCCGTAGAAAGATCACCAAATTCTAGTCTTCCTCCTAAACGTATAATTTCTGCTTGATCTATGTATGGAACAAATTTGAATAGGGTTGAATTTTTCTCTACTGAATTATCATTTCTAAGAGACTCAAATTCTACTTTATAAAATTGCTTCTTATCACTACGGATTAAATATTTTTCTGCTTCTAATAATTCTTCAGCTGTTAGTGGGCCTCAAACTTCAGTAGACTTTTTTAACTTCAATATAAATCTTTTTACCCAAGCAGTTATTCTTATTAGTTTCTCCAAACTACTAAATTTGGTTATATCAATAGGATTTTTAATCTCTTCGACTATGCACTCGCATTGCAATATGTCATTAGGCTTCTTTCTGTATTCTAATTCATCTTCATCAATTATTTCTGTATCTTCAGATTTTGGCCAAAATTTTGGTGGGAAGCTAAGCCACTTTGTTCCGAATAACCAAGTCGGGTCATTGATGAGCTTGGAAACTTTTGCTCCTCTTGAGACAAGGTCTGTGGGATTGTCTGCCCCTGGGCAATGATGCCAATCAGAAGGAAAACTCAGCTTTCGAATTTCTTCAACACGATTTCTCACGAAGGGTTTAAATTTTTCAGGTGATCCTTTAATCCAAAAATGTTATCTTTGAATCAGTGCAGTAAATGCATGGAATTTCCAGATGTAGCGCCTTCAAAATACTGCAGCTTAATCTAGCAGAACATAATGCAGCCATCAATTCTTGTCTCAGTAAGGTGAGGGTTTTCAAAGGAGCTACTCTGTTTTTAGAAGCTACGAAGACTGTTCGAATGTCTTTTTCAGAGGTTTTTACACGTAAATTAGCAATAGTGCCAAAAGCTATTGTACTTGCATCTGAAAATAAATGCAATTGTAAATTGGTAATCTTCTCAGCTGGAATTTCAAAAAAATGTCGAAGAACAGAAAATTCAGATATCTGAGGAATTTCATTACACCATTCTTTCCAAAGAGAAATTAGATCTTTTGGGATAACATCGTCCCAGTCTATACCTAACGACCAGATTTTTTGCATCAAACATTTTATTCTTAAAGTGAAGGGTCCTAAGTATCCAATAGGATCAAATACTCAACCCAAAACTTGTAAAATATACCTCTTGGTATCAATTCTTTTAGAAGCAAATGTTGCTAATTCACGAGTGTCAAAATACAAAAAATCCTCTAGACTGTTCCATGCTATACCTAAAACTTTGTAAGGGGCATTTTCTGTTTCAAATGTTTCCAAATTATCACTAGAAATTGCATCATTATTTTTCCACAATTCTTTAAGGGATTTTGCATTAGTATGCCATTTATGTAAATGTATACTAGCTTCTTTGAAAATGTCTATAGACTCTAATGTAGTTGACAAGGCTTGCTCGACAGAGGATTGACTTCCAATGACATCATCTACATAAATGTTTTCATTCAAAAAATGTACAGTTTCTGGATACTTTTTGATATATTTCTTTAAGTGGTGTTTTATTGTAGCCGCTAACAAGAATGGACTACAATTAACCCCAAATAAAACTCTAGTAAATCTATATATTTGTGGGAGGTTGGATTCATCAAAAGGGTCTTCCGAAAACAAAAAACGAGAAACGTCTCTGTCTTCTTCATCTACCAATATTTGTAAAAATGCCTGTTTCATATCAATAGTAAAGGCAACTGAATGAAATCGAAATCGTAGCAAAATATCGAAAATTTCTGGGTATAAATTAGGCCCTGCGTGAAGACAATTATTAAGAGAAAGGGAGTTTAAATCATGAGCGGATGCATCAAAAACAATCCTCAATTTATTAGTTACACGGTCTCTTTTTATTACTTTTCTGTAAGGTAAATAAAATTCAACATGCCCTTTATCTTCTGACTTATGAACTAATTCTATGATTCCCTGATTTAAATAATCATTCAATACTTCTTTATATTCTAGGAATAATTGGGGTTTTCTAGTAAATCTTCTATTTAATTTAACTAGTCGAGATTCTGCGATTTTTCTATTATCATCCAAACGCCTTTTTCCAGTTTCCATGGCAATTTTACTTTATATCGTTTGTTTTCATATTTAATATCTGATTCGAATTGTTTCATAATTTCATTTTCAGAAGGGTCAGAATCTTGTTTAATATTAATAAGGCCTGAAGTTTCAAGATCCCAAAATTTTTTAATTTGCTCAGAAATTAAATTTTCTTCAACAATTACATTAAAAATCAATGAAGTTTGGTTTTCGCCTTTTTTACCTTGGAGGCACCAGCCAAAGATGGTTTCAACAGCAACAAGATTTTTGTTCAAATGTTTTACATTACCTGTTACTATTTTATAGTAATAGTCTGCTCCTATGAGAAGGGAAATAGGATCCTGACATTGTGGTGAGTCCACAAGGGTTAAATTCTGCAAAACGCTCACCTCTCTCAATTCATTTACTTCTGGGGGAGGGATGTCAGAACCAGAGATTTCGTCTGTTACTAAAGCTTCTATTTCTAAACTTGACTTCGAAAGATGCTTATTTTCCAATTTAAGCTTAACAACATCATAAATTTTTTGAATTGGGGTTTTACTTCCAAATGTAAAGACGGACAGTTTTTCTTTTCTCAATATTTTAAGTTGTAATTTGTCAGCAATTTCCCGAGTTAAGAAGGTTCGCATTGCAGCGGTATCCAACAATAATCGAACGACAAGTTCTTTATTTTTATTTTTTACTTTCGCACTGCAAGTCTGTAAGAAAATTCTATTTTATCCAATACACGAGATGGCCGAAATAATTTTGTTACTTGTTTCATTTTGTGCATTCGCTGCTTCCAAATTTTTATCCAGATAATTTTTATTAGTAGATGAATTATGTTGTTTACAAATAGCTCGACTATGTCTACCACCACACGTACAGCGTATTTTAGAAAAACACTCTCTAATTCAATGTTTTGGCATCAGACACAGAAAACATCTACCTTGTGATTTGAAAATATTTTTCTTCTTTTCAACATCAAATACACTGCATATTTCTGACAGATGGTTATTCTTACAAAAAATGCAATTTTGTTTATCTGTATTTTTTTTGTCTGAGACTGTAGTCATTAATTCATGTGCGGATGAAAAGTTTAATTCGTGTTTTGGAGGTTTCGTAAATTTCTGTCTGTTTACTTCTAATTTATTTGATTTTGAAAATGAAAAAGACAATTCTCGACTTTTAATTTCGGTTTGTAAGAAATTCAGTAGTTTGTTTATATCAGGGTTACATGATGACTTAATGTTTTGTCTATTAAATTCTAAATTTAAAACTGAGGGCAGTAATTTCAAAACTACCGCTAAAAGCATGGAGCTGTAAGCCTGTGGTTAGAGTCCCAATGTGGTTAAAGACCTTACGTTTATTTCAATATCGTCATGAAGTTTCTGTAATTTTGAAATATCATTTGACTTAAATACAGGAGATAAATTTAACAATTTATTCATGTGATGATTAATTATCATCTCTTTATTGCCAGATCTACTTTCAAGAATTTTAAGTGCGGTGTCATAATTTGATTCCGAAACTTCTAACCCTTCTATAGCATTTAAAGCGGATGATCCTAAGTAACTTTGTAGATAATTATACTTTTCAATTTTCGTTAATGAATTATTTTCATTTATAGAAACTTTAAAAGTGTTCCAAAAGTTTGTAAATTGTGTGTAGTCCCCATAAAATTTCTGTATATTCAGCTTGGAAAGTTTCACATATTTAGTTTCATTATGGGGTAGAGAATCATTAACTGAATTATTACCCAAAGGAACAATATTTCTTTTATTTTCTTTAAGTTTCTTTTCGGCGCGAAAATTCGTTATAGATATTTTATCAGAATATTCATAAGTTGTGACCATATCGGCCTCGTATTCGTCTAAATTCAACAAAGGTTCTATCTTATTATTTATTTCATCTAAATTACATGTTTTAATTTTCAACTGATTAAATGTTTCTTCAAGGGAATCTATATCAATTGTGTCACTTTTCAAAATACTATCAATACTATTTATTAATTTTGTAACAACACTCCTTAAAATAGTTCTGTTTTTCTTAAACTTTTCGAGATCAGCCATTTTTACAACATCAGAATAAAATCAAAACTCTTACCTTGAAAAATCTTCCCGCTTTCAATAACATAAAAAAATAAATCATTAATATTTCACTCATTCGAATTCCCGGCCGATGCACCATGAAAAATAAAGGAGAAATAAATCTCTATCTTGTCAAGGTCGTATCAGAAGTTTAAATATCACATCTGTAATAATATCTGTAATCATGCTCGAATTCAAATCGTAAATAACACATCAGAGGCATTTTAATATGATTAATTATGAGGAGAATGAATAAACATGATACTGGTGTCGAAAACGAAAGTCAGAAAATTGTAGCGCTGAAACATTTTCTTTTTTAACTAAAGATTTAATTGAGGTAGAAATACTATTTACAGTTTCTTACATATTTACACAAACTCAAAACCATATTGCATGGAGACACAATTCTCCACGTTCATATTTCAATCTCGACAATAAAGTCACATTTTTCAATCTTAACAAAATCATTCCATCTTAAAACAACGTTCGTTGCAATCTATTTCGTTCTGTTTACAAAAAACAAGGCATTCTGGGAGTGTTCTAAGAGTTGAAGTAGAAGTAGAAATTACATTGCGCGAATCTAACTGTAATTCTTTTTTCTACAATTTGAACAAATTATCTTTTTTAGTACATCATTTTTGTATTTTTACAACATACTCGAAAATTTGATAATACTGCCAAACAGTCATTAGCAATTTTTTAATCTTGTGTTTTAGAAGGTAGAAAGTTTTCTTTCTCTATTATGGTCTTTTGTCACTGAATATTTCTTGATATCTTAATAACCGAAGCTGCTTTTTAAAAAAAGGATGGCCAAAAAGCAGTTTTGATTCTACTCGGTCATTTTGTGAAAAAATTGTCTGTATTATCCAATAAGTAGTACGCTTTAAGGCAGGGTTGGGGTTTTGGACGCCCAAAACTAGTTTTGGACAGGACATGTGGGTTTTACTGTCCAAAACTGTACTAAAGTGTCTAAAACTGTACTAAAGCGTCCAAAACTGTACTAAAGTGTCCAAAACCTTAAAAAAAGCAACATTCCACATGTAAGCACTGCACACTTATTAAACATATGAATAAATATAAATATCTCACAATATATTTTACTAACATTCCATTTAATTCTTTGGTAAATGAAAAAAAAGTTCAAATTTTTCTTATATCTGTGTAACATAAAAAGTTCTGTTTCTGTTAAAATTGAGTTATAATAATAAGAAATTCTTTATAATACCACACATGTAGTATAGGGAGGGGAGATTTGCTTAACACTAATGCTTTTGTTTCACTTTTTGTGCAAGAAAATGTTACAAAGAAATTTCTTTTAAATAATATTTCATTGTAAATTATCTTTTCTAGATTATAGGATAATGAAAGAAAAACACAAATATTTAATTTAAAATCTAGAAGTTATTTTTAAATTATGTATTTTTATTATGAATTTAATCTAATTCTAGTGAACATTCTATTTCTTAAGAGTTAAATAGTGTTGTTATAATAATAGTCATATAATAGTATTATAATAATAGTCAATATCTAAATATCTCATAATCAAACAAAATCAATTATTTTTATTTATACTATTTCTTAATATACACATATACATAGTTGCCAGCCGTAAGCTGGTTTAATCAGTATGCTGAACCTGAACTCCATTTATCAATTATTTCCAGTAACAACTCTCGGGACTTTCAGTAACAGAATCAGAATGTATTCTTCATAAAAATCATTATTACTTCTATTAACTACTATTATTTAAATGAATAACATTAAAATTATGATACATAATTAAATTTAATATCTTCTTAATGTAATTACTTTGTTACGTAGGGCAATTAGGTTGTTGCTACTAAATTGTTAGGTAGTATAACGTAGGGTAATTAGGTTGTTAATACTAAATTGGTATTTTTGTATTGTAATCTTTTTGCCAATTTTTTAAACTTTTAGCATTGTTCTGATAAATACAATTTTACTACAAAATATAGTTTTGGACAGTTTAAGACAGTTTTAGACAGAAGGAGGGTTTTGGACAGTACGGTTTAAACCATGGATTTTACCGTGGTTTTTACCGTTGTGTCCAAAACCTTGCCAACCCTGCTTTAAGGCTGTCCTCAACTGCTCTGCTCAACAAGCGCAAAATGTTTTGACACATTTACAAATTCTTTTTCTAACGGAAAGATATAAAATTGGAAGGCTTGACTATGGAAGCAATTTGGAATCAAACTGTATTTTCTATTTTTTGATCAATCAATTACCTATTGAGTTAGAAGTGATTTTGATCACATGACAAAGACGTTATTCTCCGTTCGCTGACTTTTTTTCTGCTTTCTTCGGGAAGTTCGGTTCAAAACGTCAACTTTGACACTATTTTCTGAATTGCGTTTGCAAAAAAAAGTGAAAAAACAGCTCGATTACATAGTTTCTGAACAACACCTGCTAGTTCCATGCATTTTCAACCAAAAATAAATTTCAACTTATCTTATGTCATAAAAATGCTTTTTTGGATTTGAGAACAAGCAATGTAAATAAGAAATGAATGGGAAGACAACTCTCCATTAACTGGAAATACGTCTTAAGGGGCTGTTCATCAGAGTGTTAGTGGGTAGCTGCCCAGGTACCCGCACAGCCTGTTTTTTTTTTTTTTAAATAAAAAATCCGGGTTTCTTTAAATATATTTCTAGAAAGGAACAAATGATGTATTTGTTAACAGTTTATGGTTATTTTGTTTTATTTATTCACTTCTTTGAATCTCATAAAATATATTTGTACTATTTACTTGCACTTTTAGATTGGGAAACCTATAATTTTAAAACGTTTTAGATTTTAATTTAAAACGTAAATTTAAGTTTTTCAATTAGCTTCAAGAGCATAATATTTACTAAACTTATTATATTTATTAAATTAATAATAATAGTATATGCAAAGAAAATATTTTATTTATGGTTATAAAAATAAAATTTAGCTACAGAAAATATTTTATTCATAGTTATAATAATAAAATTTAGTTACAGAATAGCCATTAAACAACTTTCAGAATATATTTTCACATTACCAATCTGCTGGAGTCTCACTTTTTAATACTTGGTAGAATTTCACTAACTTTTCTGCTTTTTTCATGCTCTAATCTATTACGTAGCTTATTATGAAAGAAACCAAAACTTGAAACAATCGTTCAACAGATGCAGTACTTGCAGGCAAAGAACTTATTTTTTCCACAAAGGAACAAAATTCTGGGTTAAGTATTCCATTATTTTTTATAGCAACAATTTTCCACCACTTTGATGTAGATGTATTTTCACAAACATGGAAAGACAGCATGTACTTTGGATGAATATTAGTATTTTCAATACTCAGTGCTATTAAAGGTGGTACAAATTCTTCATTTATTCCTCTTAATTATTCTAATGCACTTTCTTCTTCGTTTTTAGTTAAATTTTCACCGTTATAATTTGGGTGAACTTCATAGCTACTAGGTGTAAGGGAAGTGATGCATTGATCAAAGTGTTTCTTAAAAATCTCATAGTATGGCTTTAAAACTTATGAATCAAGAAGTTTTAACTAAATGTTTACAGTTGTTCTAAGGTCACAGTCTTCTTCTTTGTGTTCTACCTATTGCACTTGATACAAGATGTAATTGTCGTTGCAAGTTTATTGCTTCAGAATATATAGATACATTATTTAGTAATTTGCTTATATTTTGTTCAATATCTATCTTATGTTTCATGTAAACTTTGTGCATTTTTTGAAAATTTTTCAAAATGTTTCAATGCAGGCATCATGACTATTCCATATTGTATTGTCAAATTAGGAATTTGAGACTTTAATCCTTTTTTCCCCGAAGTCAACCTCCTGGCTTGTGGTGGTTTGGAAAATATTTTTGTGATCCGACAATATGCTTAATCACTGTCTTTGGGGATATTTCGTTTTCTGCCAGATTTAAAAAATGTGAAGCACATCCATATACTAAACAAGTGGGTAACTGTGATCACAGATCGCACAGAGGAACACTTTATTCGTTAATTATTAAACCGAAATTGTTAATTTGTAATTATTAAATCTTTAAAAACCGTACATAAAATGGTAAAAAACGCTAAGGTTTTTTAAAAAAATTTAGTACCCTCCAGAAATTTCTCACGTCATTCTTTTTAAATGGAGATCATTATTAAGAATATGAAGTCATTCCCATCTATTAGACTATGAAGTGTTCACAAAGATTGTATTTGAGATTAGGATTGCCACTTATTTCGGCAATCAAATTCCTTGTGCTTTCCTGAACAAAAAATTAAATTTTCCCTGAGTAATTCCTCTGAGCATTTTCAAAATTTCAACTGGTAAGTTTTGCAAAGTACCAAAATTTAGTAAAATTCCTTGTTTTAATACTCATTTGTAAATTCCCTCAGTTTTTCCAGTTTTTCCTATACAGTGGCAACCCTGGAGATTATTATTTGTGAGGAAGGTGGAATCATACATCCACATTTTGGCATTTTAACCCAATTTACCTGGGGAAAATTGCCCACTTAACCCGGGTTTTTGTAATAAAACTCACCCGGGTTGGGTTTTTTACAACCCTGCTGTGTATATATAACGTTATTAACTTTTTAACCCCTTCTCGCCCCATACGATATTGTATATATTGATATATTTGTATTAGAACTATGTTTTTCCTCTTTTATAATGTTTTTATTTTTATTATATTTTTCTATTAACTGAACGACAACTATGACGGTGATTTCGTATACCCAGGTTCATAAATGAACAAAAAGAAACTCCAACACAATACTTTAAGAGACTTAAACATTTATTGTAAAGAACTTTTAAAGGAGGGCCATGAAAAAGTACAGAGGGACGGGGAGAGTTTCGATAACTGCCCAGTGGCAGAAGCCCACAGCGGGGCTTAATTGCAGCCTACATTGCTCGAGGTCAGGAGCAAAAGTGAGTGAGATTTTGTTACAATTACTTACAGATTGGCGAACATTAGATAACCATATGTAAGATATTTGGCGAAAAACAAATTGAGTAGACAAAACAATCAAGAAGTTTTACATTGAGTTAAAAACTACGCCATGGCGGGCTCTTTAGGGTTACTAGAAATTAAATTCCTGCGGTAAGGGAGAGTGGCTAAAGAAATAACAAACACGTGATATTACATGCACGTTACAGATTTAACGACAGCTGAAATTAGTCAGCAAGGGGCATATGGCTTTTATCCAACAAACACAAGGGTGAGAATTGATTATTAATGCAAGCCAAGAGGCTGAGAAACTATGCATTACATATTGTCGGCTGCGATGCGAAAGACATTCACTTCTATTTTATTCTTTTATTTTATCTCAACGGAAAATCACTATGGTTTAGATATAGTTCTATCTGTGTGAAAGTGAAAGAAAAAAGGAACAGACTGATAAATGATGCATGCATTTAAAACGTACTTTTAAAGTATAATTGAAAGTTACAGTAGTGATGGGGGGGGGGGGGGAGGAAATGAATGAATGAATGCCAACATATGAAATTAAGTATAAACTGTCAAATTTAAACTAAATATTTTATTTGAAAGGGGGGAAGAATAATGACAAAAAATTAACTGTGTGCTTGCAATTCTTTAAATGTTTGCATAAAGCAAAACTTTTCAGGTCATGATAAATAGCGCCTTTTTAATTCTATTCTTGGTAATCAGTAGTCCCAAACAGTCTCCAAGAAAGAGCAAATAATATTTTTTTGTATTTAACAGGATCCTTTTTTTAAATAGCTTTTTAGTATTTGATTAAGAGGCTGGTACCAGCATTTTTCATGACCGAAATAAGAGAAGTAATTTTTTTTAGTATCTTGTTATACTATCTTCTCAAAATAAAAAAATAACATTATATAAATGCAAGCAACAAAAAACACAGATAACGGCTTTCCCATTATAACAACTGATCTGTTTAATTGCATCTCATAAGATTTTTTAAAATTATTAATGAAAAGGAAGTTATTCTATATTTAAAAGGGATTTATAATAGTAAAAGAAAATTTTAAGATCCTTGAAAATATTCTCAAACACTAAATAAAATTAAAAACGTTTTTTTTATAATGGGAAAATGCTATAAAGCTAGCTCCTTATCCTCTAATCTCTTTTTTACAAAAATGAATAAATCAATTTCCACCATCTGAATTTATTACAGAAAGTTCATTAAAAATTCAAGGCACACCTCAGAAGTTACTTCAAATTTCAAGAGTTATTATCCTTGGATCCTTACAAATAATTGGACCCTATTAGATTGTAACAAAAAATCATTATATTCTTGGAAGTTGTGAAAAATAATAACTACTCCTAGTACATACACATGAAGTATTAGATGGATTATAAGTGAAATACATACACTCCATAGTACATATGTAAATCATTCCAATTTGACACCATTTCTGCCATTCTTTTATTACTGTCTTTTTTAACCAAAGGTTTTCAAATAACCTCTTTGTCATTAAAAACAAAAAACTGTGCAAATAAAATAACAAAAACCCAATCAAAAATGTTAAATGGTGTCATTTTCTTTGAACAATTTATAGAAATAACGTTAAAAGGTGTAAAAGATATTTATGCCATTCTTAATCTCAATTATTTGAGACATAAATAACAGCTTTGCACTGTGCTATTTGTACTGCCATGATTTAATTGGGCAATGCTAATTTTATTTATTTCTGAAGATAATTTAGAGTTAAACAAGAAATGAAAAATTATAGAGATATTCAAATTTGAATGTATTATTTTGGGTGTTGCTGAATTCAAGGAGATTTCTTGTGGAAAAAGCCAAACTTTAGGTGTTCTCCCCATCACCACAGTAGATTCAGAGTTAACATATGAGATAATGTGAAATCAAATTATGCATCCATACCCAGATTTTTTTTTACTTATAATGAGGGACTTTGCAGTTTGCCATTTTCAGTGGCATGATTCGACCACATTTACCACTGCCCTCTTCTTCTTTTTTTTTTTTTTTTTTTTTTTTTTTTTTTTTTAAGATAATTTAAAGTGAAATGGAAGGTGAAAACTGATAGATTCATCTGAGTATATTACTTGCTACTTGTAGTGTTGACTCTAGAAAAAAAGGGCCCCTGGGCGGGAATTTTTCAAAAAAGGAACATTATTCTAAAAAAGGGGTACGTTTTTTAAAAAGGGAACACTATTCTAAAAAAAGGGTAGTTTTTTTTTCAAAAAGGGCACACTTGTAGTTTGTTCACAAAAAATATTTTGAACTGGTTTGTTCAGAGTCCCTAGAATTTGCGATATTTTCCCGGGATCAATTGAATTGCCACGGGGCACATAGGAAGTGTTAAAAAGAGCAGCCAGGCGTATCGGAAGGGTTTAAGAGCCCCCGGGTGCATCAGAAGGGTTTAAAAGAGCCGCCGGGCACAAAAAAGAAATATAAAATAAAGGGCCACCAAAAACTTTTTCATCTGTAAAAATTTAATGTGTGAAGCTATTCTTATTCAGATTGAAATGAATAGAACAATAATTTTCATTCTTTTATAAACAAAGTATTTTTCAGAAAATGCTATGAATTTTCTGTTATATCAATATTTAGGCCATGACCAGCTTTGTGGTATAAATAAATAAAGAGATGCCGTGAATAAGATAAATTGAGTTGCAGTACAAATAAAAGGGGATTGTCTTACTTAGAGGACAAACAGGTGACACAAGAGGCTTGTTCAAGGAAGACACATATTGGTATTCAATCCAACTTTATTTTCATCATATGGAGAGGTAGGAAGGTAGGTAGGTCACCGTACACATTAGAAAATCGTTCCTTGTAGAATTATTAAAAACTTGAAGTAATTCCATGATAAAAATGAATGCTGGTTCAAAATAATTCTTTAGAGAATGTCTTGATGATAAAAAAATCCAAAATCGAACATGCGTTAAATTAAAAAGCCAGAGACAGAAGATACACTTTTAGATATCGAGATGTAGCTATTGAAAAACATCACTCTTTGAATTACATTGTCAAAATTAATACATATTAAACTTTGGTAAAAATCTCAAATCTGATTAAAAAAAAAAACTGGCTGCATTGATTTATATACTATGTAAAAGGGGTTTACAAAACTACATCCACAATTGATTTAAATCTATTCGTTAAATTAAATTTACGTATTATGATTAGCGCGTATGAAAACAGCCAAGACAAAAAAAGGAAAACAGAACCTGTCTTAAAAAAGAACAAACACCTAATTCGCCAAGCGAAGACACACCCTTAATATGACGCGGTCGACGTCATTTGCAACACGCACTGTTTCTAAAAATAGAACAGAGGAAAGGGGAAAATCTGAAATAAAAAACTTATCTGTTACTTGCAGTAAAAGCGAAAGAAAAAAAAAGCGATTTGAACGATGTTTTGAGTCGAAAGAAAATCGATTAAAAAGGGCGAGATAAGAATACTGTATTACAAATAAAAAATAAATGTGATACTACATCACAGGCTTGAAAAAGGGATTCTCAATGTAGCAATCTAATATAATGCAATTTACAATAAAACCTTGATTTGACAGGTCTAAAGAAGTAGACTTAGCTGAGCATGTTTTCTAGAGAAAAGTGGAGTTTTGAGATTTTCCCATGCAAAGGAAAGTAATCCTACTCTTGGACTGAAAAGTGGTCTTTCAAGGAGGGATACTGGAATTAGTGGTCCTTTAATGGAGGAAAATTAACATTGAGCCTATAGCCAAAAATTATAGACCATAAATAGTCTTTATGAGAGGTGGTCTTTCAGGGAGGTTTCACTGTATATACTTTTTAAAATTGTTAATGTTTTGAAAAACTGGTAAAAAATTAATTGGATACTGCCTAATAGAAATCGTGTTCTTATCTTATACATTTGAATTCCAGACATTTCAGCTTTTTTGAAGGAATATTTATCTATGGGCACCTCTTCACGTACTTATAATAAATTTACTTTAAATAAAACATTAGTATCATGAAGAAAAAAAAAAAAAAAAAAACATTAAGTTTTCTAGCTCTCAAGGTTTACTTTAAAGTAAATTTTAGAGTTGTAGTATATACCCACCAAAGCAGTGTTGAATTCAAACGTTTTTCTGTGGGTTTGGGGGATTTTACATTTCTCCGTTAAAAAACTTAAAATCCCGAACCTTCTTGGGGGAGGATTCAAATATTCTGGGGGAATTCCCCCCCCCCCCCCCCCCCCTGCGCCACCCCTTGAATTCAATGCTGCACCAAAGGTATAGACAAGAAATGTAGTAATAAATATAAAAGTAAAAATATGTTTTAAAAAACTTTTTTATAAGCATTCAATGTTTCTTTTAAAAATCTCTCTAACTTTCCAAACTTCAGCTCATGTTTCAAACAATTTCTGTTATAGTGTTATATTATCCAGATTAAGGAAAATTTACCAGTTAGATTTACTTTTGGTAGAAAGGAGATAAATTTATTAAAACTAGTGAATTTATAAAAAATATATAATTTTTGCTGTTCCTTTTTTTAAATATTGCAACACAAAAGAAAGAAAATAAACATATTAAAAATTATCTATTCTGAATTGTTTTCTGAATTTTAATCCTAATTTAATTAATATTAAACTATTAATTGATAAAAGTGTGTATATATATATATATATATTTAAAATTACTACTCTTTGTTTTTTATTTTCTACTTTTTAGTATTTAAAATATTTCATTGTTGCAGATTCAAAGCCTGCTGGCAAATTTTAGTGAAAGTGGTTTGATACATAATGAAATCCATTGTTATAACTCATATGCAGCATTATACATAAAGAATACCTGGAGATTTATCACCTGTGCCCATCTAGAGGAAAAATGCCTTAAAATTAACTTTTTAAATTAAGTTCTTAAAAATATTAAAACATATTGTCACCAGAAACGCAGCTGTGTAATTAACTTTTTATAATTCTAGCATATCAAAAAGTGATTAAAAATCTACAACAAAATTCCATCTTTACATATATGAATCAAGTTAATTTAAATAAAAAAATATGAAATATTATCAGTGTTAATTTAAATCATTCTACATTTTAAAATTACAGAAGTAAGGCTTAAGTTTCCATTTGAACCCTTTCCTTAGTTTTATTAACCCTAGTCCTCTATGAGTGATAAGTTTTTAACAATACATGTAAACTTCCAGGTTTAAAATATAATTTTCTGAATTTTCCACGAGTCTATGAAACACCCATACTTTTTCAGATTGGATTTTGGCTGGTCACCTGATACCCAAGTTTAATGAGTTTTTCTCTAACTACTCTGACACATTATTTACTATTTCTACATTATTTTATAATTACAGGTATGAAAGAAATCCTCCTCAAGGAAGAATTCCACCTTTAAAAAAAAAATTTTGGTCGTTCTCTGGATTGATGCAAAAATGCAAAGAAAATATTGGAAGCATATAAAGTGGGGGGAGGGTCCTCGAAAATTAAATAATCAGACATTTTGTCTACTCAAATCCTTGCAGTTTGTTTCTGAATTGCTGCGTAAAATAGCTATCAAATCAAAGGCGAGCTTATATTATAAGCATATGAAAATCATGTAAATGAAGTTGTTTAAAGTATATAGTAAAAGCGACCACGTCCCGTTCCAATAAAAATTTGTCGCTCCGAGAGGTGGTTTCTTAATGGAGGTCATGTTTAAATCTAGATTTTAATTGTTGAAAAAATATAACAATTAATGTTACTAAAATTTATTTTTCACATTAGGAAAAAATATGAAAATTTAAGTATCAAAACAAAAGTTAATTACTGCAGAGTTTAAAAATGAATACATTGACATTTGCTTTGATTTTACGGAGTTATCTTTTATTTCCAAGTCCTTTCGAAGTTTAGTAAATAAATGCATTTTTTTTTTTGGACAGGAACAAATAATGACGATTTCATTAATTTATCTATTTCTTTGATAGTTTCCTGACAGACTAGGGCAGGGGAGTTTATTGACTATCATTCTTATTTGTCATCAGAGCAGTGACGCCATTTGAGGGGGCTTGGGGGGGGAGCATGTCAGACACAAACGAAAATTAAAAAATTGCTCAAACGCTAAAATAATTTATCAGATTTGATTGCAATAAAAACATATGCATTAAATAAATGCTTTATGCATAGAATTAATAATTATCGGAAAAAAATCTTATTCGAAGTTTCTTAAGGTGAGACATACATCGTACTTTGGCTAATTTAAAAAATACATGAGAGACACTTTCTTTTATCAATTGCTTCGCAGCTGTGTACAACTTGATCAGAGGAAAACTAATCCCCACATCGCTAGAAATTCAGGGGTAGAGTTTTACAGATACTTTTTTTTTTGGGGGGGGGGGGGGGTGAAGGAGCGAGTATAATTCAAGTTCTTAATTATCCGACTTTTTTGGATTATTAGTATCACATTTTATTTACTGCAATCATTGCAATGTTATCAAATTATTTAAATATTTGCTTTATTAAATCATATTATATATGGTACATTCTCAAAATTCTCCAACCTCTAGGAATGGTATCTGCGTGCACCCGACAAAGCAATTTCTTCAACCGAAAAACCGACAGACTTCCACCAAATCCCAAATTAAAAGAAATTACTCCCTTTTTTAACACGTTTATAATAAAGCAGCTGTGTCTATAATTTTATCCCTTATGTACAAAAATGAACACATGGGTTATTACTACGGGCCACCATTAATAGTCAAATAATAGTTTTTCACTTGAAAGATATTCAGGACCTCCTTGTGAAAAACCAGGTCATCCTGGCTCCGACCGAAAGAGATAAAGCACAATCCGAAAAACTGAAGGTATACCTCACTTGCAACGAAGAAAATACGTCAACCTACCTGATGCAGGACTGTAATTTCATGTAAATCTGAAAACCGCTAAAAAAGATTTCCATTCAAAAGGCAACCACCACACCCGAAATAAAAGAAAATGAATCCATATTTTAATGCAATTATTGTAAAAGAAGCCTACAATTATATCTTTAATATAAATTTAACCTTTTTATGTAGAAAAATGAAGATATATATAGTATTCATTACTATTCATATATGTAGCTTCTTCATCTGAAAAATATTCAGGATTTCTTCGAAAAATAGTATTAACATGAATCCACCTCAAAATAGGGAAAACGCAATCCGAAACAATAAACGCTTTAGCTTACCTTTACTTGCAGAAAATCATTAATAGAAATTTTTTTTATCGCCATAGATCACAAAAGTTGCAAATTTCGTGACCTATTCATGACGTTTGTGGGCTGATTATCTCATGATTGACTGAATTCCATGATTCTTTTTCGCGATCATCTGATGAAATTTGCGCTTTTTTCTGTCACCGTTTCATGGAATTCACGGTTTGTTTTCTGCAACCGTTTTCGAAATTCATTTTTTCCTCGCGACCATTTGTCGAAATTCACAATATTTTTCCACAATCAACTGACGAAATTCCATATTTGTTTCTGCGGTCTTTTGACAAAATTCGCACTTCTTTTTCATGATCATTTGTTGAAATTCATGATTTTTTTTTTTCTACCACCGACTAATAATATTTGTAATTTTTCCCGCGATAGTTAGACGAAATTTTGTATCTTATTTCACGATCATTTGACAAAATTCCCCTCTATTGTTTCACTAAATTTTCGTGACTTTTTGTGCAATCTTTTGACGAAATTCGCAATTTCTTTTGCAATCCTTTTAAAAATTCGAGATTTTAGTTTGTACAATCATTTGATGAAATCTGCATTTCTTTTCGTGATCTCTGATGAAATCAGCAATATTTTCCACTGTAGTTTGGAGAAATTAGCGATTTTTTCCGCGATGATTTGGGGATTTTTTTCGAAATTTGCAAATTTCGCAGTTTTTTTCTGTGACCCATTAACAAATTGATTTTGCGGAAGTCGAAAGAAAAAAAAATTGTGAACTTTCACGGAAATTTAAAAAAAAAAATCGCATAATAATCACATGTCCATGAAAGAAGTTAAGGAGACAAAATCACGCAGAGCTTTTTTTATTGTGCAGGATTTTCCCATTTTCTGTGAGATTTGTGCAGTTCTGCACGTTCCCTGTTTCTCAAAGAAAATTTTTCCTTGTCATTTGCCAGGAAACTGTAGTAAAGTCTGAAAAAAAGAAGTCGAAAGGGACTCGAAAAAAGTTCTATTTTAGACAGGTCTCCATCTTAGCAAGTATAATTGTATCATGTTTTTTCATCGAAATTTGAATTTTTTTCCCCTTTTGAGAAAAAATTGTTATAGACAGGCTTCGTTTTCACTAGTTTTACTGTAATACATCGCTTTTCAGAGCTATACTATAGAGTGGATGGTTTAAAGGTCTTTGAGGATACAGTAAACTCTGTCTAAGGCGGAATCGGTCGGGACTGAGAAAATTTTCCGTGGTAGACAATATTCCGGCTTATGCAAAAAAACTCCCCCCCCCCCCCCAAAAAAAAATCGCTCGAAGATGACGATCTTTCATTGATTCTCCTGACCAGAAAATCGGTTGAAAACTGAAATTCTGAAAGATCCTTTGTCTTTTTAAAGATAAATGAGAAACGTTATTCAATTTCTTAGTACCGCTGGAAAATTCATAGTGGAAGTTTATGCACACCAAAAAAGAAAAAAAAACTTCAAGAATGAGAAAGAACGCTATAATTTTGAATTTGAGTACAATCTTAAAGTATAATATATTGTACTTTCGAATATATATATTTTGATAAATGTTCATTTTACTAGAAATATTAACTTTTAGATGCAATTTTGCATATGAAAAAATGACATAAGAGAACGCCCACTGTTACTCTTGTGACCATTAGAGCAAATTTTCACAAATACTTCTAATTATTTCATTACAAAATATAATTAAAACAAAAATTGATGTAACCAGTTAAATACAATTATGTTCCACTCACATAAAATATATCTAATTTGTAACAAAAAGCATTTCCCTTGTCTATATAATCAATCAAAATTTTGTTACTCTTGTGACCAGAGTGTCACGAGTCATTTAATATATACATAAGTAAAATGCTTTTTGTTACAAATCAGATATATGTTTGTGTGTGGAACACAGTGGTATTTAGCTGGTTATATCAATATTTATCTTAATTATATTTTGTAATAAAATAATTGGAATTATATATGAAAATTTGCTCTAATTATCACAAGAGTAATGAATGGACGTTCCCATAAGCATAAATTCCTTAAAATTTAAAGTTTCCGTTCATTTGAATTAGCTTTTTTAAAAGGTTATGGAATTTTAACTAACATGCTCGACATTGAGTTATTTGACTTATCAGTTTTAAAGTTTAATAAACAAAACGCCTTTCAATTTTAAAATATCCTTTTTTCCGCCTTATGCAAAATTTTGGTTTCGGTGGGACCTTAAAATCCTTTCCGTTTCCGCGTTAGACAGATTCTGCCTTATGCAGCATGAATTAATGTAATTTTCTATGGGTTCGCCGGGACTTGAAAAATTTTCCGCGGTAGACAGATTTCCGGCTTATACAGAGTCCGCCTTAGACAGAATTTACTGTACTTATAAAAATGGAACCTATAATAGAATCCTGTCTAAAAAGAAAATTTTTCATATTCAATAGATTGAAATTTTACCCTCTAAGACAGAAACCAGTTTAAAACGATATTTTTCATTGGTTCTTGAGTTTCCGTATTCAAAGTTTTTATTGGTTTTGTAAGCATGATTCATTTGCGTTTCTCGTTTGGGGGAGGGGGGGGAGATGCTTGGATCCTATCCTTAACTGTATAACTTCCTCAGAAAATCTTTGCCCCCCCTCCCCCCCACCCAAGAAAGTTCTGAAATGGCACCCCTGCATCAGAGTTAAATTCATTGCCTAAAAAGGCACAAAGGGGTTTAAACGCTTAAAAGTTACCGGAATAATAATGAAAAAAAATCTAAACTTAGTTTGGAAGTTTCATGAATAATGCACTCTCCAGAATTATTTATCCAATAAAACCTTCAAGCGACCAGGAAAAAACGGAATTTGTTTCATTTTCTTTAAAGATATGGGTCGCTCAAGGAGGGAGATCAACTGAGATGGTCTCTGAATGGAGGTAAAATTAGTATTGAGCCTATGGCAATAAATTTCGTTCCATAAAAAAACGGTCATTCAGGGAGGTTTCACTATATTTCCAGAGTGAAATTTTTTTTTTTTGGCTTTAAGGGAACTTATCTGGTGCGGAAGAAAAAAAGTGAAATCCCATGTTATCATATGGGAAAAATATGTATCCTTCTTGTTTATTCAAATTTGGAAATTTCAACAATATTTTTATTCGGTACTTAAATAGGAAGGTTTAATATTTGTAAAAACATTATCCCTCTGTAGGTTTTAAATGTTTTTACGATAAATATTAGAGTTTTAAAATTTCAAAAAATATATAAAGTATTCTTTACTCGTTTGTAAATTTGGACTGGAAAAAGATATAAAAATTTGGAGCTTAGAGAGCGATAACGAACCTTCCTATAGACGCATTAAAAAGAAAACATTGTTGAAATTTTCTAAATTTGAATGAACAAGAAGGATACGTATTTTTCCCATAGGATAACATGGGATTCCACTTTTTTCTTCCCCACCAGATAAGTCCCCTTAAAAGAGAAAGGAATTTTTCATAAGGTACTTTTTGGAATAGAATATTTAGACCTATTTATACAACACTTTTGATTTAAAAGTTGAAATTTTTTTTTAATACTTTCTAAGTTATGAAAAGAAAATAACCATCGTACAAATGTACAGTTATATTTAATTTTATCTTACAAATCTGTTAAAATGTGTCTAAATTATAAGAGTTTGGCGCCATTCTATAGATGGAAAATCTTTTTCCACCTTTTTTCCTATGTCCCGCTTTCATGCCTGTAATTATGAAAACTATATGCATAAAATATTTGTAAAGCCATGCGCTTATAACTTTAGCTTTTCTTTAACATTAATTTTTTTGTAATACATTAAAAAAAAATTAATATAATGTGTAAAAAAATTCTAAACATACAAAAATCCATATCTTATTTGTATTATAAAAAATATGAGATTTTATTTACATAGAAACAAAAATAAACTAAATACATAAATAACTACAATTAATTAAAAACATGTCATTAAGAATACAATATTTTGGAAGTCCAAACAAAGTTACTAGTAGCAAAATATAAGCAATGACTTGTCATAACAGGATACACTTTTCAATGGTTGAAGAATATTTTAAAGGAAAAAAATACAGTAAAATCAAGAAATAAAGTTTTGATAAATATATAAGTATAAATAATTAAAAACAGAAAAATAATATACAGTCACCAAAAATTCAAATATATATTTTTATAATAAATACTTAGTTTACCATATTTTTAAACAACTTGTACTATATATGATACATAATAAAATAGTATAATATAAAATATTAATTTGAATCTAAAATAAAGCAATTGCTGTAATGTGATTTGTTACAATTAAAGGTGAGGAATTGCACCAATCTACTAGTCATTTGTGAGTGTATTTCGTGAAGAGAGGAATGAATTTTTATATAGTCACTTAAAAATTGCAAGTTATAGAAAATATTCCAAAAATTTTTGTATATAATTTTATTTGTTCATCATATTTCAAGTTTCTCCGAATTGTCGAAGTTTAAATACAAAACTAAATTCTATTCAACATCAAATTTTCACAATGAATGTATTATGAATTTAATGCATTAAAAAGATTAATTTGATTAACCAATGTTTCTTTTAAGCAACATATGCTGCAATCTGCAATAATCTCTTTACGTAAATGTTTGGAATGTTACAATCAGGGATGTAGTGGAGGGTATATGGAGGTATACGCCATATACCTTTTGGATTTTTTAAAGAAGCTCCGTATACCCTCTATTTCTCAAATAAAGCTATAACGTGTACTCTAGGTATGACATTCGTGACTTCAGTGTATACCCTCAGCCTCTAGTGTATATCCTGTGGTGTTTTTATGACTACAACACTGGTTACAATGGTGATAGATATATTGTTTGTGAACTTTTGACATGCATTGCGCACTTAAAAAGTTTTAATATTCCTGGCCTAAAAACTCACTCGCCAATGGCAAGTATATTTATGTAATTCCTCATCCTTGAACACAATAACAAGTGTCATTTTTTAATTATTTTTAAGTTAATTTCAAACACAAAATAATAAAAACACTTCATTTTAATATAATGATGCAAAACAATTGCACTTTGATATCAAATTTTATAAAATATTCAGCATCTCAATATTAAAAATATATTTACAATATATAATACAAATACAAAACAGTAAAAGCAATAAATTAGCTTATGAGTTATGTCTGGTTCACATTTCTTTGATGACAAAAGACATTTGTATGCCCTATTTTGAATTTTTATAAAATTGTTTTAAACATTTTAAAGAGATGTTTTAATATTATTATCAAGCAATTATACATAACATGCTTATTCGTAAACTGACATTAATTTTAAAAAAAAAATGATTTTTAAAATACAGTAGACTCCCTGAAATCCACATAGTTTGAAACCAGAGGTGCAGATTTCTGATCATTGCTTTGTTACACTTTTCAAACAGTAATTTGAATGAAATAATGCAATTAAAATTATAATGAATGCTTGCAAAATAGTAAAATATTAAGATAATTAAGTAAAGTAATACATTAAAATGATAAGAAGTTAATTTTAAAAATGATTAAATTATTAAAAGTAAAGGTCAAGTAAATAATTAATAATGTATAATTAAATATGCATCATAAAGATGATATACATTTTTCTTGTATTATTCAATGAAACTTTTCTCATAAATGTATCTTATTAATTCACATCAAAATCATAAAGTAAGGAAGTTTTTATTCAGGTTTGGCCAATCTTAATAATAACCAAACAAGCTTGATTAATACATAAATATATTTGGTAAAAAGACTGTGATTACCAGTGGTATGAGCAATGTATCTTGATTTTTTTTCTATACTAATAAAAGAAAGATTTGCTCTGTCTGTGTGCGATGGCTAGCAAAATCTACGGCACATACAAGGCTCAAAATTTTTGTGAGGATAGTCGAAGACCTCTCCTACACACTCAAGTTTCAGAATTTTAAATTTCTAATAATTAGTTGAGAAATTAATTAAAAACTTTACACTAAAAGAATGGGAAAGTATTCATAATTCAACAAAAGCATAGATTTTTATCAGACTGCAGAATATTTCTTGGAAAACTGGAAGAGAGGGGCAGTGGTTAATAGAATTACAGCACTGCTAGGGTGATAAATGTACTGGGCTTTTTAAAAAAAGGTTGTATCGTAAATTCTGCTGGGCCTAAAGACTCAGAAATTACACAGCCAGACACAGAAAAAATTCCCCTTTCAGAAATTCTAAAAATTATTTTTTACTCATGTAAATAGTTAAAAAATCCATTTATAAAATCTCTTTTATTTCTGTTCAAAGAAACAAAAATTTTTGAGAAATCTTTCATAGCAAGAGCAGGTGTTTGAAGCGCAGATGACTCGCTATGGAATAAAATTCCCAAACCGCAAATAATTTTTATATTAAGGATTCTTTGGAACACCATCACTTTTTTAAAAATACACCATTTAGAGATTTTAAAGTTATGCATCTAGCCCCATCTTTAAATGCTGTTTAATAATATCTAAATTTTATAAAAATCGATCTGCAAGTTTTTGTTTTATAAAAAATGATTTTTTAAAGGGAAAGAAATGTTTTGTTAAAATTAAGAAAACTGACAAGCTGATCGATTTGGAACTTTCAGATAGTTTATAACACATAATAAAGATTTTTAAAAGTAGGGGGCATCAAATTTCAAGGGGGGAAATCAAATATTTAAAACTGTAGTACCCTTTAGATGCAGTTTTTTGACAGAGCCCTGGGACAAATATTACTCATTTAATATAAAAATTTCAAAAGTGTACTTACAACTATTTTTGAATATGGATTTCAGCAAATCTCTTAAGTCTGCCACCCCCTTGACTAATATATCTTCGAGTAGGCTGTTCAATGAAGTTTTGTTAAGAATAGAATTCTCTCCACCCTTGGTGGTGGAATGTGGAAGTAAAAGATTCGAGATTGGGTTTTTTTTACAAGATTTTGCAGTATGTACACACCACGCCTGCTAAAACCTCATATGATATATCATTGGAAAACCCCCAGACCACTCTTTATGAACCTTTCTACCGGAGAAGAGGGGGATTTCCTAACTAAGCTACAGCAAGATTCGACCTCATCTGAAGGCTTGACCAAAAGTGAAACTCTTCACAGGCCTTCAATTGGTGAGGTCTATTTTTGACCCCAGACTATTAGGGGACATTCCCCCTGTGTGTGTGTGTGGGGAGGAGGGGCGGGGGGGGGGGGGGGGGACAGAAATGAATTTTTTCATGTGACATATCATTTTAAAGCTTTTGACCTGTACATTACTAAGCACTCACTCTTCTCCTCTTAAACTCATTTTTTCATCAGTAGAGGGCATTTTAGTTTTAATTTGTTCATTACTACTCCATACAATTTTCCAAAATCATAAAAAAAAATGTACATAACAAATCTCAACAATTAGCAGCTTCTCCCCCTTTTTCACACAGTGAGCAGGTACGTAATTCAGACAAAATCAGGGCAAATACATAAAATCATACAAATTTAAGGTTCATTGAAAAATACTACCATGCGCCCTGGCAACGCTGGGTGGGTCAGCTAGTCAGAAAACAATTTATACTTCATGAAAAACCATGAGTTCAGTCATATTACTGAGAACCGCATATTAAAATACATATGGAATGATATAAAACTAAAAAATTCTGTAATTTTGCTCCTACATATGAACTGAAAGTTTACATCTGTGATGATGTGCAGGTTTTAGGTGTTTGTGAATTTGAATGAGTCTACTATATTAGGAGGCATGAATAAGAAAAATAGTTTTTAACCCTTTCTGCCCTGGCGTTATTTTAAAGTATCTTTACAATAACTTGTTATAAAATTCATTTAATACATCGATTAGCAATAGTTTTAGAATGAGTTATAGATACTTTACTTATTCTAAAAGCATTATTGGTGGAACAAAACAAAAATATTTTTAAGAGGATGATTTCTTTTTCATCTCTTCAGCTTTCTTGATGTTGAAAGATTGTGGGTGAAAAGTTTCAGTTTGGAATTATTCCTATATTTCTAACGTAACAACATTATATTTGTATATTTCTTAATTCTACAAAATACTAAAAAAAATTAAATAAAAGATTCGAGTAAATTTATAAATATTACACCAAATTTCTAAAAATAAAAATTTAAGTAATTTTAATTAGTAAAATCTTCCTAAAATTTATTAAATGACTGTGTAAATCTACTAATGTTAGTTTTAAAAATTCACAAAAAATGCTTTAAAAGATGATATTTTCATGAGTTCATAATTTGGGACATAAAGGGTTAATGTATATAAAAGCATACTTGAGTAGAGTAATTCTAAAATGACCAATCTAGCACAATTTTATCATATTTTCTATTTGGTATACATCTATCTGGTATCTACAAGTTTTCAAGCGAGAGAAAACTTCTTTTTTTTTACATCCAATTTTTTTTAAACCTAAAACTTAGGGTTCCAAAAATTTTCGGTACTTTTATGTTAACTGGGTGCAGGTGTTAAATCACCAAATATTGTTCCCATTGTCATCATCTGCATTGCATTCATTTCATTTAAAAATATAAATTTAATTTAAAATACAAATATTAGATGCATTTAAAATTTAAGTCTTTCATTCATTTCATTTAAAACAAATAAATAAGAAATAACATAAACAAAAACATTATTTTTTGATAATCAAAGCATTGTAACTAACTTACACACTCAAAAAATAAAAGCTGGTAATGGTGAGGGGGGGAAATGCTATAGGAGAGATTTGTGCCTGGCTAACATAAAAGTACCAGATTTTCCTTTCAATCAGGACAAAATGTGATTTTTTTCATTTAATGGGACACTTTATGCAAAATTTGTTGCAAGTACATATCTATAACTTTCAAATATGTAAGAGTAAGCATTATTGCATCTTATGAACCTATCTTTTAATAACATATACTGGACAATTGCACCATAAAATATAATAAATAAAGGCACACAACCTTGCTTAATAGTACACAAAACACGAACTTTAATAAGCTAAAAGATAAATTCTACATTTCGAGCTGTTTCTACAGCCGTCTTCAGGTAAAATATGATGGTTAAATGGCTAAAAGTTCAGAGATGAAGGCTTGGTGTGCGAGAGACAATTCGTTGAATACTGACAAAAGATATGGAAACAAAAATGTAGTGGTGCCATCCAGTGAAAATATATACTTATTCAGGGATGCTGCGGACGCGCTATAGCACGTAAATTATGCGAAAAATCGGGAGACGGGACACAAAAAAATAGCTCTTACGCGTCCCGTGGGATGCGTAATTTCGTCAAAAAATCACAGAAAAATGCCGATTTTCGTCAAAGAATTGTGAAAAAAAGCTCAAATCTCATCAAAATATCGCACAAAAACAGCGATTTTTGTAAAAGGGCCGCGAAAAAATAGCGTATTTCGTTAAAAGATCGCGAAGAAATAGCGAATTTTGTCAAAAAATCACGGAAAAAAGCCGAATTTTGTCAAAGGATCGTGAAAAAAGCACAAATATCATCAAATATCGCACAAAAACAACGATTTTCGTAAAAGCGCTGCGAAAAAATAGCTTATTTCGTCAAAGGATCACGAAAAAAAAAGAATTTTGTCAAAAAATCGCGGAAATAAATGAAATTTCATCAAAATATCGCGGAAATAAGCGCAAATTTCATCAAAATATTGCGAAAAAACGTGATTTTCGTAAAAGGGTCACGACAAATTAGCATATTTCGTTAAAAGATCGCGAAAAATAGCAAATTTCGTCAAAAAATCTCAGAAGAAAGCCGAATTTTGTCAAAGGATCGCAAAAAAGCACAAATTTCATCAAAATATCGCAGAAAAAAGTCGATTTTCGTCAAAGGATCGCGAAAAAAAGCACAAATTTCATCAAAATATCGCGGGAAAAAAAACACTATTTCCGTAAAAGGGCTGAGACAAAACAGTGTATTTCGTCAAAAGATCGCGAAAAAATAGCAAATTTCGTCAAAAAATTGTGGAAAAAACGCAATATTCGTCAAAGTAACGCGGAAAAATCGTGAATTTAGTCAAAGTACCAAAAAAGATGTGCAAACTAAACTTATAGGTAAAAAATTCATAAAATGGGATTTAATTTTTTTTATGAGATTCTTAAAAATACAGAATGATTTCAGTGTACTTTGATAATGTATTCAGTAGGTGGACCAGTGAAAAATCCCCCCCCCCCCCTTCTTCTTACTGCATTGAAATGTCTCCCACCTTCAGAACATTTAGGATTTGATGTTTATTAATGATTTAGATGTAAATTTCCCTTCCAAGGAAAATATCTGATTCCAACACAGATCTATGCTGACAAATAATTCAATGGGAAGTATAATGAAAGCACCTATTCATTCAACAAAAAGCACACCTTTACTTAACATAAGTATTCTTTTTTTCAGCAAAAATATCTTTTTCAATAAACCTGTCTTGCCCATTTTTAAAAGAAATGCGAACATTAGTGATACTTGTTAGTGGAACTTGGTATCTTCTACTCTCAAATAAACATTATTTTACAATTAAAATTGTATCTTGCATTTTTACTTTTAAAAAAGTAAAGAAAATTTCTCTTAATATTTTTTAAAAATTTCTTATTTGAGTGCAAATGATACTGGTTTTAATTCATTATTTAATTATTATTAAAACAATAATGCATTTCATTTATCTTTTCCAAATAAACAAGTTTAATTTTCCTTTAAAATATAAATTATTATTGATGGGGACCCGCTTTTGTAAAAAAGGAACACAGATTTTTGGAAATCCTGGGTCCCGGGAACCCAGGTTTTTTCAAGTACAGCGGCATCACTGCTTATTAATGAAATGAGTCCAAATAAATCAAAAGTTCGATTCAAGAAACCATGAGTGTCACCATCTATGTATGAGGGCCAGAACCACATTCAACTAAGTTTTTGGCAACATAATTCAAGTTTAAATTGAAATATTGCAATTAGATACAGAATTATGACTTAATGATATTATGCCAGATTTTTGGAATATTATAGGTATAGAATAAATTATTCTTACAAGGTTTATTGTCATATTTCATCTCTGAACTTTTAGCTATTTAACTATCATATTTTTCTGGAAGATGGCTGTAGAAACAGCTCGAAACGTAGAATTATCTTTTAGCTTATTAAAGTTCGTATTTTGTGTATCGTTAAGCAAGGTTGTGTGTCTTTATTTATTATTTACTATTTTTTAATTCTTAAACATTAGGACAGTTTTGTAAATAAGGAAAATGTATGACAAAAATATAGTTTTCTGATAAGTGAAATTTATTCTTTTTCTTGAGAATATATAATAAAGATTAAAATAGGTTAGGCATATAAAATCAAGTACTTTTTATCATCACAGAAAATTTCAAGATAATACTTCAAAAATTTTAAAGGAAAAAAATATGTTTGGTTACATTGTTATTTTAAATTTATCTTTAAACCAATTAAATTTCTACAAAAATTCTGATTCTTCTTAATGTACAATTAAGATTCTTTTAAAGGACACTGCTTACATATTTATGAAAAATTTTACAGAATATTTTAGATATTTAGATTACTATATGTTTGCGAGTAACAGCTACAAAATAGCAATATTAATGTAGAAATAAAAAAAAAATAAAAAGATGGTTAAAAACATCATACATAACTTTTAAAGTTGTATAATTAAAAAAAAATAGCTTTTTAAATATTTCTCTCTAATTTATTAAAGTTTTTTTCAAAACTTTCTCAACCTACGTGGGAGTATATACGCTACATATTATTCCGAGTTCGATTTTGTGAAGGTCACCATACGGATCTTTTTATTTGTAGAGAAAATTTTTCTGTCTCTGAGAATTACGTAATTCATTGTTAAAATCGAAATCAATTGCATATTTTTTCTGCAGAATTTCCCCAGTTGGCAAATATTCCCCCCGATCCTAGATCGCCAGATCGGACATATTCTGCACCCCTGATATTTAGTGCTTTGTAATACTAAATTTTACAACCAAGTAAATTGAATACTCTTTTTTTTTTTTTAAACAAAAAAATGTCACTGAGAAATTATGAGCAGAAATAACCAATAAGGTATTAATTGTAATACAGTGATTATCTATCAATGTTAACTCGTACAGATCATAATTAAAACAGAAAATTTGGTTTAATCTTAAAATATTAATTAATATACATATATAAACTTAATTAAAACGCTTTTCTATCAATCAAAAATGAAATTGAGTCAAAGTAATGTAAAAATCGCCCGCTTCTTTTGCCACTGTTGATCTGGCGAGATTCTTCATCTTTACAAATATTTTTAATCATACTTAAATAATCTAAAGCTAAAGCTGTTTTATTCATTTGCTGTGATGCTGGTAATGCTTCAGATATACATAATAAATCATTCTCTGTCTTGCTGGAAAATGTTTGATCATATACTGTAAAAGGATGTTCTAAAATTAAAATACTGTCATCAGAAACTTTATCCGATACAAGCTCGTTCTGAGCCTTTCTTAGAGCATATATGTATATCATAGAAATAACTTGTAAAATGTCTTCATATGACAATAAAACATGATCATTACAAATAGGTAATCCAGCTGTCCACAATTTAATTCTTTCTGACATTGAAATACATTGATTTTTGTTAGGAGATAAGCCTTTAAGCATATTTGCAAAGCTGAAATCGTCAACCATATCTGAAATGACAAATAAATCTTTAGAGCAACTTCCGCTTTTAAGGGCTTTCTTTTTTTGTTTGAAAATCTCGCAAGCTTCTTGCCACATTTGTGAGTCAGAAAAACTCTTGGTAACGTTACAAGAATTTTGATCTGATATCGCTTTCCAAACTTTCTCATGTTTTATCGAATCTAAAATATCTAAGATGCTGAAATAATTGTTAAAAAGGACATCATAACCTAATCTATGATAATCTGAAACTGTATTTAAGGAATAATTCGGCAAATGATTAAATAACAACTCTTTCACAAATTTAACAGAAAAATTCAAGTCACCAGCAATGAAATTATTAAAACACACCAATTTAGAATGATCTCCATGAGAATTATTCAACACAGATGATGAACTATCGTCGAATATTTTTGCCATTTTAGACCAAAATTGTGTGTTTAAAATACTACGTCTTAAGTCAGTGGGACTCTGAAAAGTTAACAATTCTAAATCGATGTTTGTGTTTTCCCTCGAATACATTTTACAGCATGTTTTCAATGTTTCCAAAGCAGTATCTTTCGAAGCTGGTATCATATTAAAAATTTGAATATCTGCATTTATAATATTTTTAACAATAGGCAGGTTACGGCTGACAGTAAATATTACTGGCTTTTTTGAGATCTTTAAAAATCCCTTTACAGTACTCCAAAAACCTTCATCTTCCTCGAATACTATATCAACATCGTCAAACAAAATTATAGTTGAGCTGGAAATTCTACATGATTTTTTATCAGAGTTTATTTTTTCAAAATAGTCATTTGAATTTTCCGCACCATCATTTTTTCTACTGCTTTCTTTCGTCTTTTTATTTTTATCTTTTTTAGAATCATCGGCAACAAAAAAGCTAGCTATATTTTTCTTTTTGTTTGACTTATTTTTCTTCTCCGTTTCTTTACTTCCAACTTCAAAAAAAGATTTAATATTTTTAGCCTCCGAGATTTCAGGCTCATCTGAAAGACGCTTTCTTTTAGTTTGTTTCTTAGTTTCAGATTTAGAATTTTCTAAGGCATCCTCTATTTTAATACCTTCCATGTGATATGATTCAAGAGCTTCTTTTAATTGATGAGATATATTTCGACCGCTACGGTGTGAGGATGCATTCACTTCTAGAACTGTAAATCCCAGTTCGTCTGCCAAGGAAAACACTAAACTGGTTTTCCCACTTCCAGACATTCCATATAAAATTATGCTATTTGAAATAAAATCATCATCAGAATCACTGTCGGAGGAATAGCTATCTGAATCACTACTATGAGAATGTCTTCTTGGTTTAGAACTTTTAGAGAATCTATTTCTCCACTGAAGCAGCCACGATTTAACTTCGTTGACTAAATCTTCATTTTCTTTCCCTTTACTTACAGTATTTTGTATAGAATCAGTCCATAATACATCATTTTCATTACTTTTAATCATACTTGATGATGCTTCTATTAAATTATTTTCTAATTCTTCGTGTATATGAGAATCAGTTTCTAGGGATTTTATCACTTCAGCACAGTTTACATCAATAATAGTTTCATTTTCATCCCACAGAGGTGCAATGATATCACAATCAACTTCGTCAGCTACAATCTGAAAATTATTTATTTTTTCAGGCTGTGTTTCTGCATAAATATTCACATGGGATAATTTTGGAAAGCAAATAATTTCAGTATCAATTTTATATGATTTCTTTGAGACAATTATGGAGTCATTTTCAGTTTGTTTACTAAAATCTTTATTCGCCTCCAGATCAATAAAATTATCTGTTTCTTTACTGCACTCTTCTAAACAGTTAAATGCATCTTGAGAGTTCAGAGAACAATTTTCAGAAAGATTATTCACTTCACTTCTAGCTTTTTTCACTTTATGATATTTTTCACTAGTATTATTGTCAACTAATACAACATCACACAGACTTTTTCTCTTATTTGAAGGAGAACTTACATTAATTTCATCAGAAGATGCTTTATTGGATTTAAAAATTGGAAAAAGCTTGTCATTCTCTTTCTTATTTTTACTCTTTCCTTGCACTTTTGACAAATCAATATAATCAACCTCCAATGAATGTTTACTTAGGTTGCCATTCACAGTGTCATTATTTTTTCCTTTAGCACTTTTAGATGTTCTGCGCTTATCACTTTTGGATGATTCAGAGGAATCTACATCACACTCAACTTCAGAATAATCGAGGAAAACATCTCTGGCACCACGACATCTAAGCGATCTTCTCCTATTTGACCCTTCTGTATCAGATACAGATTCAACAAGTTCACTTTTATGATTGGTTTTATCTGATTTAGTTTTCTTCGTTTTTTTCTTTTGTTTTAATTTAGGTGTAGAATCATAATTGCTTTCAAGATTAACATCTTTTGTACTTTCATTTGAAATGGCTATCGTTTCGATAATATCACAATCAACAGATTCCGAGACTTCAAGATTCAAATTATTTGCATGCTTATTTGAAATGTCTTTTTGATCGATGCTATCTGAAATTTCGATAACATCACAATCAACAGATTTTTGAGCTTTTAAACATACTTCTTGCACAGAATCAGATACATGTGGATCCATATCATTAGCTTTAGATTCACAGAGTTCAGTCTCTTCAGAAACTTCAATTTCCATCGATGTAGACGAATCATTTAAAATCACTGTTTCACAATTTTTTGAAACATCAGATTTACATAGCTCTGTACCTTTAATTTCACCTGATGTAGATGAATCACTAGGAACCACTGTTTCACACTTTTTTGACATGTCAGATTCACATGGCTCCGATTCTTTAAGAACTTCAATTTCAATAGTTGCAGGTGAATTATTTAGAGTTACTGTTTCAGATTTTCTTGAAATGACAGTCTTATTCATCTGCAACTGAGAATCTGAATTCGTTATTTTTTTATTTGAATCATTAACAGTATTAACTTGAACAGAAAATGCTTCATTTGAAGTAAAAATCAGAGAGAGTTTTATTTTTTCCTTAACATTTTCACTTCCACCTTCCACTTTTGGAGAGTTAGTAATTTCAACCTCTAATAAATGTCTATTTGGAATAACATTGATTACACTGCAATCACTTTCATTTTCAATATTTCTTGGCTTATCTTTACTTGAAATTTTAGTATTTAACACATCAGAATTGATTTCTACAAGAGTCTTTTGTTTATTTTGGTTTTTCTGTTTTAACTTAACTTTAGAATTCTTTGGTTTTCTATCAGAAACATTAATTTGATCAACAACTTTGAATGAATCAGAACCTGAATCTTCTTGAACATTTGAACACACCTGTTGCACATTACAAACACTTAGTTCAATATCATGGTCTACAGAGTTATTTAAATCTGAAATTTTTGCCGAATCAATATCAGTTACTGAAAGTGGATCATTTAAAGAGATATTTTCATCTGTCTCCACAAACTCAATTTCATTTTCATTTAAATCTGAATTCGTCAAAATTTTGTTAGATACATTTAACTTTGTTTCTTGATTAATGTTTTTGCTTTTATTGAAACTTGAGGGAGAAGTAAAAATAGGATAAAATTTTAACTCACCTGTTTCATTTTCTGAATTTTTATTATCAACTTCAGGAGAAAAGTCTGTGTTTTTTGGACTTTTGGTTAGGGTTGAAAAATCTAACTTCAGTTGCTTACTTGGTTGCTTTACTATTTTTCCAGAAATAGGTGACTCAACTAGTGTAATATTTGATGTTTTATCATTATTTGTAAAGTTAAATGGTGAAGATTTTGATTTTGGTAGCTTATTCCTTTTTTTGAAGGAATCTACAGATGCATTAACTGATTTTTTATCAGTAAACGTTGAGTTCAAGGATGAAGACTTTTGTTTTGATGGCCTACTTCGTTTTTGAGCAGTAATCGATTTCTCAGACACATTATCAAACTTTTTATCACTAGATGTAGGAGTTTGTGGTGAAGACATCAATTTCCATGAACTGTTACTTATTTCTACAATATCTGTCTCTCTGGATGCATCACCGGATATGTCAACAATAGAAGAAATGTTTAATGATGACTTTGGTTTACGTGGTCTACCTCTACCTCTTTTTGGGAAGTTAACTAACTCTTCAGTTAGATCAATAATATTTTGATCATTTGAAATGCTGTTCTGTGATAAGGACATCGAATTTGACGGATCACTCTTTGTTTGAATAGTGTCTATGTTTTCAGATGCATCATTCACTATTTTATCACCGGGCTGAATGGTCAACGATGAAGGGTTTGATTTTCGTGGTCTACCTCTACCTCTTTTACAAGGAGTAACTAACTCTGCAGATATATCAACATTTTCGTCATCAGGTGTAGTGTTCTGAGATGAAAGCTTTGGCGGCCTACCTTTCTTTCGTGGGGTACTTAATTTTTCAGATGTATCATCAAACTTTTTATCATTGAGCACATTATTCATTGATGAAGTCTTTGATTCCTGTGGTATATCATTTTCTTGCAGCTCAATGAGCTCCCCAGTCGCATTTTCTAATTCGTTGTCGTCAAGCGTACAATCCAATAATGAATCCTTTGATTTCGGTGGCCTCCCTCTTTTTCGAGGTACAATCGCTGCTTCCGATGAATCAGTAACCTTACTTTCAGGCATGATAAAGCGTCTAAATCGGAATAATTAATATCACGATTTAAAAGAGATCTGGCATGTTTCGTTTAAATACACATACACAACGAAATTTGCACTGTTTTCATCTAAAATATCTGAATCAATGCATGCAAACAACATAAACAAACCGCTCTTGTTGGTAGGTAGGTAGTGGGGGGGGCTTTGGGACCTATAAGCAGCACGGCTGTTGTCCCAAATGATCCAAACAAACAGAAACGTCAAACATAGACAGCACTAGACGCCTAGCTAGAAGCAATCAATACTATGGATAAACCGTAGCGTAGAGTTACGAAAAACACTCGACGAACAAAACTTTTTGATAAAGCAACCAAATGAACGAAAACACTCATCGCTCAAATCAAACCCCGCCCAACAACTCCTGCGTTGAGCGTGGTACCTGACACAAGAAAACAAAATATGCTCCAAGGAGTTTAAAACACCACACGCACGGCAGTTGCCGTCCGCAACCAAGTTAAAGCGAGCTAAAATCTCCGGGGTAATAAGCATCCTGCAGAGGAGACGAGACACAATCACATCATCTCTACGATTATGAACCCAACACCGAGAGTGATTGACATTGGGGATATCCCCATAAGAAGCATAATACTTGCAAGTACGGTAGGAGTGCTCACCCTGCAGCAGAACACTGTGAGAGAACCTACGGATAGTATCTTCTGGCGAGGTCCAATCAATCAGAGGGTCAGATACAGAAACACTTTTGGCAAGGCCATCGGCCCTTTCATTGAGGGGGATACCACGGTGTCCCGGAACCCAGTAGAAGGAAAGGTGAATGGAGAAATGCTGCATCCGAACAATTTTATTGTGGAGCCAAAGGATAACTCTGGGAGACTTCAGATTAGCGGACTGGAGAGCCAAAAGGACCGACAAGCTGTCTGTTAAAATCACCACGGGACGAGATAACGAGATCAATTCGTCGAGAGCCACACCTATTGCGAGAGCTTCCGCTGTGAAGACGGAGTTGACATGCTGCACCCTATAGCCAAAGTGGTGTGAGGAAGTGCAGCCTGCAATCGAAGTGAGGGAATCTGTCTTTGAGGCATCGGTGGCAATAATATCCCACGAGTCAGTAAAGTTCTGGAAATAATCAGCAAACATCGGGGCAATGATGCTAGCATCAAGGTCCGTACGCTGAAAAGGAAGAGCAGAGGTGAAAAATTGCACTGCGTTTGAGTCAAGAGAAAGAGGAACTTGGAAGCTGATGAGGAAATCCAGATCAATGCCCAGACCGGCAAAAAATTCAGAAACATGAGAAAGATGATTTCCTGGTGAGACCAGGATATCCTCACAAGAGTCCAAGAGAGGAGACCAGCTGCCAAGGGCAAGATGCTTCACCCAGAAGCCGAAAGCCAGAACCCTGATTCTGTCAGCTAGGAGACAAACCCCAGCATGCTTGAGAAGAAGAATATTAGGCGTCCACTTCGGGAGCCCCAGAGCAACCCGTAACGCGCTCGTCTGTATCACTTCGAGCATCTTCAGTAGCGAAGGACTAGCAGCCGTGAGAAGAGCAGCTCCATATTCGATGATACTACAAATAGAAGAGAGGGCCAACGTCCGCAGATGATGTGAACGAGCCCCATACCTTTTGTGGGCAAGAGCTTTTAAGATGTTGATCCTTTTAAAGCATTTCGTCCGGAGGTATTCTACATGCTTCCGGAAGCCTCCACGACGGGCAAAAAGGAAACCTAGGAACTTTAGAACGGGGCACCACTCGATGAGTCCACCGTTCACGCTGAAGTGGAAATCACAGACCGCTCTCCGTCTCGAGAGATTAATCGAATGGCATTTGTCAGCCCGGATGGAAAGTTTCCAATAGGAACACCACACCATTATAAGTCGAAGAGCCTCTTGGAGTTTGGCTCTACAGGTATCCAAACAATCATTCACACAGTAGATAAAAATGTCGTCTGCATAGATGAGGAACTTGATGCCCAGGCCCACCAGGACCTCATAAAAATCTGCCATGAAAATTGTAAAAAGGATGGGACTCAAAACCGCCCCCTGGGGAACACCTCTACCAATAGTTCGGGAGGAAGACACGTGACCCCTCCACGCAACCTTGACGACTCTAGTAGAAAGAAAGCGATGAATCCACCGAAGCATCCGTCCTGTGATGCCCACCTGGGCACATTTATAAATAAGTCCATCAATGTAGACAGAGTCATAGGCTGAATGTAAATCCAAAGAGACGCCCAAAATATATTTCTTCGCCTTTTTGGCAGACGTGATATCATGCTGAAGAATCGCTAACGCCGTATGACAATCCCGGAAGGGAAGAAATCCAAGGTGCCTAGGGACCAAGGTTTTATGGCAGAGCAGGTGGTGCACCATCCTTCTGGCAATCATCCGCTCACAGATTTTACCCGTTACCGAGGTTAAGGCAATCGGACGGTATGAAGAAATATGATGTCTCGGCTTGTCAGGCTTCAGAATTGGGAGAATGGTCGCCGACGTCCAGCTTGAGGGAATGTCCCCTGAGCACCAAATGCTGTTGTACATACTCAACAAGCAATCTAGAGAGTGATCGTTTAGCCCCTTGAACAGGGCCGCACTAATCCTGTCCTCCCCAGGAGTAGAAATTCTCGTTCTTCCAATGGCCATCTTTAGCTCTGAGATCGTGAACAGACAGTTGAGCGACTCATTACACTCATCACCATAAGTAAATGGGATTGGCTCGTGGCAGCTTCCCTCACCAAAGTGATCTGCAAAGGCTTCAGCTTGGGCCACCGCATCAGCAGAAAACGAGTCAGGCAGTTGTAAGTAGAGGTGGGAATCCAGAGAAGAGCTGGACCGAGATTTGAGGTTACGAAAAATTTTGTATAAAAGGCCAGGGTCGTTCGCATTACAGCAAATGGAGTCCCAGTACCGGCGCTTGGCTTCCCTGACCACCTGGCGGAGCTTGGCCGAGAACCTTTTATATTTCATCCAGTGATCCACAGAAGTTAGTTGACGAGCTCTTCGCAGATGGAACTTTTTCTGTTTGCTGAGGGTGCTGCAACGCGCAGTCCACCACACAGGGAGGCGTTTCAGAGACTTAACACAGGCTGTACTGTGATTCGACATGGCACCACGAACCAAGGTCTGGAACGAAGACGGCTGGATGTCGGTAGCCAAATGTAGGCTGGAGTTAACTTCCTGGGCGATGCGGGCCCAGTTGTAAAGAATGGGGCCGGGACGCAGAGAAGGATTAAGCTCTACAGAGATAACAATGGGGAAGTGATCGCTGTCGAAAAGGTCATCCTCAACGACGATCGAGGAGCAAGTAAGAAGCCCAGAAGAACAGATCGAAAGATCAATTAACGAAGTAACCCCACCAGGGGCCACATGGGTAGGGGCAGAATAGTTCATTAAGCAGAAGGGGCTATCAGAAAGCCAGTCCACCAAACGCACGCTGGCCCGCGAGGACACCGGGGATCCCCACAGCGGGTGATGAAGATTAAAATCTCCCAAGATAAGAGAGTGACCAGAAAGATCACGGCAAACCTTCAAAAGATCGTCAACCACCAACCCAGATGAGGAGTAAACGTTGATAATGTTGAGACAGGAAGAACCAAGGGAAATGCGGACGCCTAAGAATTCGTTAGCTGAGCCCAAGTTATCGAAACACAACCTTGTAGACGACCAAGCAGAGTTCACCGCCAAAGCCAGACCACCACCGGCCCGACCGACTCTGTCTTGACGGTAGATCACTTTGCCCGACACCGACAGAGGCTTCCCGGGTGAAAGAAAAGTTTCCTGGAGAACCAAGACATCCGACGACAAGAAAGGTTCAAGCTGGAGGAAGGGGAGCTTGTTGGAGATACCGCGGCAATTCCACTGAAGCACACTAATACCCATAAGAGACAGAAAAAAGAAAAACAATCAAACACAAAAACAAAAATCAAGAACCTGCCCCCTGCAGGAACACTCACCCAAAACACAAGAGAAAAACAAAAACTTTTTTTTTTTTTTTTTATCCCCCCTTACCATGCACGTAGGCACGTTTCCGCTCCGGGGATTTGTCACTGAGTTTAGCCATACAGTTCATAATAATATTACTCAGAGCACTGATAGTTTCTAGAATTTTTGCAGACTGCTTTTCTGAATGATCCACTAGAATCTTTAACATGTTATTCGTCCTGATCTCAATAGCTTTTTTTAATTCATCTTGGTCGGGTTTTTTAACACTGGTTTTCTGTGCATATGTTTCAGAATTCGCCCTCGTCGAAAATTTTCGTCGAGCTTCAGTAAAAGATAGGAAATTTCCACTTTTGAAGCGGAGAAAATCCATTTCTCTCAAGCGCGTGGGGCACTGGAGATAATCTGACCTGTGGCCCCCCCCACAGTTCACACATTTGACTTCTAGCGTGCACGGACCAGTATGCTTTTGGCCACACGTGGCGCAGATATTCTCGGACTGACATTTTCCGGTTGCATGGTTAAATTTGAAGCAACGTACACATTGCCTTGGTCTATCGATAAACTGACGGATCTTCTGAAGAGTGAACCATAACTTAATTTCAGTCGGTATAGCAATACCAAGCGAGGTAATTAGAACTGGGGAAACAGTGCTAGGTGAATCTTTCTTAATAAATCGTCGCATTTCTAAGATCTCCACATTGTTATTGATCATTATCTCCTGGCCCACCTCCTCTAGGGGGATGTCGACAGGTACGTTGAACACCAAGAAGCGATTCGAAATGTTCTCCCAAATAACTTTATGTTTAACTGTAACCCCCAAAAAGTTCGTAACCTGACAGATGTCAACAGCACAGTTGACGTCTTTCGTGCTAATAAGTAGACTGCCTGTACGTGTGTGACGGACATTCTCTATATGATTAGCATGAGGAATTGTTTTTTTAATCTCTACTTGCACAGCTCTAGGATCTCTATTTGGAATAGATTTTGAGTCTGTACTTTGTAAAAAAATATTGAAACACTTACCGCCATTCTCGGCAGCCATTGAAAGAAGCAGCTCTGTGGAAGCAGTGGACCGCGCCACATTTTTATTATCGCTGTCACATGTCAAGAAGTTTTCTACCCCGTTTTTCTTGTCGCTGTCGCATGAGGTACTTTCTTCACATTCCACCATATCAACATTGACAACAGAAGAATCCGCTGTTCCATCAATATCCACAATCTTAAATTCAGAACAAGCCATAACACTGTCCAGTGACATAATCAGCAAAAAGTAGAGGTAAACAAACCGTAAATAAAACTATTACACCTACCAAACACCCACCAAATCACCAATAAGATAGTTCACTAATAACCACCACGAAAAGAGAGAAAAAATAAACACCTTACTTCGAACCACAACAACGTAAAAGCAAAAGCTTCACCGAAAAGAAAGCTAATACCGCCGGCTGCAAAACGGTCACCGCCCCCCCACGTGTAGAAGGAGGGAGCACCTCCACCGCTCTTGTTGCTTGTTTACAGAGAGGCGCGAAATTTCATACGAGATTCGAAAGTTTAGTTGTATATATTGCAACTGTAAACAGCAGAAGGAGATTCAGCGTGAAAACACTGCGCAAAATTTGACTTTCTATAAGACTTTTAGCATTAGTTCGAAATCCGACAATTTCATTGGCTGTCGGTGAACCGAACTTCTTTCCCTGAAAGGAAGAAATCCATTTTACGAGTAACAGCGCTGCTACTCATTTCATCAAATGTATTTCTTGATAATAATAACGATGCATTAAAAAAAGCTTATGTGTGTCTCATACGCGAAATTTGACTTCCCATAAGACTTTTAGCATTAGTTCGAAATCCGACAATTTCATTGGCTATCGGTGAACCGAACTTCTTTCCCTGAAAGGAAAAAATCCAATTTACGAGTAACAGCATGGCTACTCATTTCATCAATTGTATTTCTTGATAATAATAACTTGATGCATTAAAAAGAGCTTATGTATTTCTCATACTGAGCACGGAATCAATTGTTATACAGTTAATAACATAATATATATTAATTATTAAATTTGATTTAATTTTCTACTAAGAAAATTATTAACAATTCTAAAACAACATTGACTTAGATAAATTATGATAAAATAATGAGCGCGTTCACGGACCGCACCCTGGGTTCCACAGGTTTACCACGGGTAACCCGAAGCGTTCAGAGACCGACATCACGTGACTTTTTCCGAGTTCCCCGTAGCGTTCAGAGCCGGAGATTACCAAAATTTCGGGGAGTCCACATTACCTGAAAAATTTTGTTGGGTAAAGTGATCACGTGGTTGGGAAATCTGATTTGTTTACCATTTTATAGCTTAACTGTGATTGTTAATCGGAATAGCACTGTTTTGATCAGTTTTATCGCACATTGTTACTGTTTTTTCATATTACAAAAATAATAATAAAAACATATCTGGTCTAAGTTTATCTTTTAGATAAGTTAGAAGATAAATGTAAATTTTGCATATGACAAATCAGTTCACGCTTGGAAGTCTAAAATGGCTAGCAAAACCTTCACTGTTAAAAATATCGTGAAAGATTACCTCTGTTTTTAAAGGATATCAATTTTCTGACCAATGAGAAAGCTACATAAACGCCTATAAAGCCCTCTCATTGGTCAGAAAATAGATAGCCTTTAAAACCAGAGGTAATTTTTCACGATATTTTTAACAGTGTGTGATACATATTTGTTGCGATAGTATTCCCCATAAAAATTAACTTTTGGAACAGTTTCCCATCTAAAAAAAAGTGATAATTGAATCTGTTTGCACTGTCGAAAGTGCAGCTGCCGCCATGTTTGTAAATGTAAATAAAAAAATCACGTAACTTTACCCGAAAGCGTTCAGAGCCGTTTTTACCCAACCTTACACAGAGAAACCAGTATGACGTCATTCCCGAATTTTCCGAGTTACCCGTGTTTCGGTCTCTGAACGCGCTCAAAGAGATTGTTATAATAAGCTGCTTAGAACTTTTTTTTTTTACTCAGATGTTTGCAATGAGTATTAAAGTTCTAGCAGCTTAACTAAAAATAAGTAATTGAAGTTCCATCTAGATAAATAAAAATATTTTTCTATGTCAGTTTAAAAGATACTATTATTGCATTTAAATAGATATTTTATTTTAATCATATAACATTAGCTCCTAAGTGGTATTATGTAGTAAAATTCAATCACAATATTATATTTCGAATAAAAATTGTAAAGCTACTGATAATAAGTTAATAAATAAAGATAAAAACAAAAATCTCCATAATAATAATAATAATCGTTATTTTAAATCTATTATATATATAAAATCCAAACGGAAATTTTATTCCGAACGCCGAGATTTCGAGTTCTACCGCATGGATTTTTACGGAACTTATACCGTTAGATAGGTATCGTTCCATGGAAGGTTTTAAGCTATAACACATCATTCTACCTAGATTAGTTATAGAATTATTACGGAAAATTCTATTATTTTGGACTTTGTTACTTCATATTTCCTTAAATATCTGGGCTCCTATTGGTCGTAGAGCTTAGATCTAGCGCCAAAAGTAGCTCCGAAGCACCCAAGCAAACTTTTCGCCGCGATTATTTTGCCGTCTTCCGATTTCCTCTAACTCTATTAGGGGCCCGCGTAGAGCCCCTTTAAAATATTTTTACCGACTTCAAAAAGGAGGAGGTTATCAATTCGACGCGTATGTATGTTTTTTTTTTTTTTTTTTTTATGTATGTTCACCGCTTGCTCCGGAACTTTTTGTCCGATTTATGTGATTTTTGTTTTAATCGAAAGAGGATACTCGCAAATTGGTACCACTTCCGTTTCATCGAAATTGGTGGAGTAGTTTTTTAGTAATTCAACAAAAACCAATAAAATGAAGGATTTCACCCAAATTATCTTTCATTGTTGTAACCGGTTTCTCAATCATAAGTATAAAACTATGTATTCATATACGTTAGCGCCAAGTTGTCGCAAAACTTGGCGCAGTTACGTGAATTGTCGCCAAATTTGGCGACGAAAATAAGTCGCCATAAATGAAGCCAACTTGGCTGTAACTGACTAATTTGGCGATATTCCCATTCAAATTCAGTAATGGATCTTCCCCAATCTGTTTCTTCGCATTTTCTAATCGACAGTCATATTTAAAATTCTCAATTGGCAATCGCATTCAAAATAGTAATTTAATATACATAAATGAAAGATACACCATTATTTCAAAAGCTAAATAATACAGAAACAAACTAACTTAATACAAAACAATAATTTAGTATACCATAGTTTAGCTTAATTAAACACATAACATCAGACTGGCGGCACATAATATATATATATAATAGTTACTTCTTAGTTATCCCGTCGACCAAATTACTGTCGCCATATTGTAAGATTAATTGCCAATAATGGTTTGCCATTAATTAATTAATTGTAAGATTAAATGCCAATAATGGCTAATAAAACCATTAATTCGACGTTTTATTTGTATTTTTACTATTAAAGTTTTACTAATTTATTTGTTCTTTCGTTATTTAAAATAAAAATTATGTCAATTTGTATAATTTGGCGAAATTGGTCGACGGGATAACTAAGAAGTACTATAATATTATATACATACCTATATTATATTATATTAAACAGTTATATGTATGAATGCTTTTGTAAGTAACTGGCATAAAAAAGTTCATCATTAAGAAATAGACACTGCTGATAGAAAAACGAACTAGGCGCCCATCAGGTTTATTGCCGCTATACGTGGTGATTATGTGGTCTCCCACGCCGATGCCAGGTATCAAACACGCTCATCTAGGGCAACCCGGAAGATAAGGGCCTGGTCATCGGTTAGAAAGTATGAAAAATAAGTCATTGGGTCTCTCTTCTCTATTTCATAGAGCATTTTTAGTAAGCCGAAGAACTTTTTATTGTCAGTTTCCAAAGTTCGATATTTTTTCATGCGAGCTGCATCTCTTGTCGTTCTACTCATGTCCAAATAGAGAAACAAAAATATTTAATTAAAAAATAAAGCTATTAAATCTGAAGAAGAATGAATGTAACATATATATAAAGAATTTTCACAAAAAACCTGTGTTATTAATGTACACACAAATCTGGACAAAAGTATTTACTTATCAAAATAACATTTTTAAAAGTCCTTAATTTCCTCCAAAAGAATCATGCAAAAATTGTAACTCAAAAAAAACTAAAAAGTGAAAAATAAACTTTTTTACCAAAAATAAAACCGACTTCAAAAACTACTACAAAGTAAAAAATAATTTTTTTACATAATATAGTTAATAAGAAATTAAATTAAGAGCATTGTACTTACCATGCGTATTATTATATTTATGTACATTAATTTGATTTTTTGGAGTCGGTGCCAGCCAAGCAAAGTTCAAAATTAAAATTGCCTATCCAATACAAATCGTAACAAGATTCAGCAAAACCGTTTAGGAAAAAAATTCCATTCTCAGTCAACTCTGACACCATCCTGCATTTGAAAATCTGTGTTTGGCTACGATATTTTTTACATAATAGCCTGTATAAACGCATTGATTTTACAATAACCCTTAATTTAGCACACATAATTACAACTAATATCACTTGAAAATACACGTTTATAAAATCAGATGAATTGTTTCAAAAATGGTAAAATTCAAAATTTTTAACTAAATAACAAATCGTAAAAAAACTCGTAGATATTTGGATGTGTGTCTGTTGGATAATTATACTTAACTTTGTTTGGCTGGCACCGACTCCAAAAAATCAAATTAATGTACATAAATATAATAATATGCATGGTAAATACAATGCTCTTAATTTAATTTCTTATTAACTATATTATGTAAAAAAATTATTTTTTACTTTGTAGTAGTTTTTGAAGTCGGTTTTATTTTTGGTAAAAAAGTTTATTCGTAGTAATTTCAGCAATTATCTTAAATTATTGGTTAAGACCGCCACCCTCCCGATTCATGTATCTACGGAAAGGTTGCATGAAGGAGTTTCGTTCAGATAAGCTTTCGTTAAGAATAGAGTGCGCTCCCTGGTGGTGGAATGTGGAACTAACATAACGCGATATTGTTAAAATTAGGAAATCTAACAATGCGATCTGTTTTAAACTTTGAGATAGTTCATAACACATAATCTATTATCTATTCTATTATATATATATAAAATCTATTATCTATTCTATTATCTATTATATATATAAAATCCAAACGGAAATTTCGTTCCGAACGCCTAGATTTCGAGTTCTACTGCATGGATTTTTACGGAACCTATACCGTTAGATAGGTATTGTTTCAGGGAAGGTTTTAATCTATAACACATTATTCTACCTATATTAGTTTTAGAATTATGACGGAAAATTCTGTTATTTTGGGCGATAAGGTTACCATTTTATTTCTTGGCGAAATTCATCGTTGATAAAAAAAATTGAAACGGCTATTAAACCTCGAAAAATAAAAGAAAAACTGTTACTAATTTTATTTAAATGAAAAAAAAAGAAAAAAAGAAGAAGAAAATCCGTTTTAATGAGTGATAATATTAAAAAACGGAAACATTTAATCAAAAGCTGATAGAAATATTTGTAATGCTTAAAAATTAATTTAATAAGAAATATTACACTTGATACGCAATATTTGGCTCTTTATCGCTTGCGTTAGATATGGAAACGAATCTGAAAATTTGATTAGATGAAATTTTAACGACATATTCTTTCTGTTCTGTTCTTTTTATTTTTTATATCTAATTGTCCCATCACGTGACTTATAGAAGAAACAAGCAGATGTAATTGTGAGTCACGTGTGTAATTACTATTGTTTCTTTACAATTTTTTATTTTTCTTTTGTCGCCAAACAATGTGATTTTAAGCCAAAAATGCATAAGCGTGACATTAGCTTGAGGATGTTCTCACAAATGGTGTTTTTTTAGGTGAAAGAGATCATTTTTTGAGTACATTTTCATATTCAATTGTAACTTATATAGATATCAGTTAATATTTTAAAAATTCAATCGAATACTTAAATTTCAGTGTGAATTTCTGCCACACATACATATTGTAAAATAATTTCATACTTTTTAAAATGTTTTTCGCCGTAATTCCGAAAGCATGTGATATTTATAAACTCGAACTCAGATCAACGAATATTACCCATTTTATTTAAGCAAATATTATCTATTTTCTCAAGTCATATCGCCAATTTCATTTATAGGAAAATTTACAGATTCGAAATCTAGGAAATAAAGATAATTTTTAAGGAAATTTATGTTTTAATACGTTATTACTATGGAAAAATTCAACATTTTGAAAAAAAAAAATTACAAGTCTTTTGTAATTCGTCATTTCTTCTTCGTCTTTCTTCGTACTTTCTCCTCTGTTATGTAATATTTCAAATGATATTGGGCTAATTTTCGATCATCGATTCACCGCAAAATCGTATATCTAATATAGTATATAAAATAAAGTCTGGATTAGGGGACTAATTAACGCACAGCGCAAACTACTGAACCTAAAATCTTGAAAATCGTGGTAAAAATACTTCTTATGACATAAACTTCTGCTAAGAAAGGATTTTCTAAAGTGTCACCCCTAATGGTTTTTGCACGGGGAGGGGAAAAAATCGAATATCAAAATTATGCGTCAAATGATAGCATATTTTAATGTAGTTTTGTATGCTGAATCGAATGCTACCAAATAAATTTTTATAAGTCCAACAGTTCATGACACATTTCATATTTTTCTAATTTGGCGGTGTCTTTGGCATCTAAACCTCAAAATATCTATCATTACATCCGTTACTCTAGCAACGGAAAAAATTCAAATCAACCCTTTTGGCTAAAAAATAAAAACGGCTCTATGAGTTTGAAATAAAAATGCAAGCATCTTAATTTTTTTAAAAATAGTGATTTTATGTAAAATAAAAGGGAAAAATTACTGAGAATTTAGCGTTATAAAACAAAAATTGAAAAGGTACTACTTAGATATTCCGTCGACCAAAAATCTATCGTCAAACTGTAAGATTAAATGGTTGATCGTAAATATCAAATTTATTTGAATTTAAACAAACTACACGTGTTTACGTCATCAAGTGATTTTAATTTCGACGTTTTATTTGTATTTTTATTAATGTTATACTAATTTATTTGTTATTTCGTTATTTAAAATAAAGATTATGTCAATTTATATAATTTGGCGAATGGTTTGGCGATTTATATAATTTGGCGAAATTGGTCGACGGGATAACAAGTAGTACCAATGAAAATATTTAAGTATGAAAGCAATGTTTGTGAAGACTTAAAAATTATTTTCATATATATAAACTCGGTTTATGGCGTCAGATGCCGTCATCCGAAGAATCTACAAGAGTCTTTTTCCATTTTTTCCGGTCATAGGTTCCTCAATGAAAGAAATTGGAATTGGAATAATATTGTGCGATTTATAAATTGCTCCTCGATAAGAAGAAAAAATGGGTACATTTATAACAACCGTGCGCACATCTCGCTGATAGCATTTTTAAAATTCCCAGTAGCAGTAGTTACATTTTGCGTATGTAAATTAAAAAACTTTTTTTTGCTTTTAATTATGGCATTATTTCCTGTTATTGTTTATCTTTTCAGTTTTTTAAATGAAATTAGTATAAGGCATGCATTTTAAATGAAATTAGCATAAGGCATGCATTTTAAATGAAATTAGTATAAGGCATGCATTTTAAATGAAATGAGTGAAAGGTTTGTGTTTTAAATGAAAATAACAAAATAAGAATATGCTATGAAAACAATCTTTATTGATTTATTACCTGCGCCCGGCTGACATAAAAGTATCACAAAAGCCACATATTCACTTTTCCTTGAGTAGCTGATCATGAGAATTCAAGTTAACCTTCCGTAATCGGATACTTCACATATTGGTGTATTAGCTTTAATGTTGAAAGCATCGTTTTTGTTTGAAGCGAAAACTTTACTATGAATTCTATTACACAAAATCGCATCATCATCATCTACTATATATTTACAACGGAAATTTGTATTTCATTCCGATTGTTTATAATACTTTCGTAGGATATACCACAATTAGTTAGGGAATAATTTTGGAAAGGTTTTAGAGTATACATATTGTTCAAGGGTACTTAGTTATAGAGCAACAGTAAAAGTTCAAAAATTAAGTGAACCTGATTATGAAAGTTTAGCCTTTTTAAAAAAATCTACAGAACATATTTTGTTACAAGTGGCCCTGTTGCATGGCTTTTAGGAATGGTGTTAGTATATACGATTTCATTATATGTTGATTAGTTACAGAGGTATTAATTCCTGTTGTCATAACGGTCTCATTACCCGACCATAAGCGCGCTGTTTATAATCAACTAAAACAATTACTTCTTAATTGCTAAATTTTGTCCAATGCTTAAGATAACATTATATCGCAATGGCGTTCGCATCGTTTTCAGTAATGTGCAAGGTCAAGCTGAAGATCCATATTGTTTAAAATACAAGTTCAAATTCACTATTTAGTTTAATCCAAGGTTCATTTGGAAATATTGAGCAGCGCAGCGGGCATAGCCTGCTAGTATATATATATATTGCAACTAATAGCAAAATATTTTTCATTGTTTATGTTTGATGTATATTACATTTTTATTGCAACATATATATATATATATAATAAAACTTTTTGAGAATAATTATTAAATCACAGATATATATATATATATATATATATTTGTTTTTGTTGCATTTTTACCATACATTCAATTATTTAAAAGTATAGTAATTTACTGTCTTCAATGGTTAAATTATCATTGAAATATATATTATTAATGTAATTTATATATAAAGGATAAATAATTAATTTCTAAAGATGAATAATTTAATTCTGTTAATTACTATTTATATGTTACTGGAGTTCTAGCATAAAAGTACTTTTAAAAGTATTGAAATTTCATGAAAGTTTAGAAGATATTAAAATTAAATTTTAATAAATATTCATTTTAACCATACAGTTTATATATGATAAGAATTTAGTAGTATTGAATATACAATAACAAAAATTAGAAAGCAGCTGATAAATTGATATATGAATTATTATATAAAATATTTATATATTTTTATATATGAAAGATAATACTTAATTTTGAGAAATGAACACTCTAATAAATTACTTCTGCTAATTATATATATATATATATATATATATATATATATATATATAACTTACAATAACCAACAAAAATATTCTTAATGTAAGGTAAGAATATATTATTATTACATTATTATTAAAAAATAGATTAAATGAATTTTTTAATTTAATTATTTAAATTTATTTAAAAAAAATCTAATTGAGAATTTTTTTTTCAAAGGAACTTGTGATAAAGATTAACTGATTTTAACTAACTGACTTAAGGGTGTTCTCAAATCCAAAAAGGCAACTTTCTGACATAAGTTTTAATTTATTTTTGTTCGAAAATGCACGAAAGTAGCTGGGTATTGTTCAGAAACTATGCAATTGAGCTGTTTTTTCCATTTTTTTTTTTTTTTTTTTTTTTTTTTTTTTTTTTTTTGCAAACGCAATAGATCTTTCAGAAAATAATGTCAAAGTGGGCGATTTGAACCGAATTTCCGCGCGAAGGAAGAAAGAGCACTGAAGAGCGGGCGAAAAACGTGTTTGTCACGTGATCAAAATCGCTCATAACTCAATAGGTAATTGATTGATTAAAAAATGGAAAAAACAGTTCAATTCCAAATCGCTTCCATGGCCAGGCTTTCCAATTTTATACTTTTTTTTAAAAAATGAATTTGAAAATGTGTCAAAACGTTTTGCGCTTGTTGAGCTGAGCAGTTAAGAACAGCCGTAATAAAATATTATTATTACTCTTTAATCATTAAAGAAATTTATTTATTAGGAAAATACCGTATAAGTCATATGAATTTTTAAATTTAATTCAATTATCTGCATAACATTTTACAATAAAAAAAATAGTAATCTAAATAACAGATAAATTTAAAATGATCAGAACTTTATAAAAATCTAAAATGAAAATACTTTTAATGTAAGCCTAGGAGATTTATTATTGCATTTTAATAAATGTTTACTTTAATTATTAAAAAATAGATTAAATGAATTTTTAATTTAATTATTTAAATTTATTTAAAAAAATCTAATTGACAAAAAAAATTACAACGGAACTCGTAATAAAAATCAATTGATTTTAACTAACTGACTAAAGAAAATATTATTATTAAAGAAATTTTTTTATTAGAAAAATACCCTATAAGTCATATGAATTTTAAAATTTAATTATCTGTATAATATTTACGATAAAAAAATTTCAAAGCAACCTAAGTAACAGATAAATTTAAAATGATCAGAATTTTATTAAGTTCTAACATGAAAATACTTTTAATGTAAGCCTAGGAGATTTGTTATTGCATTTTAATAAATGTTTACTTTAATTATTAAAAAATAGATTAATTATTTTTTTAATTTAATTATTTAAATTTATTTTAAAAAATCTAATTGATAAAAAAAAATTACAAAAGAACTGGTAATAAAGATCGACTGATTTTAACTAACTGACTAAATAAAAATCAAAACAAAATTTTAAAAAAGTGAAAACGCCATAGGATTACAAATGCAAAATCTTCACCAGCCCGAGTCTTGACCACTGGCTAGATCATTCATGTACTTTCACATACCAAAATACCATGTGCCGGATTTACACAGTATTTTACTCTTGTACTAGTCCTTTCAGGGAAAGAAGTTCCGTTCAATTTCATTGGCTATCGGTGAAGCGATAGCCAATGAAATTGCAGGATTTCACACTAATGCTAAAAGTCTTATGGAAAGTCAAATTTCGCGTCTCATACTGAGCACGGAATCAATTGTTATACAGTTAATAACATAATATATAATTAATTATTAAATTTGATATAATTTTCTAGTAAGAAAATTATTAACAATTCGAAAACAACATTGACTTAGATAAATTATGATAAAATAATGAGATTGTTATAATAAGATGCTTAGAACTTTTTTTTTTTTTTTTTTTTTTTTTTTTTTTTTTTTTTACTCAGATGTTTGTAATTAGTATTAAAGTTCTAGTAGCTTAACTAAAAATAAGTTATTGAAGTTCCATCTAGATAAATAAAAATATTTTTCTATGTCAGTTTAAAAAATACTATTATTACATTTAAATAGATATTTTATTTTAATTATACAACATTAGCTCCTAAGTGGTATTATGTAGTAAAATTTAATCACAATAATATATTTCGAATAAAAATTGTAAAGCTACTGATAATAAATTAATAAATAAAGATAAAAACAAAAATCTCCATAATAATAATAATAATCGTTATTTTAAATATATATATATTGCAACTAATAGCAAAATATTTTTCATTGTTCATGTTTGATGTATATTACATTTTTATTGCAACATATATATATATATATAATAAAACTTTTTGCGAATAATTATTAAATCACAGATATATATATATATATATATATATATATATATATATATATATATATATATATATATTTGTTTTTGTTGCATTTTTACTATACATTCAATTATTTAAAGTATAGTAATTTACTGTCTTCAGTGGTTAAATTATCATTGAAATATATACTATTAATGTAATTTATATATAAAGGATAAATAATTAATTTTTAAAGATGAATAATTTAATAATTTAATTCTGTTAATTACTATTTACAGTGAAACTCGTTTAAGATACGAATCAAGGGACCGAGGGCATTTCGTATCTTAAGCGGGATCGTATCTTATCCGGATTTCACAGATTCTCGAATAGTAATGCATACGCAGCCAGTACACATTATTATCAACATGTTTTAACTGTTTGTAACTCTTATTTTAATTCTTTCTAACAATTTTTAGATGGTCTAGAAAATATGAGTTTAAGATTTTGAAATAAAGGACAACCTTTTTTTTTTTTTTTTTTTTTTTTTTTTTTTTTTTTTTTTTCACTTTTGAAATAAAGAATGGCATTTTTTTCACTTTTTAAATTTTATTGTGTTACTGTTTGTACAGTAACAAAACAAAAGTGTCTTTATTCAATACTCTCTACCAAATAAAATAAAAGATAATAAAACAAAATTCATGATAATCTTTGGAAAACAGAAATTTAAATATTACACACTCAAAGAGGAAAAATAATAAATTTCCGTAATTATTTTTAAAACGACAAACTAGACATATGTAAGAATAATTATTTGGTGAGGAAATCATTTGCTCTTCTTCCCTTTTGTCCTAAAGACACGTAGTAAACGGACTGCACAAACACCGTTTCGTATATAAAGCGGGTTTTTGACAGGAACATACAAATTTTCTTCGTATCTTAAGCGGGATCGTATCTTATCCGTACGTATATTAAGCGGGTAATTTTACACAGGTTTAATAGGCATTTTTCAAGGGACCGGAAGAAATTCGTATCTTAAGCGGGATCGTATCTTAAACGGGCGTATCTTAAACGAGTTTCACTGTATATGTTACTGGAGTTTTAGCATAAAAGTACTTTTCATGAAAGTTTAGAAGATATTAAAATTAAATTTTAATAAATATTCATTTTAAACATACAGTTTATATATGATAAGAATTTAGTAGTATTGAATATACAATAAAAAAAATTAGAAAGCAGCTGATAAGTTGATAAATATTTTTACATATGAAAGATAATACTTAATTTTGAGAAATGAACACTTTAATAAATTACTGCTGCTAATTATATATATATATATATATATATATATATATTTACAGCATGTCGGTATACCACAAGGCGGTTGTACTTCCAGTTTACTCTCAGACTTATACTTATCTCATTATGAACGCAATTTTACTAATAATAATCTACATTTATATCGTTATATTGATGACATCATTTTAATTGATACTGATCAATCTGCAATTACTCGATTTCCAGTTGATTATCCCACTAATTTGGAATTAACGGAAAACCTTTTATCTAACAATACAATTAACTTCTTAGATCTTAAAATTACAATAAAAGACAATAAAACAATCACAGATTTGTATGACAAACGTAAAGAATTTAAATTCACAGTTAATACATTTACAAATTTTAAATCTTGTCTACATCATTCTGTATTTCGTAATATAATACTTAATCATTTATATAGAATAAAATGTTTATGTTCTTCTCCTCTAATTAACAATAATATTAAAAAACTAATTTATGATGCATTAAATCATGGTTTTCCAAAAAAATTCATATATTCATTAATATACAATTAGTACTTTTCTTACATGATCTATAAACACAAATTAACACATGCGTAAACAAAATTACAAAAAAATTATAAAATAAAAAAATATCTATAAAAAACTAAAAATTGTAAAATAATATAAAAAAATATTATAGGTTGGTTGGGTGGGTAATGTTAGAGTACGGAGGAGGGTGGTGTTGTCTGGATAATACGCAATGGTTAAAAAGAAAAAAAAAGCGGGGGCTCTTGTATTATTACTATATTTTTTTGTTATGTATTTTATGTGGATGTTGATTTGATATTTTATATATAAGTTGGAGATTTTCATTAATATTATAATTAGCTTAATTATTCATTAATCCAATTTACAATTATTTGTTATTAAATTTTAATTTACTAAGGGCAATATCATATTAATTACTAATAGTATGCCACTCTTAGTTTAATGTTTTTGAATGTCCCATATTCATACTTTATGGATTTTTATGGATGTCTGAAAATAATCCACGTTCTATATTTGTGCGTTTTAAGTAATGGGATTTTAAGTATTATTTAACCTTTTATATACTTCCACATGTTTGTTATTTCCTGTTCATTTTATAAATATCTTATATATAATTCATTAAAAAATAAAAAATAATTTTTAGATAATTTTTAATAATTATTTATATTAATTATTACTGAATTTATTTTGTTTTATAGCATATAGATATATGCTATATATTATCAATGTTCTAACATTATTTAAACTCTTAGTTTAGTTTAAATAATTTAGCTAATAGAACATATTGTATGCTTTTAAATTTTATTAACAATAGTTTTAAATACTTTGTGTGATTTATATTAGGTTTATAATTCTCTATATATAAGGATTTGTTTGGTTTTGCTGTTTAAACAGTTATTTACATTCAAAAGCTTGCAAATTTTTATCTTGCGATAGATGTTTAATATAATTATTAATAGATGGCAGCACTAAAATTGTATCTTTCAGATTGCTCTAATTTTTAATTTTTCTAGCTCCATTTCAGTTATAATTTATACACCAGGGTGTATTTTTAGCTAAATTTTGACGATATTGTTAAACTGTTATCTATTAATTTAATAGTGCATTTTAAATAATGTAATTAATATCTATTTATTTTATATTAGATTAAATTTGTTTTACAAGGTATTTCAAATTTTATTTCAAAATGTATTAACTGCATCCTTTGGTATCATTTACTGTGATTTCTTAACTGTATTATTCACCTTAATCTTTTTAATATACTGGAAGATATGTGCACATGGATTTTTGTAAAATACTGAAATATTAATCGGTATGGTGTTTATTATTTCTATTTTATATCCTATAAATATTTAAATACGTTTTATTGATTCTTCCATTTCATATTATTTGTTTCTATTCTGCTTTCATTTTTAATCAATTCACTTGATTTTAGTGGTTGTTCTATAATTCTCTTTGTATTAGGATTTGTTTGGTTTTGCTGTTTAAACAGTTATTTACATTCAAAAGCTTGCAAATTTTTATCTTGCGATAGATGTTTAATATAATTATTAATAGATGGCAGCACTAAAATTGTATCTTTCAGATTGCTCTATTTTTTAATTTTTCTAGCTCCATTTCAGTTATAATTTATACACCAGGGTGTATTTTTTGCTAAATTTTGACGATATTGTTAAACTGTTATCTATTAATTTAATAGTGCATTTTAAATAATGTAATTAATATCTATTTATTTTATATTAGATTAAATTTGTTTTACAAGGTATTTCAAATTTTATTTCAAAATGTATTAACTGCATCCTTTGGTATCATTTACTGTGATTTCTTAACTGTTTTATTCACCTTAATCTTTTTGATATACTGGAAGACATGTGCACATGGATTTTTGTAAAATACTGAAATATTAATAGGTATGGTGTTTATTATTTCTATTTTATATCCTATAAATATTTAAATACGTTTTATTGATTCTTCCATTTCATATTATTTGTTTCTATTCTGCTTTCATTTTTAATCAATTCACTTGATTTTAGTGGTTGTTCGGGCACAGGGGAAAATTAATTTTAGCTTTAGCTTATTTTTCCCACAGTAAACAACCATTTTGCTTATATCATTGAATTCTGTGCCCTCGATAACGTAATTCAATGTATAAGCTTTTCAATTTTTGTCGGTGTCCACTTTTTTCTTTTTTCTTCCATAATAATTCTTATAATATTTTTTTAATACTTACAGCTTTAATTCATAATAATTGACGGTGGTAGGTTATGTTTAATTAATGGTAATATATATATATATATATATATATATATATATATATATATATATAACTTACTAAAGTTCCAACAAAAAATATTTTTAATGTAAGGTAAGAATATATTATTATTACATTATTATTAAAAAATAGATTAAATGAATTTTTTAATTTAATTCTTTAAATTTATTTAAAAAAATCTAATTGACAAATTTTTTTTCAAAGGAACTGGTGATAAAGTTCAACTGATTTTAACTAACTGACTTAAGGGTGTTCTCAAATCCAAAAAGGCAACTTTATGACATACGTTTTAATTTATTTTTGTTCGAAAATGCATGAAAGTAGCTGGTGTTGTTGTTCAGAAACTATGTAATTGAGCTGTTTTTTCCATTTTTTTTTTGCAAGCGCAATAGATCTTTCAGAAAATAATGTAAAAGTGGACGTTTTGAGCCGAATTTCCGCGCGAAGGAAGGAAGAGCACTGAAGAGCGGGCGAAAAACGTGTTTGTCACGCGATCAAAAGCGCTTATAACTCAATTTGATCAAAAAATGGAAAAACAGTTCAATTCCAAATCGTTTCCATGTCCAGGCCTTCCAATTTTATACCTTTTCGTTAAAAAATGAATTTGTAAATGCGTCAAAACGTTTTGCGCTTGTTGAGCAGAGCAGTTAAGAACAGCCTTAAGAAAATATTATTATTGTTCTTTAATTATTAAAGAAATTTATTTATTAGAAAAATACCGTATGAGTCATATGAATTTTTAAATTTAATTCAATTATCTGTATAACATTTACAATTTAAAAAAAAATAGCAATCTAAATAACAGATAAATTTAAAATGATCAGAACTTTATAAAATTCTAACATGAAAATACTTTTAATGTAAGCCTAGGAGATTTATTATTGCATTTTAATAAATGCTTACTTTAATTATTAAAAAATAGATTAAATGAATTTTTTAATTTAATTATTTAAATTTATTTAAAAAAATCTAATTGACAAAAAAAATTACAACGGAACTCGTAATAAAGATCAACTGATTTTAACTAACTAACTTAAGAAAATATTATTATTACTCTTTAATTATTAAAGAAATTTATTTATTAGAAAAATACCCTATAAGTCATATGAATTTAAAAATTTAATTATGTGTATAATGTTTACGATAAAAAAATTTCAAAGCAACCTAAGTAACAGATAAATTTAAAATGATCAGAACTTTATTAAGTTCTAACAAGAAGATTTATTATTGCATTTTAATAAATGTTTACTTTAATTATTAAAAAATAGATTAAATGAATTTTTTAATTTAAATATTTAAATTTATTTTTAAAAAATGCAACGGAACTCGTAATGAAGATCAACTGATTTTAACTAACTGACTTAAGAAAATATTATTTTTACACTTTAATTATTAAAGAATTTCTTTATTAAAAAAATACCCTATAAGTCCTATGAATTTTAAAATTTAATTTAAATATTTGTGTAACATTTAAAATAAAGTAACCTATCATAAATTAATAAAGATTTTTATGTCTCAAGGATAATTTTAAAATAAAAAACCTTTAATATATTAATTCTGATAGTTTTGCATTTATCTGTTACTATAGTAACAGACAAATTTAAAATGATCAGAACTTTATAAAGTTCTAACATGAAAATACTTTTAATGTAAGCCTAGGAAATTTATTATTACATCTTAATAAATGTTTACTTTAATTATTAAAAAATAGATTAACTGATTTTTTTAATTTAATTATTTAATTTATTTAAAAAATCTAATTGCTAAAAAAAATGTACAAAAGAACTGGTAATAAAGATCGACTGATTTTAACTAACTGACTTAATAAAAATCAAAACAAAACTCTAAAAAAATGAAAACGCCAGTGAAAGGACAGAACACGAAACTTTAAAATTACAAATGCAAAATCTAAACCAGCTCTAGTCTTAACCACTGGGTTAGATCATTCATACATTTGAGATACCAAAATACCATGTGCCGGCTTTACACAACAGTATTTTACTCTTATACTTGTCCTTTTAGGGAAAGAAGTCCCTTTCAATTTCATTGGCTATCGGTGACGTGTCAGCCAATGAAATTGCAGGATTTCACACTAATGCTAAAAGTCTTATGGAAAGTCAAATTTCGCGCGCACTGCATCTTGTCTTACAGCTTACAGTACCTTAATTTATCAGAGTTGTGGCATATTTGAGAGGATTTTGGACAACAACTTCGCCTCTATGACAGTGGCTGCTTGATACCCAAGTATCTTTGCGAAACTGCCACCATTGAACGCGAAAACACCCTATCGCTAATGTTATCATATGGAAGAAATTTCTAAGATAGCTCGTTTGCATGAATCGATCTATAGAAAGGCCGTTTTTTTTACATTTTTCGATTTTGCTTACAGAGGTCATTTTAATAGGATATTTTTGCTTTCGGTAAAGAAATCTGCAAAGAAAATCGAAAAAGTAAACAATGGCCTTTGTACAGATCAATCTGAGCTACTGAATGAAAAAAAATCATTTAAAAATATTGAAATGCAAACGAACTATCTTAAAAAAAAAAAAAAAAAAATCCATACACTGTTAAAAATATCGTGAAAAATTACCTCTGTTTTTAAAGGCTATCTACATTCTGACCAATGAAAACGCTTCATAAACACCTATGGAGGGATCTCATTGGTCATAAAATACATAGCCTTTAAAAACAGAGGTAATTTTTCACGATATGTTTAACAGTGTAGGACTAACATTAGAGAACGGGTGTTTTTGCGTGAGTGAAGTAGCCCACAGACGTCTCATATAAGTAGACTCACATTTGGTAACCTTTCCTTGAAGCATACATCACTGCCTACAGTCACGTTACAGCTCCTAGAAGATACAGTGTGGAAAACGGCTACAAAATAGTGCTAAAAAATTGAATCCCATAAATGTACAATGATGCTGAATAACAAGATGTCGATCGTAGCGCCATCGTAATGATTTAAAAACGATAGTCATTCTAAAAGAGACTCTTTAACCTATTTCACGTCATTCCTTAACTAAATTAGCTTATAACAGACTAAAATATCTTATATTTATAGTTTCCGATATTTAACATTCTATAATTTTTTAAAACACAGGGTTTATATTGAAAAGAGTTACGAGATGGCGCTCGTATCAGCATATTGCCGCTGAGCATTGTTGGAGATTTATGGGATACAAGTTTTTAGCATTTTTTAAAGCATTATAGGAATAGCCGTTTTCCACACTGTATCTTCTAGGCGCTGTAGTCACGTGATGGCGGGCAGAGGACGTGCCAAACCGGTTTTTCTTCTGCCAAAATCTCCTCGGACTTTCCCTCCGGATTCATGCTGAAACTTTATTGCGTCGGCATTTCTCTTGAGTTATAGTACAGCGCCTAGAAGATACAGTGTGGAAAACGACTATTCCTATAATGCTTTAAAAAGTGCTAAAAACTTGTATCCCATAAATCTCCAACAATGCTCAGCGGCAATATGCTGATACGAGCGCCATTTCGTAACTCTTTTTAATATAAACACTGTGTTTTCAAAAATTATAGAATGTTAAATGTAGGAAACTACAAAAATAAAAGATATTTTGGTCTGTTATAAGCTGATTTAGTTAAGGAATGACGTGAAATAGGTTAAAGAGTCTCTTTTAGAATGACTATCGTTTTTAAATCACTACGATGGCGCTACGATCGACATCTTGTTATTCAGCATCGTTGTACATTTATGGGATTCAATTTTTTAGCACTATTTTGTAGCCGTTTTCCATACTGTATCTTCTAGGCGCTGTAATAATGCTTTAAAAAGTGCTAAAAACTTGTATCCCATAAATCTCCAACAATGCTCAGCGGCAATATGCTGATACGAGCGCCATCTCGTAACTCTTTTCAATATAAACTCTGTGTTTTCAAAAATTATAGAATGTTAAATATCGGAAACTATAAATATAAGATATTTTAGTCTGTTATAAGCTAATTTAGTTAAGGAATGACGTGAAATAGGTTAAAGAGTCTCTTTTAGAATGACTATCGTTTTTAAATCACTACGATGGCGCTACGATCGACATCTTGTTATTCAGCATCGTTGTACATTTATGGGATTCAATTTTTTAGCACTATTTTGTAGCCGTTTTCCACACTGTATCTTCTAGGTGCTGTAGTTATAGCGTCTAGAGTACATAGAGCAGTTCACATCACGTGACTTTCACCGGAGAACAATGAAAATAGCTGTAGGACACACAAATAGAAAAAGCATTGATAAGGGTAGCGATGTCTGTCCTACAGCAGCAGCAAAAAACTGTTCGTGACGTCACCTTGCACAGCTCTATAGTGCGGAAATTGGCTATCCCAGTAATACTTTAAAAAGTACTAAAATATTGCATTCCTTAAACGTCAAACGATGCTGAAATCCAATGAATCGATCACAGCGACATCTGGAGGATATTTTCTAAAAATCCTCGACGATTTGGTCTAAACGCTGTAATAATACGATGTTTACTTTGAAATTTGAAAATATATCGCAGATGTCGCTGCGATCGGTTCTCTGGATTACAGCATCATTGCACATTTAAGGGATACAACTTTTTAGCACTGTTTGGATAGCAGATTCCCACACTATATACTCTAGACGCTATACCTATAGTGCGAATCCCATTGTTCTTTCGGACAGAACTTGAATTCAACATGTTTCCACTTTCATCGCCAAAAGTTTTTTTGCGGTGATCCCTGTATTGGCAACTTTCGGATTTCATTCTCGCAATAAAATAAATGTAAATATAGAAGCGAAAGTGAAACTACAAGCTGTCTCGCGCTGTTAACTACCCTAAGATTTTATTTGTGTCAAATCTACACACGGACACGAGCGAGAGCGACAAAATAAAAAGTAAAGCAAAAGTGCGGTCAACTCAAGTATAGCGTCTAGAATATATAGTGTGGAAATCTGCTATCCAAACAGTGCTAAAAAGTTGTATCCCTTAAATGTGCAATGATGCTGAAATCCAGGGAACCGATCGCAGCGACATCTGCGATATATTTTCAAATTTCAAAGTAAACATCGTATTATTACAGCGTCTAGACTAAATCGTTGAGGATTTTTAGAAAATATCCTCCAGATGTCGCTGTGATAGATTCATTGGATTTCAGCATCGTTTGACGTTTAAGGGATGCAATATTTTAGTACTTTTTAAAGTATTACTGGGATAGACAATTTCCACACTATGTACTCTAGACGCTATACTATAGGTATCTTTTCTCTGAGTCTGAGTAGCCCCTTAACGTCAAAATTCATTGCGTTCACAGTCAATACCGTCTCGAAGAGACAGGCCTATCCACCAATTAAATATGGCGGGGAATGAAGTACTAGGGAGAAAATGTATACAGCAAAAAGTCATTCGCCAGTAACCTTTTTACGGGGAATCTTCAGTTAAATATATATATATATATATGTTATATATTTTTTTTTTTACTTTTACTATTCATTTAAATTATTCTAAATTGCTGGCATATTCATTATTTCCTTTTTTTTAATACACTTTATTATTTGTGGAGCAAACATGCAAACCATGCTTTCTCCTTTAGATACAAATTTTCAAAAAACACAAAAAACTGATAAATAAGAAAATAACTTGTATTTAATTCTCATTTTTATTGTGTATTTTTATTACTGTTTATTAGAAAGAATTGCAAGCATACCTAAGATATTAAACATAAAACAAATTAATAAAATGCATTTAATATTTGGAGAAAACACGTTTTGTCCGAATTCAGAGGAGGAAACATGTTTTGATTGTTTGACAAGTGGATAAAACGCTTTTTGAATGAAATAAGTTCTAACTGACAAATAATACAATAGCATTATTTTATTTGAATAAATACCGAATTTCAGTTGATTATCGTTAAAATAAAATGACAGATTATGGTACCTAGTAGTATTCATTAAATATTTACTAAATAAATACTCGTTTGCCAGAAATCCACTTCAAATTTTAAAACCAATATCTTCATCTAGACAGTTATACACATCTCCCTCTTTTTTATTGCAGGCTTATCAATCATGGATAATGTGGTTGTATCATTTGAATATATCATCAGGTTGATTTTGCCACTGTTCACTATACATTACCTTCCAAAGTTTTTTAACATATTTGTTCTTTTCAACTGGTATGGCCTGGCTAAGAGGAAGATATTCTAAAACAACCCTTTGAACAAGGCAACAGTAACTCCCTTTTTAAGAAGATTTACATCATATTCTTCATTTAGATCTTGAAATCTATAATTCTGGAAGCCTTTAACTTTAACAGTTCTCTTATTTTTTTCTAAAACAATCCGTTTCAATTGTGATATGTATGGTAGGTTTTGAAAGTTCACATTAAGTGACAACTGTGATTGGCAGACTGGAGAAATCACTGCTTGATTGAATGCAGGATTTGGAGGAAACACTCTTTGATTGAAACGTCAAGTTTTAAAATTGATTTATAATCGGAGAAAAAATTTTTTCAGTAAAAAATACCATTTATTTCTGCGCAAATAAACACAGAGTTCATAAAAATAACAATAACTCATTTTTTATTTTTTTTTTGTGAGAAAACACGTTTTGAATGTTTGCTCCACATTTATTTCTAGTTAAATTCCTATAAGTTTAAAACGCGTATCTTAATAGTAGTTTTATTGAAAAACGTAATCTAAACTTTTAATCTCTTCATTAATTTTTTCGTCTACCAAACTGTAAAGTTCTGAACGCAGTTACTTATTTTTCGAATGTTTATAAAAGCCATTTTTATATTTTTATTCTATTTCATCTCATTTTCCCGCCAGCTGGGCGACAGCTTTTTTTTCATCGAAATCCTTCCATTAGCAGCGCCGGGATTCTTTTCTGTGACGTTTCTCGATCGCTCTCCATTGGCTGAGTGACGGATCGCATATTCACTTCGAGTCTCGTTCGTGATTTTGTTTGGTTCGCCTGAAGTTTCCATTTCAATCGGATTTCCTCCGTGCATTCTAATAAATACCTCGAGCATGAGCTCAGAAGTAGATTTTTTGTGCTGTTTGATTGTTTACATAATCTGTTACCTGGTGCCCTAAGTCGCGTGGAATATTAATTCGTTATTTAACATCTCTTTCTCATGAATAACTAGTTAGTGCTCAAACGGGATGGCTCTGATTTCTCATCCTGTGGGAATTGTTTAATGTTGGTATGTTCTGATGGAATAAACAGTTTCCTATGACTACGTTTCCATGTTTTAATTGGGAAAACCCCAGATTTCTTCATAAGCCTTTTTTTCCCACCACTCACGCGGCCTAATCTGCCTTGTCTTCATCATGAATAAATGAGTGTTTGATTGGACTCTACCAATATTATCATCGCTCCACAGCTGCTAAATTTCCACAGAGTTGACACCTTCACTAGCGATGCTTGCGCTAAGTGGTATGACTGCTATACAACCTCACCAACGGCTGATTAACACGTGGTACTAATCCAGTAATATGTCGTAAAAAGCACGACGTGATTGTTCGACTTAACCCATCAATTTGTTTCTTTATATATATATATATATATATAACCATTAATTAAACATAACCTACCACCATATACCTAATAGGAATTATTTTCGAAAAAAAAAAAAGATTTATTTAAATTTTTAACAATTATTTATTTATTTAACAGAAATATAAATGAAGAAATTTTTGTCTCATCCATCTCACTATGAACTGTAAAAAAAAAAAAAAAAAAAAAAAAAAAAAAACCTAGGTTTTTAAAATTAAAAGCCAGAAATTAAAATAAAATGAAATTTGGAAGTAGTGGTAAATATTCCCTACCCCCTCCTGAAAAACTAATTCATTATATATATATAATAAATTATATATTATTTCTATTCTAATACATACTCTAATAATACATGATATTATTTCTAATAGTTATATTACAATTAAATATATCATATCAACAAAATATAAAATAGTAAGCACCTTTAATATTTATACACACCAAATTTTGATTTCTTTTTTTTAATAATAGAAATATTTCACATTTTAATAAATTTCGAGTTAATATTCAGAAATTTCCTTTTAAATATTTTTTTTAAATTTTATTTATATTACAGTAAATTCTCTGTAAGGCGGACTCTGTGTAAGACTGAAATCTGTCTAAGAGTTTACTGTATTAATTTTCCATTGTAAAATTTTATTCTTTCGGTGAAGTCAAATGCATTTCAAACATTTCATAGATAATTGTATCAAAATAAATATCCGAGAAAGAATAATTCGCTACTAAAAGTTTTATTGGTAATCATGAATTAAAAAATTTCTTTTTTTACGACTAACAACAAAATTAATTTCAAACAAAAGATTTTATCAAATTGATTTTCATTTTAAATTTTACTATGGAAAACAATCATAGTTTTATTTAAAATAAAACGGATTTTGATTCTTTTTCTCTTTTTTTTTCTGGAACTATTTCACTTTTTAATAATACAGTTCGAGTTAATATTCAGTAATTAATGGCTTTTAAATAATTCTATTTTTTATAAGGATGGGCGAAGCGAATCCTCTACTAGGCTACACAAATTACATTTTATCGTACACGTTACAAAAAACTATTCAGTATTTTGACTTGAAAGTAAACTTAACAAGTGGGTAAGTGTGATCACAGATCGCACAGAGGGTTTCGTTTAATATTTCTCTCAAAGCACTATCCTTTTTCAAAATCTGTTAGCTCCACAATTCGTAACTAGAGAGTGCACTCTATTCTAAACAAACGTCTGCCCGACAAAACTCCATTTTAGAAAATATTCGCAGTTATATTAGTCGAGGAAATTGGACCCATAAAACTTAAAATAGGAAAGCCCTCCTGGCCAAGTGGAAATAAAATATGAAAGGCTATTGTGCATAAAATGAAAGAGTGGCCGAAGGGTCGTCAAATGATATATCAGATGAGAGGTTTGGGGAACAATTGACCCCACCCCCTCCCGGAGCCTTCAACTGAAACTAGCTCGCTGTAGCTTAATTAGCGGCTAAGTTAGAAAAAATGCTTAAAAAACACAAGTTAGAGCCCAGAGGAGTCAATAATATAAGACTTTTTGAAAAATTTATCATTTGCCGTGTGATCACAAGTGTTCAGCTATAAATATGCAAAATTTCATATCCCCAGCTTAATTAGGGCTCAGTTAGAAATAATTGCTTATAATACAGAAGTTGAAGCCCAAAGGGCAATTATAAGACTTTTTCAAAAATTCATATTTTGTCTTATGATCTGACGCGTTCAGCTATAAGTATGCAAAATTTCATGTCTCCAATTTAATTAGGGGCTCAGTTAGAAAGAATTGACTAAAAAACACAAGCTGGAGTCCAAAGGGTTAAATATAAAACTTTTTCGAAAAAAAAAAATATTCGTCGTGTGGTCTCAGGTGTTCTGCTATAAGTATGCAAAATTTCATGTCTCCAACTTATTTATGGGTTTCATTTAGAAAGAATTGCTTAAAATATATATGTGGGAGCTCAAAGGGTTAAATGTAAGACTTTTCCAAGATTTTATAATTTGTCGCCTGGCCTCAGGTGTTCTGCTATAAGTATGCAAAATTTCAAATCTCCAATTTAAATATGGTCTTAGTTAGAAAGAATTGCTTAAAATACACAAGCTGGAGTCCAAAGGGTTAAATATAAAACGTTTTTCGAAGTTTATTATTTGTCGTGTGATCTGAAGTGTTCAGCTATAAGTACGCAAAATTTCATGTCTCCAACTTAATTATGGGGCTCATTTAGAAAGAATTGCTTAAAATATATATGTGGGAGCTCAAAGGATTAAATGCAAGACTTTTTCAAGATTTTATGATCTGTCGCCTAGCCTCAGTGTTCTGCTATAAGTATGCAAAATTTCAAATCTCCAATTTAATTATATGCTCAGTTTGAACGAATTGCTTAAAATACACAAGCTGGAGTCCAAAGGGTTAAATATGAAACTTTTTTCGAAATTTATTATTTGGAGTGAGATCTGAGGCGTTCAGCTAAAAGTATGCAAAATTTCAACTCCCCAATTCACTTAGGGACTCTGTTAAAATGAATTGCTTAAAATACACAAGCTGAACTCCAAAGGGTTAAACAAAAAACTTTTTCGAAATTTATTATTTACCGTGTGATCTGAGGTGTTTAGCTATCAGAATGCAAAATTGCATGCCTCCAATTTGATTAGGAATTCTGTTATAAAGGATTGCTGAAAATACACAAATTGGAGCCCAAAGGGTTAAATATAGCACTTTTTCAAAGTTTTATGGTTTGTTGTGTGGTCTCATGTGTTTAACTATAATAATTCAAAATTCCATGTCTCTAACTTAATTAGGGCTCTGTTAGACAAAGTTGCTTAAAAAACACAAGTTGGAGCCCAAAGGGTTAAATATAAAACTTTTTTCAAAATTTTATGATTTGTCTTGTTGTCTCAGGTATTCAGCTATAAGTATACGGAATTTCATGGCTCCAACCTTATTAGGGGCTGACTTAGAAAGAATTGTTTGAAATACACATGCGGGAGACCAAAGGGTTAAACTTAAGACTTTTTCAAAATTTTAGGATTTGTCGTTTCATATGAGGTGTTCAGCTATAAGTACTCAAAATTTCAAGTCTTCAACATGTACAGTTTCTGAGAACGGGCTCTGTGACGGACAGACAGACAGACAGACAGACAGACAAAGGAGCGAGACGAATAGTGTTTCGTCAGATGAACGAAACCCTAAAAATAAATTATGACCTGTAGATTTGCACATATTATTATTATTATTTTTTTTTTTTTACAGAAAAGCGTTAAAAAATTATTATTTTAATTAATTTATTTTACATGTTTTTCCTTTACGCACGCATTTTTGCAAATAAAAAATGAAACACTTATATATAGAAGATTATATTATAGAAGATTATATTATATATATTATAGACTTATATTATAGAAGAAAAAATGAATCATGGAGTTACGATCTCTTTTATGAAACTTTTAAAATACCTTTTTTTTTTTATGAAAATTATATCCTATTTTTAACGAATTAAAATTTGGGAAAATTCAACTATTTACATTCAATTATAAAAGTATATTCAGTGTTAAGAATTCAAATACACAATTTATTCTTATTATGGTAAAGCATTTACGCAGACGATACTTACGCATTTTAAAAGAGTTATATTATGATTTTTTTTTATATATAAAGTGGCAACAAAAGAATTGTAAACAAATAAAATTAATAATTGTCAAATTCGTTATATAACTATTTTGTAAAATTTTGGTTCGAAAATATTTTTATTTATACCAGTCTTATATCATAAATAAAAAATTCAGAGGAAATTCTTAGTTATTTGGCTGAATTTACATAACTAAAAGCAAAATGCGCCAAAACATAAAATAACGTTTTTGCTTAATAAAGATGCAAGAGTAACATAAAAAGAATACTGTTACTTTCAAATATTTATCCTATTAAATAATGTTTCACGAATCCAAACAGAGCATGGGTTTTGCTAGTTTATATTAAAATTTGTTTCTAAACAAAATCTCATGCATCATATGCGTACAAGTCATAGAAATCACCTTTACAATTATGAAGAATGTGATTCGAAATTTAAGAAAAAGTCAAACTTTAAGCATCACATGCTCGTAAGTCACATTAAACCAGCAAAATTTTGTCTCCTTGAAGAAGAAAAGATCGACGCCACAATCAAGCAGAAAAGCAAGGAAGGTGACTGAATCATTGTGACCTATTATTAATTTTCAATTATATTTTTTCCCCTTAATGCAATCAAATAGGGGAGACTAGGGAGGGTTGACCATACGGGAGGCTTGACCCACCCATCAGTTTTCACATTTAAAAGAATTTCAGAGTTTTTTCAATAGGTGTCAACCACAGCTACTGGAATGCCTAAACAACAGTCTTTGTTTCATACAACTGATCGAAATAGGTGTGGAAAAATTAATTGTGAAGCGTTTTCAACCTAAAAGTTGTATTTTTTAGAAATATTTTGTAAGCTTTTTTCAGATGAAATATATCATAGAAATTTAAGTAAGTAGGTTTTAAGTAATGCAGAAATATCGAGCTTTCATTCCAGGCATAAAGATTGCACAGTAAGTTAGGCTTAACATAACAGTGTGCTATTCTTTAGAAAAGGGCTATGTGGGGAGGCTTGACCCAGTCAATGTGAGGGAGGGTTGACCAGATGCTCAATGCTCCCTTAATTAAGAGGTTTTGGAAATCTTTTAATTATACACTGTGCATAATGAAAGATTAATGGTTATATGTAAAAAAGAATGTAAATTTATTCTGTAGAGCTACAGTACAATGGGGTGATGGAAAAGAAAATTTTAAAACTGATTAAAGAAAGATGTGAAAAATTGCTATAGTATCCACTGCAAGAAACATTTAATGAAATATAAATGAGAAAAGTTGATAGGAAATTTCTCCATCTAAATATTACTTAAATAGGAAAATAGAAACAGTGGAAAAGACTAGAAAGGACTAGAAAGTACGAAAGTAGTAATCTTAAGCATTTCAGGGGAAGTGGCATGCTTATGAAACAATTTAATTTTAATTCCCAAAGTCCACAATGGCACCAGAATTTTGCTAAAATCTTTACCGTTTAATATGTATGTGAAATATAGACTTTTTTTTATTTCCAAATAAATTTGTTCATAAATTCCAGTGCAAATCCTTTATTTCAACATTTTAGTACTGAAAGTACTTTGTACCTGAATGGGTTAAAATATGTTAATGATGAGTTAAGTGCTCATGCGGCTGCAAAAGAACATAGAATTGATCGAAAAATTTTAGAAAGGTATGTAGACAAATCACACCAGGATGAATACAATGAGATAAAGTCAAACTATGTGGCAACTAGAGTTGTCAGATCGAGTGTCGCAAACAGTAGGACAAGGAGACAAAAGAGTGCGGGAGAGTGGCTCCTAAATCCGGACATAATAATACATCAAATCCTATGAAAACGGAACCTGTCTCTAATGGAATATTGTCTTAAAGGTTAAAATTTCATTTTCCTTGCGGTAGAATTATACCTCGCCAGACAAAATCATGTTTAAAACAAAAGTTTTCTCCTCTGATTTGCGATTGCGTCTAAACCGGTTTGTTTAAGCGTCATATTTTCAAATATATATATATTTTTTTATAATAATTAAAGCATGTAGCTTAAAATTATTTTGCTCTGTTAAAACTGATTTTAATTCTCTTCACAAATATTTCGATATAAAACAAAGTGGGTCAAGCCTCCCATATAGTGGATCAACCCTCCCATATATGGGGAGCCTTGACCCAATATTTTTTCATGATTAAAATCAATCATTTGTCAAATTTCTTATATATTACACTTATGTAGCAATTTTATTTTGATAACTGATTGTATAACGAATAAAATAATATATAAAACTTTATTCTACATTCAAGATTTAAAAAATAAAAAAATATTTTGTAAAAAGTGGGTCAACCCTCCCTAGTCTCACCTACAGCCTAAAAATTTATATGAATAATTATATAAAAAATAAGTACCACTATTCATGAATAATAATCTTTGTGTTATATAATCAAGGTAAGAAAATATAAGTAATATTTGTCTTGCATAATGAACCCATATGGCACCAATGAAGAAGTGAAGACAGTCTCGGAACAGTTAGTCCAAGAGCCGACAGCATAAAAACCTATGTTATCAAGCACAAGAAAAAATCCTTTATTTTATGGGAGAGTAGAAGTAGGGAATCTACTGATCCATGTCTCCCGGAAGTGAAGTGGTGCATAAGCTAAAAATTAATACCACCAGTGAATGACTCATAGGTTTAACATTGTGTTTGTCCTACAAACAAAGGTATGAAACATGGAGGATAGTTGTAGAACAAACACAATGATAAACCTACGAGTCAACCACTGGTGGTATTAGCTTTTGGCTCATGCACCACTTCACTTCCGGGAGACATGGATCATTAGATCATGGAAGACGGTAGTATTTCGAGTGACGCAGCCTTAAGCCTAAAATCGTATCGTATCGTATCGTATCATAGAATTCGTAGATGGCAGAACTCATATATACAGCTAACTCGACATCAAAGAAAACGCGAAAAGCCGCCTTTTAATAACTGAGCAGATATATGTCTTATTGTTCTGAATTTTCTAGAACAGTCTTATATCTGCAGTCTAATCGTATACTGAAATTTTTGCATTTCTACGTGCAGTATATTTTGAGATCTAAATAGCCATTTTTAAAGTGAAAACGTTGGTATAATATCGAGGAAGTTCCTAATTTGAAAATCTCAAAAACGGTTCTAACGATTATTTTAAAATTGATACATAATATAACTGTGATTAAGGCGAGGTGAATAACACTTTTCTTTTTTCCTGGGAAAACTCTCGTTCGTTAAATAATTCGATTTTTTTTTCTCTCGAAAATGACACGGGCGATTTTTTAAAAATCAAATAAATATGTTTCAGATGAACCAAATAACAATTTACTTGTTTCCAGCAAGACTCTTGTTCGTTTTATAATGCGCATGAAAAATCGGACTATATTTCTTCGCCATTCTATGGAAATTTCACCGAAAATACATGACACTGTATTCATACACATGCTTTCTTTTTAACCACTTTTGGGGAGAAAAATTTTGTCTTCCCACTGGCTGAGTGGCTGAAGGCCATCGTTTACTGACCTTAAGATAGGCAGTTCGATACTCTCTGATACGTGTTTTCACATGTGAATGTTTTTTTTTTTTTAAGTCTGCTAGTTGACCATTATTCTCAGTTCGTTTGTAATCTTTTTAATTGCTGTTAAGTTAAATAAAATTACAATTATAATGACGCCAATTTGATGATGATTATTTCTTGGCAATTTCTCAACAATAAAAATATTACCATAAATTTTATAAATATATTTAATTTCAATCACTTTACAAAAAATATACATTAATAATTATTATTTGAATATAAATCACACGATCAGAAACGTAAAAAAATAATTCATTTCAGCTCTTCTTTTTATAATATCATTTTTTATTATTATGACGGTCAATCAATATATAATCACTGACATCCATAATATTATTATTATTATAATTATTATTTTCCTTGCATAAAAGCTATTGTGATGTAATAATTCTTTTATAATAAATAATTTAGTTGAAATGTTTTATTTATAAATATCAATGAAGTTTGATAACCCCGAAACAATTCTTTTTATTTAACTTTGCAATATTTACAGTTTACATAATAAGCATATCAGAATTCTGGTGTCGCCATCTTTTGACGCAATTGCGTAGTATTATAGAGAAATGTTTGATAAAAACGTTGAATTAGACAGTTTTTAAATCGAAGAATTATTTTAAGAGATATTTAATGTTAAATCTGGATAAAATTTTCTCATTAAAAAATTCTCATAGGAAAAAAAATATACATTGGAATTTAATCATTTTCATTCAATTTAATCATTCAATAGAAACTCGAAGTTTGCAGAGTGCATTTATTATTCTTAACTTGCCTAATTTTTTGACGGTTTATTTCAATTTTAAATTTTAAAATTTTCAGAATTTCCAGAGATATTTTTTACATATTTTAGAAAAGGTTATTTTAAATTGTTGCCAAATGTTAAAACAGCGCAAAGAATAATATATCCTTTAAATTAAAAATTTATTCACACGTGACTATTATAAACAGAAAAAAATCCTTTTAAATTAGAATTAAATGATAACGTGTTAAAAGCAGGAAAATATTAAACATTACGTCATAAAAATTGTTTTTACACATGCTTACTTAAAATGAAAGAAAATCATAAAATAATCAATTATTTTCAAATTAGAATTAAATGATTACGCATTAAAAGAAGGAAAACATTGAAAATTACGTCATAAAAATTATATTTACACGTAAATATTAAAAGAAAAAGAAAATTTTTAAATAATAAATTCATTGATATGTGTTAAAAGTCGTAAATGGAGGAAATTACGTCATATTGGCCAAAGTGGCCAAAACAGTTTACAAAACACATTGCAAAACATATTGCAAAACAGTGTAAATTAAAAAATATATTTATATGAGAGATTTATTTCAAATTTCGAGATGATATTTTTAACTATAGTTGCTAATTTTAAGGTAGCGCAAATAATAATATTATCTTTCTAATAATAAAAATATTTTCAGTTGAATGTTACAAAGAGAAAGGAAAGTTTGGTGAAAATTATGTCAGATTTAAAACGTTACATTTAAAATCTCTTATTTAAAATCATTTTCTTATAGCGTTGTTAAAAAATACCATAAAGCAAAGACTCTGCACTCTAAATTAAAATGTCTGAAATTCAGACACTTAAGTGTCTGAAATGGAGTGTTCAGTTTTCAGACATTTTAAAATGTCTGAATTTTTTCAGACACTTTTTGCGTCTGAATTTCAGACACTTCAAACGTCTGAATCGCATCCATTTTTTTTGTAAGCATCATACGTAGCCATGTTTGACCACGTTGAATCCTGGAAAAATATTTGGCTGTGGTCCTGCCCCTCCCCCCCCCCCCAATACAGCCTGATTTTTTTTGTGCTCTCAGTTTTGGTATACAATTTTCGTTACGTTGATAATTTAAATCTTTTACGACATTGTACTGATTATAATCAATATCTTGAACTTCAGGAGTAGAACAAGATTAAAAAACAAAAAATATTTATCTAAATATTAGATTTTTTTAAATTTATTTTGTTTTTAACCTTATTTTACTTTAAAAGTTCAAAATATTGATTATAATCAGTACAATTTCGAAACAGATTTAAAATATAAGCTTTACAAATATTGCACATCAAATTTGGGGGCACTACAGTCGTAGGGGGACGGGGCACTTCCCAGTTTGCCCTTCCTTTAATCAAGAAGTACTTTTGCAAAAAACGCAACCCTGCATTATAGTTGTCTAAATTGAGATGTCCGATATTCGGGAGTATCCGTTGTGGAGGTTAATGAACATTCTCGAATAGCGAACACCTCTATTTAACGAATACTTTTTTAATCAGCAGACATACATATTTGTACCGGGTGTCCCAAAAAGGACTGACTGATTTTAAAATTCAATAACTTGCAAACGGTGACAGATATTAAAAAAATTCTTGCAGGAGGGTTATGCATAAGGTCAAAAGTTTTATTACAGTGATTTTCAATTTTAGTTCGATTTACAAACAATAGATGGCGCTGTAAGCAACAGTCTCTAAATACAGGCTCGATTTTTGGTCCTTTATCTTGTCCCATGCAGAAAAAGGAGATGGAAATGTATTATCCGGGCCACGAAGTACCAAAAATCGAGCCTGAATCTAGCGACTATTGCTTACAGCGCCATCTATTGTTTGTAAATAGAACTAAAATTGAAAATCACTGTAATAAAACTTTTGACCTTATGCATAACCCTCCTGCAAGAATTTTTTTAATATCTGTCACCGTTTGCAAGTTATTGAATTTTAAAATCAGTCAGTCCTTTTTGGGACACCCGGTATATTTTTACCTCAAAAAAGTAGACATCTCCAATTATCGGACAAATTCCGCGTTCCCGAAGTGTTCGCTATTAAGGGCTTTTAAGGTACATAGATAAATATATATATATATATTTTATAATCTTGTCCTACTCTAAAAGTTCAAAATATTTATTATACTCGGTTGAATGTGGAAAAAGATTTAAAATATCAGATGTACGAAAATTGCAAAAATCCCCCCCCCCCAAAAAAAAAAATGAAAATATAAAAAAATATATTGCCACATAGGCAATTTTACATATACATCACTTGATAATCACAACAGCCATTTAACTATGAATAATGAAAATAAATAAATAAATATTCTACTTTAATAACATTGGGGAAAAAATGACTTTGGTATTTTGTTAAATATATTTGCGTTTTTAAACTTGTCCTACTCTAAAAGTTCAAAACTTTCATTATAATCAGTGCAAGATTTAAGATATCAGCTTTACAAAAATTCATGCAAAATCCCCCCCCTCCCCCCCCAAAATGAAAATACTTATTTAAAAATTATGTTTTTAAAAAATTTATATTTCCACATGGGCAAGTTTTTATGTAGATCAGAGGGTACTCACAAAAGCTATTCAACTATCAATAAAAACAAATAAGTACATATTCTATATTAAAAACATGAGGAAAAAATAACTTATGATTTCCAAACTTCTTTCGTCTTAAATATATACAGTAACATCTGTCATTTTTGTATTTTTCGTATAAGTGCATATAAATAAAGTTACCACAATTTTAAATACGAAATCTAGTTAGAGGTTTTTACTTTTTCCCATTATAAATTTCAAATTACTTTTTTATTAAAAATAATAAAAAAATCAGTATTAGAGTTGATTGCAAATCAAATACATATGTATATTTTTACAGGCAGCTTCATATAATAGACGAGTCTCATTTACTTTATTTATCTTTTTTTAATCTGCGGTTTTATGCCAGGAAGTAAGAAAGCATTAGGTCATCTTTCAAAGTTTTTTTTTATCTTTACTTCCTTGTGGCCGTCATTTACTGCGAGATAAAAATTGTCCATTGAAACTAAGAACTGACATTGAATATATAATTCGTAATAAAAAAGAACGTCATAAGTTTAAAAATATATACTTCTAGAATTAGTGGGGTTTTTTGCGAACAGATTCAAAACTAATTAAATTTCATGCAGGATTTTGTTTAGTACAATAAATAAAATCATAAAATACACTAATTTTACTACTATAAAGAAACTTACTTGAGTTGCTGCAGGAGGTAAGAAATATTCCTCGATTTGAAATTTTAAAAACTACCACAACCACAGTGAGGGAGAAAGACTTTCATCAGTTTAAAAGGTAATCCATAATACATCCGACTAGCCATATTTAAAGGATGAGATGTTTCATCCTAAAAACAGGACCCGCCAGACAAAAGTTTCTTTTTTTTTGCCAGCTTCGACAGGACGAAGATGAATAACACAATATTATTGATATAAATTGATACGAGTTAACACTAAGCCCATTGCACACGCTTTGTAGAATTTCCGGGTGTATTCTTCAACCGTCGTCTTCTTCTGTTCTGTGTCTATCCCGCCCTTGTATCGACGACAGCTTCTAAGAGACATTTGATGCCGAGCACACACGTCAGATGTATGTATTCAATAAATACATAATCCAAGTTAATACGAATTAAAATCACAGTACTTCACATTTCGCAAAAAACGAATTAAAATACACGCGTACATAAAAACAAACTTTGTTTGAATTACAACGTATACCACTTCGAACGAAGACATCTAAAACGCATGCGCAACTGGGAGTGCTAGTGCCCCCTGGTGGTTATTGCGTCGGAAGAATCAAAAATTAAGACACGTTTAAAGCAATGAAGTGTCTTAAAATAAGACGTTTGCGGATATTTTAGACATTATTCTCAGTTCGTTTACACCATGGTCATAGTAAGACGCTTATGTATCTTAAATTAAGACATCTATAGTGTCTTAATTTTCAGATTAAGACACTTAAGTGTCTAAAATTCTTTTTCAGTCACGTATGTGTCTAAATTTAAGACGCTTCTATTTGCAGTGTGTTGATTTAGTTCCTTTTATATTTGGTAATTTTCAAATGTTTAACTAATCTTATTTAATCAAGCAGGGAAACAGCAACTAACATCAGCTGATTCGGTTTTGAAATCCCCCAGTAAAAGGGAAACCCGTTTACAGTAAGATCGCCATTGATTTTTTAATTATACAGAGCAGCCTCGATTATCCGAGCTAATTGGGACTGTTAGTAAATCGGAATCGGAAATCTCGGTTAATAGAAACTGTGTGTAAAAACTCGCCGTGCTTGCGAATTTAACATCTCTTTTAAAAAAATATATAGAACGTTTTTTAAATAATAAAAGTACATATATGTAAAGTTCTGTTTCACAGCTTAACAAATTTAAAAAGAAAATCAACTACCAGTAGTAAATTTTAAAATGCAAATTGAAAAATTTACGAAAGTTCACACAGCCACTGGAAACAAAGCATTGTTCGCTATTGACTTCTCAGGGTCCAATGTTTCTTTGGAGTTGAGGGCTTTTGGGGGCAGAAGGGCCTGTATAGCACGGACAGTGAGCTAAAGAGTGTGTTTATTTTTAAGGCTCATTCAAAAGGAAAAAAAAAATCAGACTTTGTTATCGGCTCGGTTAACAGAAACCTCGATTAATCGAAGCTCGGTTAATCCAGGTTCTACTATAATTCAATCTTCCGTAATCTTTTTAAAGCAGATCAAATTAATGGACTTTAGCACAAAGTCACATAGCTGATAACTGTCATGCTTGTTGGCCACCTTTTTTTCAAAAAGTTTGCTTCACCTTATTCAATTAATGAGATATCTCCGATAAAATAAGTCACATTTTCCCGTTCTAAAATACTGGTATCCAAAAATCGTAGCATGTAACTGACACTACAAGTACTCATGGAACTAGACTATTTTAAGTCTGATTTTTATTATAGACTATATAAAATTATTAAAAATATATATTATGATAGGAACTAGCGGGCTTCGTCCGCTATTTACGTTACGGATATAAAAATCATGTTTTTTTTAGGGAAAAAGAAATAAAAACCTATTTGACGATAGGTTTATAAAGACACATTTTGTATTTGTTATATTTCCGGGGATGAGGAGGGGGGGGGGGGCTATTTTGATTAAATATCGCAATTAGTCTACATGGCAGATATAATTATGATAGACACTAGCGGGCTTCGCCCCTCTATGGCGCCTTATGGGTCCAGCTTCCATAACTCAGAAACTACCTTTCGGACATCAATGCAACAGATTCCAAACGTTATAATTAACTTAATAATCACCTATTTATAGCATTAAAGTAAATTTATGAGTACTGCATACTATTTTTTTATCGTAATTTCTGAAGAGAAAAAATTATTTCGGTTCCATTCTTAGGTACTGGTCTGAAAAATTTTGAAAAAGGGGGGAAGGAGGGGACATGAGACTGCTGTTTGTCAAACAACACAACGGCTCTGGCTTATTCAACTTGGTTTTTGATGACTTCAATTGGAAGGTGGTTTGTTTAAAAGAGTGCGTTCCCTGCCCCATGAAAATTGGAACTATTGGTGCTACATCTATGTAAGGATTTAATAATTATAAATTAACATTTTGGATTTATTAATTTAAGGATAAAGTGTTTTTAAAGGAATATCAAATGAAACCCTCTGTGCGATCTGCGATTATACTTACCCAGTTGTTTTTATATACAAACTGCTATAAGGAAAATTGTAATAAAATAGTAAAAATTAAATCTGCATTAAATTCCATAAGTATCTTTTTTTAATCATTTTATCACTAACCTCAAAAAAGTAATGATATCAATGCAAAAACCCTTGACGGGTTAAAAGTTTCTGACGCAGCACTTTATCTTATGCTCTAAGAATTTTAAATATGGAACTTAAAAATACTGATATCAAATTTTGAGTGACGTTATGCTATTTCTTAAAAAATATATTTGTATTTATTTCACCATTTTATTTTTGTTTTATTTATAATCGCATGTGCAAAAGTTATGTTCAACATGAAAAGCTGCATAAAATTTTATTCGCTGTTGCTTTATCATTTACATCTCGCATAAATTCAAATATGTGTTTTAAAAGATATGATATAAAATTTAAGTGACGCCTTGATGTGACTTTAAAAGGTTTGTTTTTTAAAATTCAATTTAAATTATTTTTGACTTGGTTAAAATATTTTTTTTACATCTACACAATACTTTTAATTTTCCAATTCACTGTTAAATATATCACTTTCATTGAATCTATACTATGCATTGAAATGTATTTATTTCAATAAATTGATTTATTTTTTGTGTCACGCTATTCAAAATTGTGAGTAAGATTTATGTAAATGGTTTCTTTGCGTCATTGTGTCCAAACTACATGAAATGTATGAAAAAGGATAGTTTGACGCAAATAAATCATTTACATAAATCTTACTCACAATTTTGAATAGCGTGACACAAAAGATAAATCAATTTATTGAAATAAATACATTTCAATGCATAGTATAGATTCAATGAAAGGGATATATTTAACAGTGAATTGGAAAATTAAAAGTATTGTGTAGATGTAAAAAAAATATTTTAACCAAGTCAAAAATAATTTAAATTGAATTTTAAAAAACAAACCTTTTAAAGTCACATCAAGGCGTCACTTAAATTTTATATCATATCTTTTAAAACACATATTTGAATTTATGAGAGATGTAAATGATAAAGCAACAGCGAATAAAATTTTATGCAGCTTTTCATGTTGAACATAACTTTTGCACATGCGATTATAAATAAAACAAAAATAAAATGGTGAAATAAATACAAATATATTTTTTAAGAAATAGCATAACGTCACTCAAAATTTGATATCAGTATTTTTAAGTTCCATATTTAAAATTCTTAGAGCATAAGATAAAGTGCTGCGTCAGAAACTTTTACCCCGTCAAGGGTTTTTGCATTGTTTCCTTACTTCTACTCTCCCATAAAATAAAGGTTTTTCTCTTGTGCTTGATAATATAGGTTTTTGTGTTGTCAGCTCTTTGACTAATTTCTCTCATAATAAAGCTCATTTATGACTGACTTTTTGTTTTCTCAAATTTGCTGCTAAAATCAGTTTAAAGGGATTCGGTACCAAAAAAAATAATCATTTTATAACTATAACCTATATTATATATTTTCAAATTCATGTTTGAATAAAGCATAGTCATAATAGATCATAAAAAGTGTTAAATTCTCAATTAGCAATAACTTTTTACTTTCTTCTATCTTTACAAGAAGAAAGTATTGGATTGGTGAAAATGTTCGACTTCCGGTTTTCGACGGATTTATACGTTTTAGAATGTCCTGAACACGGTTTGATGGTTTTTAGAAAATGTCTGTCTGTGAGTCTGTCACTCTGTCACTCTGTCACTCTGTGAGTCTGTATGTGACAAAACTTTTGTGGGCGCTCTAACTCAAGAACTAATGCACGGAATTTCACATAACTTCAGATTCAGTTAGACCTTGATATAAACTGGTCCTGATTAGTTTTTGGTGTAAATCGTTCAACAGGTGGCGCTGCTATGCCGCATTTTTCACGATTTCCGCAATAGCTTTATCTCTAGAACTAATGCACGGATTTTCTTCAAACTTCAGATTCGGTTAGTCCTTGACATGAATTGAAGGTTTAGACATTTGGTGTAAATCGCTCAACAGGTGGTGCTGCTATTCTGCATTTTTTACGATTTCCACAATAGTAAATCTCAAGAAATAATGCTTGGATTTTCAAAATACTTCAGATTCAGGTATACCTTAATATGAATTAGTGCTGTTTATGTTTTGGTGGAAATCTCTCAACAGGTGGCGCTACTATGCTGCATTTTTCAGAATTTCCAGTATACTTGTATCTCAAGAACTAATGCACGAATATTCACCAAACTTCAGAATCAGTTATTCCTTGACATGAAATGACATTTTATACATTTTGGTGTAAATCTCTCACCAGGTGGCTCTGCTATGCTTTTTTTTTGCGATTTGCACAATAGCTCGATCTTAAGAACTAATGCTTGGATTTTCAACGAACTTCAGATTCAGGTATACCTTGATATGAGTTAGAGCTGTTCATGTTTTGGTGCAGATCGCTCAACAGGTGGCGCTGCTATGCTGCATTTTTCAGCATTCCCACTATAGCTCTATCTCAATAACTAATGCACGAATTTTCACCAAACTTCAAATTCAGGTATACCTTGATATTAATTAGTGCTGTTTATGTTTTGGTGTAAATCGCTTAACAGGTGGCGCTGCTATGCTACATTTTTCAGAATTTCTGCTATGGCTCTATCTCAAGAACTAGTGTACGAATTTTTATCAAGCTTCAAATTCAGATATATACTTTGATATGAATTTATGCTAAATTCATGTATTTTCTTGTACTATTTAAATGATTTAATTGACGGGATTTATATAGAAGATTTTGTGATGGCCACAACATACTAGTTCATTTTTACTTTCTTCTATCTTTACAAGAAGAAAGTATTGGATTCGTGAAAATTTTCGACTTCCGGTTTTCGATGATTTATACGTTTTAGAATGTCCCGAACACGATTTGGTGGTTTTTAGAAAATGTCTGTCTGTGAGTCACTCTGTGAGTCTGTATGTACCAAAAATTTTGTGGGCGCTCTACCTAAAGAACTAATGCACGGAATTTCACAAAACTTTAGATTCAGTTAGAACTTGATATAAGCTGGTCCTGATTAGTTTTTGGTGAAAATGGCCCAACAAGTGGCGCTGCTATGCGGCATTTTTCACGATTTCTGCAATAGCTATATCTCAGGAACTACTGCACGGATTTTCATAAAACTTCAGATTCAGTTAGTCCAGGATATAGTTAGGTGCTGAGTACAATTTGGTTAAAATTGCCCAACAGGTGGCGCTGCTGTGTCGCATTATTCATGATTATTGCAATAGCTATATCTCAAGAACTAATGCTTGAATTTTCATCAAGCTTCAGATTCAGTTACTTCCTGGTATATATTGGTCCTAATTAATTTTTGGTGTAAATCGACCGACAGGTGGCGCTTCTATGCAGAATTTTTTACATTTTCCGCAATAGCTGTATCTAAAAAACTAATGCACGGATTTTCATTAAACTCCAGATTCAGTTAGAAGTTGTCAAAGTTGTGGCTGATTAGATTTTGGTGTAAATCATCTAACAGGTGGTGCTGATATGCTGCATTTTTCAGGAAGCATTAACATATATGAGATAAGAAATTTTGGCGATTGCCACATCTGATTAGTTCATATTTGGAAACAGGTTTTTTAATCCTTTATTCAGAGCCCTTTTTTCTATAAATCTAAATATTGGATTTTTGATTAGTCCACTAGATCAGCAGAAGAAAAAAAAAATAGTGAATGTATATGGAAAAAAACGTGGGAAAATAGTATATTTTTAAGTTCATAAATTTTTTGTTAGAAAGTTACAAATACAGTAAAACTCGGATATAACGCTCTTCCGGGGGACCGGGCTAGAAGAGCGTTAAAAGCGGGAAAGCGCTAAATGCGGGAGAAAGTTTTCGACATTTTAAAATTGAGAATATTAGATTATCTGCTTTAAATAATGCAGGGAATCATTTTCGTGTATTATTTAAAATAGAAACTCCACAGCATAGGTACAAAAACGTTTCCTTCATTTTAAATACCACAAATTTACATAGTGTTTACAAAGTGTATTATTATTTCAAATCAGAATAAGTAAAAGAATTGTTAACATTAAAAGCTACAAAATATATTTAACATTTCTAATAGGAACCTTTATCCTTATATTAAACATAAAATAAAATTATGAAAGAAACTAATAATAATATTTTGTTAAAAAAAATGTAACATTTGTATTCTTGAGCACCACTATGAGGACTATAAACTTTCACTTACTGTTTATTCTGTTTTAGAGAAAAACTCATCGAGTTTCGTCTGACGGGTGGACGAACGGCTACACAAAAGAGAGTTTTCTGCTTTGTTTATATGTCTTAATATATCTTCATATGAAGCGGCGGTATCTACTGAAGCAGTGTATAGGCGGATAGTGCTAAAAGCTTCCATTACTTCAGCTATCGTTGGGATGCGCTCTTGAACAACGCCATCAGCAACTTCATCAGGGTCCTCTTCTTCTGCGGCATCCTGTACAGTGTCCCCTATAATGTCGTCAATGCTCCTAACGTTGCATGTGATAACGTCTTTATCAATGTTAAGATAGTTCTGAAGGCTGTGTGCGTTTTCTGCAAGATGCTCGCAAACAGCTTGCCAGTCCTCGTCGTCTATAGGATCCGACCACTCTTCAGCTGCATCCATATTATAGTTGGCGTCTGTTATGAAGCCTGCCTTTTTAAAGCAATTTGGAATTATTTTAGGTTCGACTGCATCCCAAGCAGCGCTAAGGTAGTTCATGGCGTCGAGGAGAGTTACAGAAGATCGACTACTTTTATTTTCCATTTCATGTAGAAATCGTTTCACTATACGTTTGCGATAATGTTGTTTTAAAACCTTTATGATCCCTTGATCCATCGGTTGAAGTATGCTTGTGGTGTTTGCAGGTAAAAATTCCAGAGAGACGTTTGTAATATCTGGTATTTCTTGGGGATGCGCTGCGCAATTGTCTACGAATAGTATGACATGCCTATTTTGCTTCCGCATCTCGACATCAAAATCAGAAACATATTTAATGAACTGGGGACCCGTCATCCAAGCCTTACGTTGATGTGCGTAGTCACAGGGCAGTCGTTTGATGTTCTTGAAACAGCGAGGTTTGGCCGATTTTCCAATCACTAGAAGCTTGCGTTTGTCGCTCCCATCGGCGTTGGAACAAACAAGCACAGTAACACGTTCTTTACTGAGCTTCCCTCCATGGCACTGCTCATCTTTTAATGTTAAGGATTTATCAGGCATCGCTTTAAAAAATAAGCCAAATTCGTCGGCGTTATAAATATCACAAATGGCATAGTTTTTCATAAGCCTTGGAAGATTGTTCTTTTTCCAAAATTCTGCATTTTCTGTGTTCACGGCAGCGGATTCTCCGCAAATCTTCTTGTACACAATGCCGTGGCGGGTTCGAAATCGGTCTAACCACCCATTAGATGGAGTAAAATCTTCAATTCTTAGCTTTTGAGCTACCTCTGCAGCTTTTTCTTTAACTATGGATCCGCTGACAGGTATGTTACAGTGTCTAGATTCAAGAAACCACTCGTACATAACTTTTTCTAAATCTTCATATTTTCCTGTTTTCACTCTCTTTTTCTTTGAGCCACCAATAGCAGCATTTTTTTCAATATCTTTTCTGTTTTGAAGAAGTGTCCGAAGGGACGACGGTGCGATATTCATAGATAACGCAAAATCTTTTTGGCTCACAATAGGGGATTTTTTGTCATAATTTTTTAGAATTTCTAATTTTTTTGAAATTGTCAGCGTCTTTCTTTTCATACTCTTAGATTCCATGTTGCCTCTAATTGGAGTCGCCAGCGATACTGCTTACTTATGTGTAAATGAAAAAAGCGGGAACAATTTGTATGAAGTAAGAGACAGACAGGTGCTACTGTGATGGACGGAAGAAATTCTTTTAATCTCTGATCCAATGAGAAAAAAACCGCAGGGCTAGCTGATTTTTTTTTTAACATAGTCTTTGGGCGTTGGCTGGCTGCCAATTCCACGCATCCCCACTTTCACTCTCTCTGTGTGTGTACGGGCGAGAAAATGAAAACTTCGGATGCAAACCAAAGCACCAAAGCGTAATATCCGGGATTTCTTTGTTCAAAGGACCAATAAAAAGCGCGTTAAAAGCGGGAAAGCGTTAAAAGCGGGGAGCGTTAAAAGCAATGAATTTTTACATTGTTCTTATGGGTATGGTTCAAGGGATCGGGACAAATGAGCGTAAAAAGCGGGAAAGCGTTTTAAGCGGTGAGCGTTATATCCGAGTTTTACTGTATATAAAAAACCGATATAGTATTTAGTTATCACACAAAGATTCTAAAGATACTTAAAAAATATATATATCAGACAATTTGCTTAATTATTGTAGAAGTCTTAGCATTTCGATTAAAGTAACAATATGAAAATTGCGAACTGAGAAAAATGGAAGTTAAAATTCCAGTGCTCAATTCACCTTGAGTTAAATAATTAAAATACACGTAAAAAGGCACAAATAAATGTACAAAAATTACTTTCGGCCACATACATATAATATAAAATTATTTAAAATACATTAAAAATATCTTAAAATACATTACAAAAACCCAGAACGTTTTCAGCCATTACAAGGCCGTCATCAGTGGGATTTAAATGCTGTTATTATTACAGCTATTCAAATTTTCAACAAAACGAGCTTTCATCTATTATGCAGCAAATTTCTCCATTTCCATACTCCATGGATATCGTATGATAGTGCATCGTTACAAGTTGTATCTTTATTAGCAATTATTTCAATTGATTCTCTTATGGAAAGATTTGCTGCACAATAGATGAAAACTCGTTTTGTTGAAAATTTGAATAATAATTTTATCTGTCATCTCATGTGGCGTTCAACCTTTAACCCCTTAATTCTCGCTCCCGTCAATATCACAAGCTAAGGTGTCGTTCGTTATTTCTTGTGCCCGTCATATTTCCGGGCTGGAGATTTATTGCTGGAAAATTTCTGAGACCAGAAAAATTTAACTTGCATTTCCGTGTGAAGTCTTTGAATATTCCCGCCTGGGTTCGGCTTTTGGCGCTGATTGTAATGCAGGGATTTGTATTGCATGTTTCGAAATATATGACACTCAAAAAAATTATTAATAATCATAATTTAATGTATATATATTATTTCAAATATTGTTTGTAAAAATTTGTGTGGTAATGATAAAGATCTGAGATGTGAAAAATAAAGGTCTTATTCGCATGGTGTAAAACAAACATTAAGACACAGAATTCTTGCATGATGGCTTTTCTACAAATATTAATTTGTTCTATAACATCTTTATTTTTCGCCAAAAAAAAAAAAATTGCAGATTTTATTTAGAAACCTTATAATTATTCCATTTCTGTAATAAAAGAAATAGGTATTTTTTTTATGGTTTTTCCAAATATTAAGTGACCGTGAAGGGGTTAAAGCTCAAATTTTCGAAATTTTAATTTCTTGATAAACAAGTCTTTTCTGAACATTTTGATATATTTTCTTTGGTCTCAGGACTCTTAACCCCTTAATTCTCGCTCCCGTCAATATCACGGGCTGAGGTGTCGTTCGTTATTTCTCGTGCCCGTCCTATTTCCGGGCTGGAGATTTATTGCTGGAAAAAACTTCTGAAACCAGAAAAATTTAACTGGCATTTCCGTGTGAAGTCCTTGAATATTGGCGTTTGGGTTTGGTTTTTGGCACTGATTGTGATGTTGGACCTCGTATTACATGTTTCGAAATATATCACACTCACAAAATTATTAATAATAAAAATTTAATGTATATTATATCTACTAAAAAACAACTTTTCAAAAGTAAAAAAAAAAAAAAAAAAAAAAAAAAAAAAAAAAAGGCCAAGCCAAAAAAAAAAAAAAAAAAAAAAAAAAAAAAAAAAAAAAAAAAAAAAAAAGGGGGAAAGTTGTGGCTAAAAAATAGTGTGATATCAAATTTCCAAGCTTATATTATGGTACTTATTTAACATTTTTTATTAAAAATTTACCATACGTAAGTCGAGTACCGGCCATCTTTCCATATTTTACACAAATTTCTAAGCACACAAGTACATTGTTAAGATCGGAAATTCGAAATTGTTGCTAAAGCAAACATTTTATGCTTTTAATTTATGGAAATGAGTGCCTAGAAATTTGTGTCTTAAAATAAAGTTGAAGTGACTTCAGGTTTCATCTTATGATTCTTTTTTTTCGGAGGGGGTTAATTAATTAGTTAAAGCAGTAAAAATCAATTTGTTTTTTTTTTCAAAATAAAAGACAATCTTAATTTATCTGTCTGTAGCCAAAACTAGAAGTGTAAAATTCTTAATAATGCAAACATATTACGAGCTTGTCTGCTTAGAAATTTGTGTAAAATATGGAAAGATGGCCGCCAAGCCCATCATGCATAATTAAAAAAAATTAATTTTCAGAAACACGTTATGATGTATTTAGTAAAGGAGAAAAGGCTTTCTATCAACGCATACTTAGGTACTCGACTTACGTATGGTAAATTTTTAATAAAAAATGTTAAATAAGTACCATAATATAAGCTTGGAAATTTGATATCACACTATTTTTTAGCCACAACTTTCCCCCCTTTTCTTTTCTTTTTTTTTGCTTGGCTTTTTTTTTTACTTTTGAAAAGTTGTTTTTTAGTAGATATCAGTCCTTTTTTTTAAACAGATTATATATAATTGAAATAATTCTACTCGCTAAAATTAGTCCTTGTATAGCCTTTATCAGCAGGGAACAAACACAATAGTATACATTTTGTTTACCTATCATTCATTTTTTAGAGTAATTAATAATTTAAAAGTAAGGAAAGTCAATTTCTTCTTTCAAAGTATCAGTCTTTCTCAATTTATATCTCCTTAAAATTTTCTATGAAAGATGAAAACTTAGTAAAAATCAAATAGAGTCAAAATAAAATATATATTTACAGTTAGTCTGTCAGTTAATTGTTTGTTCTAACTTTTTTTTGTTGACGGTTTTGCAAAATAAATTTACCTTTACAAATACCTACGGATAATCCGAGAATGAAGCCCCGCAGGCATCTAAAGAATCGAAGATCTGTCTAAAGAAGTAAATCTATCAATTCTAGACATGATGAGGAAACATTTTTGATTAAAAAAAAAATCTAAAAATTTAAAGATATAAACTGTACATCTTCATTTAGATCGTGTTATAGAGAAAAAAGAATAAATGTGTAATTTTATTCAAGTCTGTTTATCCTTACCTATTTGCATAAATGTGAGAATATAATTTCGTATAAAAATTCCTGTAAATTGATTATCTTTAATAGTCTATTATTAAAGCCGCATAAACATTAGAATTAAATTTTTTCCAGTTAAAAATTGCCTTAAGTCTATAGTCTTATCGTTCGTCAAATTTGTTTTATGCTTTTTTTAATACCCAGACACCTTTTCTAAACTCTGACAAAAGATACTGAAATGCTGAAGTTATCCAAATACTTATATCTTCTATCGTATTTCTTTTTTTGATGGGGGGGGGGGGGTGAGGAAGAGCGCTTAAGAACTTCGTTTTGTTCTTAGAATTCTGAATTAATCATTGAAAAGATCTACCTACATAAGTCTTGTTGCAGAATTTTCATTAGCTAAGAGTTGCACCAACTTATACATCATGTGAATATATTAAATTACTTTTGTAAAATTCTAGATGGGAGCCATTGATATTTTCAGAGCATTTGCCTACATTTTAAACTTAAGTCATTTACAACTATTCATTCATTTTCTATACGAATTAAAGAAGTCGTTGTTTCCATGGCAACTGTATCTTTCACTATTGCTTGTTTGTTTATTTGTTTGTTTGTTTTATTGAACACATATATATATCAGATCACGAGGGGATCACGGCGGGATTTGAACCCGCCCCCACCTACGCTCTCAAGCGATTAGCGGCGTGGTGTCTTATCCGCTCAGCCACGGTGGGCCACAATTGCTTTCTCTAATACCCAGATACTCAAATTTAAGCAGCTGCGCTTATAATTATGCTCATAACAGAGTACATTTATATGTAAGAGTGGTGACATATGCACAAGTCGTGTACTCATATTCAAGTTTTTGTCCAAAGTACAGTAACTCAGTTTTCAGTAATAAACGTGGAAGATTTCGATTAAACTAACCATAAAAGTTAAAAAACATTGGCTTTCTGATTTGATTTTATTCAAAATCGTCTCAACCAACCAAAGTTAATGACCGGGATCCAGATAAATTTTTCTCTGTTAGTAAAATTAGATTGACCAATCAGTAGCCTCCATCCTTGCAGGCTTTTCGGTGTTTACTGCAAACATAAAAAAGTTTTCAAAAATCCAGGCTTCTGATTGATCAATCTCATCTCGCTAATAGCGTAAAATCTATATTGATCCCGGAATTTTCAACGCCCTTTAAATATTCGAGAAAGCCTTGACACGCGTCAGGAAAATATCACACAAAGCAGGCAAAACAAAGAAGAAAAATCATTCATTGGCTCGTTCATATCCACGAGCCAATGAATGATTTTGTTCCTTTGCTTTGCCTGCTTTGTCTGATGTTTTCGTGACGCGTGTCAAGACATTCTCAAATATCTAGGGGGCGTTGGTTTATTTCACCATCATGAAGATATGAAAGGAGAGGAGCAGACATGTCAATCTTCCCGTGCGAAAAACTACATAAAAAAACGAGTTCTTCCCCCCCCCCTTCTGCCCTTTTCTCTCTTGATTTTGACCGATAGCAGCCCATTTAGCAGTCTCTAGTGCAAGATGCCGCTATATATGGCGGACGCAAGGGGGAGTGTGTTAGCGTGACCAATGACATAATAGGCCATTTCATGACGTTTAAAAGTCACACGGAGTTGGATCACCTTTACACGATGATTAGTACAAAGCGGTGCGCCAATTTTTTTTGTGTCCATTGCCGCGTGCAGATAATCAACTCCGTGTGACGTGATGAGCTGGCCACACTTTAGGAACAGCTTCAAATGACGTCATCTATATCTACTTCGAGGCAAACGAAAAAGACAGACTACAGCGGTGCTACAGCGTCTAGAATATATAGTGTGGAAATCCAATCAGTCGATCATAGCGATATCTGCAGGATATTTCCCAAAACTCCAAGACAATTTGATCTAGACGCTGTAACATTTTTTTTTTTTTTTTTTTTTTTTTTACGTTTTATTAACATACATCTGACCTGTGTGCTTGGCGTCAAACCCGCTGTAATAATACCATGTTTACTTTGAAATTTGAAAATATATCGCAGATGTCGCTGCGATCATCTCCCTGGATTTCAGCGTCAGTGCACATTTAAGGGATACACTTCTTAGCGGTTCTTGGATAGCAAATTTCCACATTACGTATTCTAGACGCTGTAGCGGTGCATTACACATGTCTCTTTCTTCTTTAAAAAATATCCTGCAGATGTCGATGCAAATGACTGTTTGGAATTCGACATCGTTGTACATTTAAGGGATTCAATACTTCGCACTTTTTTAAGTATTGCTCCGATAGTCGATTTCTACAACATATAATCTAGACGCTATAACGGAGCTATAGTTTCTAGAAGATACAGTTTAAAAATCGGCTTATTAAAAAGGTGCTAAAAAATTGTATCCCATAAATGTTGAACGAGGCTGAACGACGAACGTCGATTACAGCGACATATGGTAATTCCAACGTAACTATTTCAAAAGAAAACGTTTCGCTCAGAGAAGATCTAGTAAATGTTGCTCCTATCGACATTTGTCATTCAGTATTTTTCAATATTTACGGGATTCAATTTTTAGCACTTTTTAAAGCATTACTAGAACAGCCTGTTTCCACACTATGACCGTGATCTAGGTAGATTTTTCTCTGTTATCGTAACGAGATTGACCAATCAGAAGCCAGAATTTTTGCTAACTTTTCACTGTTTGCAAAAATGTACCTGGATCCCGGCCGCTATAACTGAGCTCAGGAATAGTACAAAGGTTCTCTATTTTCTGACCAATGAGAACGCTATATAAACGCCTATAAAACGTTCTCATTGGTCATAATACAGATAGCCTTTAAAAACAGAGGTAATTTTTCACGATATTTTTAACAGTGTACTACTGCTTTCCCCCATGAACTGTTTCATTGGCTAGCGGGGATTTACATTACGTAGACGGAGACCCTTCTTTAAGCTAGACGTTCTGGCCTTGACCATGTGATCATAACGCAGATTGAATATCCTCTATTCACGAAAGCGGATTGCCGTACTTTCGACAAAAACTTGAAATGAGCAAGCCTCCTGTGCATATATCACTACTCTTATGTATAAAGGCTCTCTGTTATGGTGTTGTTTCTGATACAGCGCCTAGAATACCTAGTGTGGAAATATGCTATCCAAACAGTTCTAAAAATTTGTATCCCTTAAATGTGCGACGATACTGCTAAAATTTCAAGTGTCGATCGCAGCGACATCTGCGGGATTTTCGTATTACTATTATTACATTGTATAGACTGGCAATTTCTTGCAGTTGTAGAAAATATCCTGCAGATGTCGCTGCGATCTGCATATTGCAGCAGTATCATTGCACATTTAAGGGATACAATATTTTAGCGCTTTTTTAAGTATTACAGGGTTAGCCGATTTCAACACTATATATTCTAGGCGCTATAGTTTCTGAGCGCTGTTGGTTAAATTTCGATATTTGTGTTTTGGAGTGAGCAATAGAGAAAAGTACTAAAACTATTGAAACAATAACTTCTTTAATATTGAAATGTATAGCAAGGGAGTTCAGAATCAATGCCTTAAATAGTTCCGAATATGCACTGTTGTTATGACACCAATACCCTTCCTGGATGTGGAAATGCAAAATTGTGTTCAACATAATTGGCCGCAATCTAGATAGATTTTTCGCTGTTAGTGAAACGAGATTCATCAATCAGAAGCTTGCATTTTTGCGAACTTTTCGCTGTTTGCAGCAATGCAGGCTATTGATTGGTAAATCTCGTTTCGCTAACAGCGAAAAATCTATCTGGATCCCAACCTAGATTTCTGTAAACACTGCACTTCATCCATGGCACTAAGAAAATGACTCAAAACTTTTATGACATAGGCCGGGATCCAGAAACAGCAAAAACTCTCAAACATTCTGGCTTCTGATTGGTCAAACTCATTTCGCTAACAGCGAAAAATCTATCTGGATCTCAGCCATAGTTTTCTTCGATGAAATCAATGCAAAAGGATAATATAAAAGAATAGTATAAGACTTCTAAATTGGTTTGGCGGGTTTATCGCTGTTTGGCATAATTTATAAACTTTAGAATTAATTAACAGTTTTTCGCTAATTAAGAATAGAAAATTTGTGTTTTTAAAGCTGAATTTTATAAAAGCACGTAGCTTGAGTAAATATCTGTCCAAAAATGCAATCCTTACTTTTTTATGTCCTTTATTTATCTCTACCTCAATTAAAGCATAAGGTGTGACGAAGAAAATAAATTTGTCATTTTCAGTATCTCGACGTTATTTTAAAAAATCTATATCTCTGTTTATAATTAATTTATGAGGATGCATTTGGTCTCAAATTGAAGATCTTTTCCATTAGGTCCTTCTGGTTTTGGTTTTATTTTTCTGCGATGATTGGTTCTTTTGATATGGGAAATTTTACGCTGGCATTTTTGGTCGATTTAACATGGAGAAGCTGTCTTCAGTATAATAAGCAGTTACGGTGTCTTGCGTTTTATTCTTGACGTTTGTTTGTTTGACGAGGTTAGCATTTTTTTTCAGCTTGGCTTGGCAGAACGACCGTCCTGCTTGATTATTTCAAATATTATTTGTAAATTTTTTTGATGATGATAAATAATGATCTAAGATGTGAAGAATAAGGTCATATTCGCATTAATTTGTATTGTGTAAAACAAACATTAAAACACGGAATTCTCGCAGGATGGCTTTTTCTCAAATGTGAATTTGTTCTATAACTTTTTTTTTTTTTTCCCCTTAAAAAAAAAAAAAAAAAAAAATAATAAATAAAAAACTAATTGCATATTTTATATAGAAACCTTATAATTATCCAATTTCTGTAATAAAAAAAAAAATAGGTACTTTTTTGATGGTTTTTCCAAATATGGCCACCGTTAAGAGATTAAATTACAATGTTTTATTTTCTCATAGACAATTCTCGAATACGCAAAGAAAATAATAACAACATTTAAATCCCACTGATGATTGGTGAAAACGTTCTGGATTTTTCTAATGTATTTTAAGATATTTTTAATGTATTTTAAATAATTTTGTATTATATGTATGCATCTGAAAGTAATTTTTGTATTATATGTATGCATCTGAAAGTAATTTTTGTACATTTATTTGTGCTTTTTTACGTGTATTTTAATTATTGTGAAAAATGAGATTAAACATTGGCATTTAAAGGTAAGTTGAACTGGAAGGTTTAGGAGAATTAAGTATATCTTCTTTATTATTTATCGAATCGTTCCGAAATTTGAACAGAAGGTTCTAAGAATACCAAGGTACATTTTAAAATAAAAATTTGAAATTCGACATTTTTGTCATTTTTTAAAAAGTCAAAATGATAGGTACTGAGTCTCCTTAAAACATTGAAAAATAAACTTGATAAATACAAAAAAAAAAAAAAAAAAAAAAAAAAAAGGTTACCTTTTTTTTTGGTACTTATTTGACAAAATGTAAACGTCCTAAATATGGGACTATGTATAATATTTATAACAGCATAAAAAGCATAAATAAATGTTTTATCTATATTTATGTAAAATAGGCTTTTAAATTGCATATTGTTTAAATTGTGTTGTATAAATTGCATATAATTATAAAGTATATGCATAAAATATAATTAATATTTTTATGTATGCCATAGATAATTATCACACTTACATACCATCTCCTACTTGTCTTACAACTCTTTTTTGGTTTATTACATATCTTTCTCTTACAAATATTTATAAAAATGATATAACGAGAACTTAAAATTTATTTTTTCGACTTTAAAAATATTTCAAAATGGATACACTGGTTATATTATATACGCCTGCATGTCGCCAAACAGTTTTCACATACTGTACCTCATTCTGAGTACTTTGGAAACATTATGAGTAGTGATATATTTTTACTCGGCACTCGGAGAGGATGCACATCTATATCGCTTCTTTTTATATAACTGAAGCTTTAGATTTGTAGCTTGGCGGGATCATTTACAAAGAGTTGTTTTTCATAAGATATCACTCCTTTTTGTGAGGTATTTCATTTGAATTATAAATATTCCATTTTAATTCAGAAAAGAAAAGCTAAAAGAAAGATGACATTGGCCTATTTTAGAATAATTCAAAACCATTTCATCTATTCTTACACATCTTAGAAGAATTCCTTTATTTTTTAGAAATGATAAAATGTGTTGAACAAAACAGCAATATTTTTTGCTGTTGTTCTATAAGCTATAGGGTGATTCATTAATTAACCCAGCAAGAAGTTTTATCCTAATAACTTTTGAAACAATGACTTTACATTTTCAAAATTCATATCAATTTATACAAAATATTTAAAGACTTAAAAATAGACTGAATAATGAGCATTTGTTTTATTAGCGGCCGTGTTTGAAGTAATTTTTTTTTCAAAAAATCTAACAATAAAACTCTTCTATAAGCTTGGCACAAATGCTGATCGTCTAATCAAGTTTTTTTTTTTCCTTTCTAGACTAGGGTGCTCCGCCCCCTACGAGCTACGCTCGCCAACCCCCGTTCAGACACCACAGACGCTAAAAGCAGGCTAATTTCATCGGCTTTAAAAAGATTTCGGAAAATTGAATTATAATAATAATAATTAAAAAAAAAATAAAAATGAAGATCTCATAGTAATTGGGTTTTCATTCATTTCCCTTTCATTTGGGGATTTTTAAGGCCAAAATCAGCTACTGTTAAGAATGGCTGTTTTATATTTGATTAAAAAAATAAATTAAACAGTTGAAAATAAGTTAATGGAAAGTAAATTAAATAAATAGAGTCTTTGTCTCCCGGTATTTTTTTAACAACGATATAAGAAAATTCTTTTGAATAGGGCATTTTAAATGTATCGTTTTAAATCTGGTAATTTCCACCAAAGTTTTCTTACTCTTTTTAATATTCACGTGAAAATACTTTTGTTGTTAGAAATGAAATATTATTTGCGCTGTATAAAATTCACAACAATAGTTGAAAGGATCATCTAAAAATATTAAATAAATGTCTCGCGGAAATATATTTTTAATTTTAAACTGCCAATATTATTATTTAGCCATTTTAAATAGGACGTAATAATCTCCCATTTACGGCTTTTAACGTATAATAATTAATTCATTATTTTAAAATTTTCTTTCTCTTTTAAAATTCACGTGTAAATAGTTTTTATGACGTAATTTTCAATATTTTCCTGCTTTTAACGCTTAATAATTTAATTTTAATTTGGATGTTTTTTTTATAATAGCCACGTGTAAATAAATTTTTAATTTGAAGGAAATATTATTCTTTGTGCTATTTTTAAAATTAGCAGCAATTTAAAATAATACCCTTTTCTAAAATATGTAAAAAGTATCTCTCGAAAAGCTGAAAATTTGAATTTAAAATGGAAACAAATCTATAAAAAAAAAATAGTCAAATAAAAAAATAAATGCAGTCAGCACACCGGAAACTTCTAATGTATAAAATATATACAGTTTTTGCTCCTATAAAACTTTTTTAATGGAGCGATTTTGACCAACTTTAACATTAACTATCTCTTAAAATAATTATTCGATTTGAAATCTGTCTGCATCAGCGTGTTTATCAAACATTTCTCTACAATACCACCGATTTTTATATTTTTGTATGCAACAGTTTTCTTAATATTAACGAAGAAAGACCCCCGGTAAAAAAAAAAAAAAAAACTCATTAACGGCGGCGGTGACAGCGTTAGTTACTTATTTTTTTTATTTTTTTTTTTTACTTACCCATCATACGTAGTAAAGGGTAAGTCTTGTAATCGTTTTAAAAATCGAACAAAATTTTTTGTCGGATTTAGACGTTTCAGACACCGGAGATTCCGAAACACATATTTTAAGAAAAAAAATAAAATTGCCGTCCGTATGGGTGTGTGTCGGTGCTTGTGTCTGTAACCGCTCTATCTTCCGAACAAATTGCGATAGGGACTTGAAATTTGGTGTGTACTTAGAAAGTAATAATGGGAAGAAGCCTATTGAATATGAGTAACCTCGATTATCCGGAACAATTTTTTTCGGACTCTCGAAATATTCGTTCTGATAAAAGGTATACAAAAATTTTCGAAATTGTTTATTTGAACGAGTGAATATAAAATACAATAAAAAACATAAATTTTGCATAAAGAATGAAGTCGATCGGATAATTAGTTGCCGATATATTTGTAATCCTATTTTTCACACTCTTCGATTTTTCATGACCCTGTATGTCATTCACATTTCAATTCAAAGATATATTTTAATTGGAATTGAGACGTTTAATCCGACACAGTAAACTGTTAGTTTATATGAGTATAATTTTTCGAGTCACAGGGATGTTTCTTTTACGCAATTCGGTACTACTCGATTATCCCGCCGACCAAAAAACTATCGCCAAACCATAAGATTAAATGCCAATAATGGCTTATCGTAAATGTCAAGCATTTAATGCATCGCCATACCTCTAAGGGGGTACCATAGGAAAGACCCTGTTCTGTCGCCAAATGCTGCCAAGTTTGGCGCCAACTTGGCGGTATATCGCCAAATTCCCATAGACTTTCATTGTAAACCAATAGTGCTTATTTGCTAACAGAAAATCAACAAATTGAGATATTTTAATGCAACAGAAAGTAATATTAGTTTAAGGGATTATATTAATTATATTTAAGGGAGTCCAAGAAAATTAAATTATGAATAAAAGTAACATGATACAACGCTTAGCATGTATCACATGTTTTATTTTCATATTTTATATTATGTATATCCATGATGGGTAAGTATTACGGTGGCCCCCAATGACTAGTTTTTTTTTTTTTTTTTTTTTAAATAGAGAGATGCTTGTATAAGCTCCAACACTTGTTGGATTTTCTAAATTTGCAATGCATGTACTTTCTAAATTCTTGGTTGTTTTTAACGTGGTTGAATGAGCCGTTTTCCTTCCAAATATTTTCGAACATATTTAGGATAATTCATTAGATAAATCAGTATAATTCATTTTAATAAATATCCGGAATTCGATAGTTAATCGTTTTGAAATGATCCTGTCATATTTGAAAAATTTTAACTAGCACTATAACCTAATTAGCAAATTTGAAATTGCTCGTCAAACGTGGCAAATGAGGTGCGTTCGTACTATAACTAGTATTATAAATATTTTTTGTACCGCATATTGCACTGAATGTATATTTTAGTGCATTTCATAAGTGCCTATCAATTTTATTCTGTTCGAAAGGCTGCAACATCATTAAAATGCAATTGAAATAATCTTTCCTATTGGCCGCAATGTAACGGAAAACTTTTGACTCTCCCTGTAATTAAACCATACATCCGATTATCATAAAATTTGAAATGACTCGACAAAATTTTGCAACAATTATATTTAAAATTTCAGACCATTCGGAAGGCTGTAACCTCATTAAAAAGCTCTTGCAATAATTTATTCCCATTGGCCGTAATGTAACGGAACACTTTTGACTGTCCTTGTCATTAAACTATACATCCGATTTTCATAAAATTTGAAATGACTCGACAAAAGTTTGCAACAATTATATATTTAAAATTTCAGACCATTCAGTTGGGTAGAATTTCTCGGTTTCTTTTTGGGTAAATTCTGCTCTGTTATATGCGGACAGATGGACAGACGGACTGAACGACGACTATAGGTGCTACGTATTTAATTACGAACGCACCTAAAAATGAAGTAAAAGCTATTTATGGCAGATCGATTTCACTCTTTAATTAACTAGTCCAAAATAATAGAGTCGAGTACTTTTATTATTAACCTTTTTAAATTAAAACTGTAAAAAAATTCTAATAAAACTGCAAAAAATTTATGTGATGTAAAAGGACTGTAAATATTGAATTGAAAACTATCCTTCTATAGATAAAACTAGGGGTCTCTGCCCCCTGCGAGCTACGCTCGCCAACCCCCGTTCAGGCACACTAAAATCCAAAAAGCACGCTAATTTTATCGGCTTTAAAAATATTGAATTAAAAAAAAAAATAGTGATCTCTCTGTAAACGGGTTTCCATTCGTTTTCCTTGGATTGGGGATTTTTAAGACCAAATCTGCTGCTGTTAAGAGATACAATGGCTGTTTTCGCATTTAATTAAAAAAATTATTTAAACATTTGAAAATAAGCTAATGTAAAATGAATTAAGTAAACAGTGGCATTCAGGGCCGAAACTAAGAGGGAGGGGGCAGAGAGGGCATGAACCCCGGGCGCCAGACCGAAGTGGCGCCAAATGAAGGATTATAACTTTGGAATGGATCATTTTCTTCTGATGGACTGATGTCTTCTATTATTATGAAACAGCCATTATAAATGAAGTGTTAGGTGAGGATGAAAGAGCAGTCGTAAAAAGTTAGAACTCTGATTTTCTGGTAAAAAAAATTATGGCCATTTTTTTTTCTTCCCATTCTGACCAGTCTGACTTTTTACGACTGCTCTTTCATCTTTACCTAACACTTCATTTATAATGGGTGTTTCATAATAATAGAAGACGTCAGTCCATCAGAAGAAAATCACTCGGTGAAAGCGGAAACTCGGTTAAGCAGGACTCGGATAATCGGGACTCTACTGTATATTTCATTTTAAAAATGATCTTTAGAATATTTTTGTTGGAGTTCAGAGGGGAGTCATGGCCCAATGACCTCCCCCTTGGATCCGCCATTGTAGATTACGTAGTTCACTATTACATATTTTAAATTTTAAAATAAGTCGACTATTAGAAAATTAGTAAAATTCTCTTTGTAAATATACTTCGCGGAAGAGGAGGGGGGGGGGGCGCCAAAATCCATGCGCCCCGGGTGCAAAAAAGGCTAGTTTCGGCCCTGGTGTCATTGTCTCCCGGTATTTTTTAACAGCGCTATAAGATAGTTCTTTTAAATAATTCATTTTAAATGTATCGTTTCAAATCTGACGTAATTTACACCAAAGTTTTATTTCTCTTATTAATATTCACGTGAAAATACTTTTTTTGTTAGAAGTAAATATTATCTGCGCTGTCTTCGAATTCACGATAATAGTTGAAAAGATTATCTCAAAATATCTCGCGCAAATATATTTTTCAATTTAAATTGTTTTGCCATATTTTTTGGCCATTTTAAATATGACGTAATTTCCTCCATTTACAAGTTTTAATGCATAATAATGATTTTTTTATTTTAAGATTTTGTTTCTCTTTTAAAATTTAAGTGTAAATATGGTTCTTATGACGTAATTTTCCTGCTTTTAACATGTAATCATTTAATTCTAATTTTAAAGTTTTTTTTTCTGTTTGTAATAGTCACGTGTAAATGAGGTAAACATTATTGTTTTCGCTGTTTATACAACTGGCAACAGTTTAAATTAGTACCATTTTCTAAAATTTGTAAAAAAATATCTCTCAAAATGATGAAAATTTGAATTTAAAATAGAAATAAAACCTCAAAAAATCAGTCAAATAAGAAAAATAAAGGCAATCTGGACACCGGGAACTTATAACGTATAAAATGATCGAAAAATGATTAAATTCTCATGTATAGTTTTTGCTCCAATAAAACTTTTTTAATGGAACGATTTTGTCCAACTTTAGCATGAAATATCTCTTAAAATAATTCTTCGATTTGAAAACTGTCTGCATCAGCGTGTTTATCAAACATTTTTCTATAATACCACCGATTTTCATATTTTTGTATGCAACAGTTTTCTTAATATTAACGATGAAAGGCCATGCTTAAGCATTCAAATTGGATGCCGATCTACCCGGATTATCTACGCAGATTTTCATTGGTCCATTTCCAAATCAAAACTTTTTTTTATATACTAGGGGACTCTGCCCCCTACGAGCTACGTTCGTCAACCCCCGTTCGGACACTGCAGACACACGCTAATTTGACAGCACGCTAATTTGATCGACTTTAAAAAGATTTCGGAGGACTGAATTATAATTTGAATCTGACAATTATAATCTGACGTAATTTTCACCAAACTTTTCTTTCTCTTTTTAATATTCACATAAAAATACTTTTGTTAGAAATGAAATATTATGATCATCTTAAAATATCAAATAAATGTCTCTCGCAATTTTAAAATTTAAACTGTTTTGCAATATTACTTTTTGTTCATTTTACGTAATAAGTGTAATGTGACGTAAATCCTCCTATTTAAGACTTCTAACGCATGTTAATGAATTTATTATTTTACAATATTCTTTCTCTTTTAAAATTCACCTGTAATTATAGTTTTCATGACGTAATTTTCAATGAGTTTCTGCTTTTTATATTTTTTGTTTATAATAGTCACGTGTAAAATAAATTTTTAATTTGAAGCAAACATTATTGTTTGCGCTGTTTATGCAGTTGGCAACAGTTTAAATTAATACAATTTTCTAAAATATCTAAAAAATATCTCTCGAAATGCTGAAAATTTGAATTTAAAATAGAAATAAAACCTCAAAAAATGAGTCAAATTAAAAAACTAAATGCAATCTGCACACCGGGAAATTCTGACGCATAAAATGATCTAAAAATGATTGAATTCCCATGTACAGTTTTTGTTCCTATAAAACTTTTTTAATGGAGCGATTTTGTCCAACTTTGGCATTAAATATCTCTAAAAATAATTCTTCGATTTGAAAACTGTCTGCATCAGCGTGTTTATCAAACATTTCTCTATAATACTACCGATTTTCATATTTTTGTATGCAATAGGTTTTTTAATATTAACGAAGAAAGGCCATGCTTAAGCATTCAAATTGGATGCCGATCTTCCGGGAATATCTACGCAGATTTTCATTGGTCCATTTCCAAATCAAAACTTTTTTTTTATATATAGAAGGATAGAAGGAAAAAGTTTTGATTTGGAAATGGACCAATGAAAATCTGCGTAGATATTCCCGGCAGATCGGCATCCAATTTGAATGCTGAAGCATGGCCTTTCTTCGTTAATATTAAGAAAAATACTGCATACAAAAATATGAAAATCGGTAGTATTATAGAGAAATGTTTGATAAACACGCTGATGCAGACAGTTTTCAAATCGAAGAATTATTTTAAGATATATTTAATGCCAAAGTTGGGCAAAATCGTTCCATTAAAAAAGTTTTTATAGGAACAAAAACTGTACATAGGAATTTAATCAATTTTAAATCATTTTATGCGTCAGAATTTCCCGGTGTGCAGATTGCGTTTAGTTTTTTAATTTGACTCATTTTTTGAGCTTTTATTTCTATTTTAAATTCAAATTTTCAGCATTTCGAGAGATTTTTTTAGATATTTTAGAAAATTGTATTAATTTAAACTGTTGCCAACTGTATAAACAGCGCAAACAATAATGTTTGCTTCAAATTAAAATTTTATTTTACACGTGACTATTATAAACAAAAAATATAAAAAGCAGGAATTCATTGAAAATTACGTCATAAAAACTATATTTACGCGTAAATTTTAAAAGAGAAAGAATATTGTAAAATAATAAATTCATTAACATGCGTTAGAAGTCTTAAATAGGAGAATTTACGTCACATTTACGTGACATTACACTTATTATGTAAAATGAACAAAAAATGATATTGCAAAACAGTTTAAATTTAAAAATTGCGCGAGACATTTATTTGATATTTTAAGATGATCATAATATTTCATTTCTAAGAAAACTATTTTTACGTGAATATTAAAAAGAGAAAGAAAAGTTTGGTGAAAATTACGTCAGATTATAATTGTCAGATTCAAATTATAATTCAATCTTCCGAAATCTTTTTAAAGCCGATCAAATTAGCGTGCTGTTAGCCTCTGCGGTGTCTGAACGGGGGTTGACAAGCGTAGCTCGTAGGGGGCAGAGCCCCCTAGTTTAATTTAAAAAAAGCTTGCTGACTATATAACTTTTGTATAATGGCTTGAATTGATTATGTTGCAAAATTTGGACTGTCGAAAAAAATTGAGTATATGTGCAGTATACATATCTATCATATATATTAAACGAGCAAGCGATTTTCCCGATTATGAATGATATCGTAAACTACTGGATCGATTTTCATGAAACTTGTCTCCTATACTAAATCGAGCCCGAGAAAAAGTTCTAGCTAGGTCCCGAATTCAAGAAAATTCGTTTTTACAGGGTAACACAAGATCTTAGCTGAAAGTTCTCCTTGCTATAAATCTAGAAAAAGTTCAAACGATGTACATAAAATATGTTTTTTATACTAATTCGAGCACGAGAAACACATCTAGCTAGGTTTGGAATTCGAGAAAATTCGTTTTGACCGATTAAAACAAACTCAGCACTGAAAATGTTGCTATATATCGAAAACGGCTCTAACGATTTTCACAAAACTTGACACCTATTCTAATTCGAGCTCAGGAAATAGATTTAGCTAGGTCCCAAATTCAGGAAAATTCGTTTTTGCAGGGTGAAACAAGATCTTAACCGAAACTTCTGCTTGCTATAAATCAGAAAATTCTCATGCAATTTACACTAAACGTGTTTTTATGCTAATTCGAGCACGAGGAACACTTATAGCTAGGTTTCGAATTCTAGAAAATTGGTTTTGATTGATTAAAACAAACTCAGCACTGAAAATGTTGCTATATATCGAAGACGGCTCTAAAGATTTTCACAAAACTTGACGCCTATTCTAATTCGAGCTCAAGAAATCGATTTAGCTAGATCGTTAATTCGAGAAAAATCGTTTTCTTTGGTTAAAACAAGCTCATTACTCAACTAGTATGTTGTGGCCATCACAAAACTTTCTTCTATCTCATACTTGTCAATACTTCAAAATTCATTATCACAGTGCATCAATGCTCATGAGGATTCTAAAAAGATGAAATTCCGTGCATTAGTTCTTGACATATTACTGTCCCTGAAATCGTGTAAATCCATAAAAATGCAGCATAACAGCGCCACCTATTGGGTGATTTACACCAGAACCTAATTATCATCAACTTATGTCAATGTCTAACTGAATATGAAGTTTGGGAAAAATCCGTGCATTAGTTCTTGAGATAGAGCTATTGCAAAAATCATGACAAATGCAGCATAACAGCGCCACCTGTTGAGCGATTTACACAACCACATAATCAGCATCAACATTTATCAAGCTGTACTTGAATCTGAAATTTGATGAAAATTCGTGCATTAGTTCTTGAGATAGAGCTATTGAGGAAACAGTGTAAAATGCAGCACAGCAGCGCCACCTATTGGGCGATATTCACCAACACGTAGTCAGCATCATTTCATATCAAAGAGTAACTAAAAGCTGAAGTTTGATGAAAATGTGTTCATTAGTTCTTGAGAGAGAGCTATTGCAGAAATCATGAAAAATGCGGTATAGCAGCGCCATCTGTTGAGCTATTTACACCAAAATGTACAAAATGTCAATTCATATCAAGGATTAACTGATTCTGAAGTTTGCTGAAAATTGTTGCATTAGTTCTTGAGATACAGCTATAATGGAAATTCTGAAAAGTGCAGCATGGCAGCGCCACCTGTTGAGCGATTTACACCAAAATGTACAAAACATCAGTGCATGTCAAGGACTAACTGAATCTGAAGTTTGATGAAAATCCGTGCATTAGTTGTTGAGATTGAGCTATTGCGGAAATCGTGAAAAAGGCTGCATAGCAACGCCACCTGTTGAGCGATTTACACCAAAAACTAATCAGCACCAATTTATATCAGGGACTAACTGAATATAAATTTTTATTAAATTCCGTGCATTAGTTCTTGAGATAGAGCGCCCACAAAATTTGTGTCACATACAGACAGACAGACTCTCAGACTAACAGATTCACAGACAGACATTTTGTAAAAACATGTTTTTGGGGTTCTCTGACCCCTAAAACGTGTAAATCCGTCGAAAACCGAAAGTCGAAAATTTTCACGAATCCAACACTTTCTTCTTGCAAAGATAGAAGAAAGTAAAAAGGTATTATTAATCGAAAAAAATTCTGACGATTTTTATGAAATATACTTTATTTTATTATGAGAAAACCTTCCAAATAATTCTCGACTTAGGTAGAAAAACAATGTAATTTTAAGCATTTTTTTTATATTTAATCATCCGTAATCGGAATTCTCGCCAACAAAATGAAAAGTGTTCTCCAAAGTGGCACTAAAAGATTGCCTTCTACACTTAATCGAGCACTAGATAACGGCTTATGTAGATCCAAAATACGGTAAAATTTGTTTTAACTGGCTAGAACAACAACAACAACAACAACAACAACAAAAATGATAAATTATACCAACTGCTAGTGCCACTGTGCCATTGTGATTTCGTGAATTTAATATTTTCATAAACATTAGTAATCATATACATTAAACGAGCAAGCGATTTTCCCAATTATGAATGATATCCTAAACGACTTGATCGATTTTCATGAAACTTGCCTCCTATACTAAATAGAGCACGAGAAAAAGATCTAGCTAGGTCCTAAATTCAAGAAAATTCGCTTTTACAGGGTAAAACAAGATCTTAGCTGAAACTTTTGCTTGCTATAAATCGAAAAATTCTCGTGCAATTTACACTAAACGTGTTTTCTATTACTAATTCAAGCGCGAGAAACACATCTAGCTAGGTTTCGAATTCGAGAAAAGTTGTTTTGATCGATTAAAACAAACTCAGCATTGAAAATACTGCTATATATTGAAAACGGCTCTAAAGATTTTCACAAAACTTGATGCCTGTACTAATTCGAGCATAAGAAATCGATCTAGCTAGGTCGCTAATTTGGGAAAACCCGTTTTCTATGGTTAAAACATAATCATTGCTCAAAATGGGGGTATCAATCGAAAACAATTCCGACGGTTTTTATGAAATATGCTTTATTCGATTCTGAGAAAACCATTCAATTAAGTCTCGACTGTGGAAAAAAAAATGTTGGTAGGTTTAAAGCAATTTTTAAATATTTAATCTTCCGTAATCGAAATTCCCGCCATTACTAATGTTCATTTATTAGGAACAGGTTCAAAGGATGATCTCGACGGCGGCACTAACTGCTTGCCTTCTATATTAAATTGAGCACTAGATAACGGCCGATGTTGGTCAAAAGTACAGCAACATTCATTTGAACTGACTAGGAAAAATAAAATTAATTGATTTTACCAAATGTTGATTTCGTCAACTTAAGTATTTTCATAAACATAATTGTAAATATGCTAATACTTTGGATAGATAACTGCGCTTATACTTTTGCTATGTTTAAAACTATTAACGTATTGTTAGAAATATCGCTGTAGTTTGATGCCATAGCGATACACCCTGGCACAAAATTAGCAGCAGTGTTAAAAGCAAGACACTTTTTCTGCCAAACTTGCCATATAGTTCCCGAAATGTCTCATTTTTGCCGCCAACTATTTATTTGGACAACGATTGTTGAAGAATAATCATTTAAAACATGGATAATAGCAGTCAAAATATGCCGGAGGTAATCGCATTCAAATAAAAGTCTTTTATTTTTATAAATGACAATCCAAATTTTCTTCTATATACATTTTTTTTACAAAATTGCTTGCAATAAAAAATTTAAATTCTATTGCCCTCCCCTTCCCCCTCCCTCAAAATGACATTATATTTAAAAGAAAACAAGCATTTTTATATTATATCTGAAACATGCCATTACTTTTGCATCACTGTGACACCATTTTCACTGACTTTTCGCTTTCAACTGTGCTAAGAATACGAGCCGTAGATTTAAATTTAAATATATACTCCATGACATTGATGTTTTCCAAATAGTAACTTTTACTTTTTGATGTTAATAGAAAAATAAGTATAAAATTAAAAGTAGTTTTTTCAAACAATCTTTTATAAACATTCAATGTTCATCTTCAAAATTATGACTTATTTCTTTTTGGCAAATACCTCGTTTTAGAATATCAGTTAGATATATATTTAAAAAAAAAGGAATAACAATAAATAAAAAAAAAACGTTTAAGGCGACCGTGGACGTTCAAAATCGCAAAAATCATTAAAAAAATCAATTTTTTGTTTTTTGGAAAAAAATGTTCTGACAATCTTCTACTTTCTAATATAATAAAAATTATTCAAATCCGATAATTTTTTGCAGAGATACAGCTGTTTTACTAACGTAAACAATCGTTAATCTACACTTAAAATAAAACTTTAAATCCAGTTTTCTCAAAATGAGAATTTTCGCGACTGAGTAAATTCAAAATGCTCCATGCGTCTTAATTTTACACCAATTTTCATAATACTTGGTAATATTGTTGTTGATATAAATTATTACAAAACTTGCTATTAAAATGTGTACATTATTTCATATAAAGGTCAAAAAGTAATATTTTATTATTGAATTTTATCCAAAATGATCAATATTATAGGTTTTTAATTTTTTTCTGCCAAGGAATTTAGTATAATTTTAAAATGTATAGCAACTTTTGATATAATATCATAAAGCTATCCTAAAAAAAAATTACAAGTTTCTGAAACAAAATTTAATGCGCATGGAGCATTTTTAATTTGTATCACTAATTACCATATTATTAATTAATTACTCATTTGCATATTAATTTTTTTAATGAAATTAAGAAATTTTCTTAATTATTGCACAAATTATACGTGTATTAAATTTCCAAACAATTGAGCAAAAACTGTAGAAAATGTTTTTGAACGTCCACTGTCGCCTTAATTAATAATTGTAGATCAAAACTATTTATATAATTTAAAAAATAAAATAAAATATGCAGTTTATTAATAAATAAACAACCTCCGGGTTACTATATCAAGCAAAATAACGACGCTTTCGCGCCAGTTAAGTACCCCGGTGCGTATATGACATTGGCGCCAGAAAAAAATCGGGCTAACGTGTTGCGTATGTAATGGAATCTTTTTTTAATTCCCATTTCCCTATCTTGAAAAAGAAACAGAGCAAAAATTATGTAGTTTTTAATACAGGGTGTCCAGCGAATAAGACCCTGATTTCAAAATTAAATATCTCAAAAACAAAGATCAATAGAATTATGCGATAAACGGTTTGTTTAAAAGCGCAAGCAAGTAAATTAGTTACAAAATGTATAATTTTTACACCTTTTCTTTCTTAAGATAGGGCAAACTGAATCATCATTTAAACTATCTGTTTAGAATTTCTAAATTGATTTCTCAACATATTGGTTAATATTAGACTATTAATTGATAAAACCGTATTTTTTTACACTCTTCTATTTAATCCAAACTGGTTTTTGTTTGTAAAGATGAAATTTTGGACTATTTTTAATACACTTTTTTATAAGCTAGAATTATTAAAATTATGTTCACAGGTAAGTTTTCGATGACGATGCAACATTCTATTATTTTCAGCAATTAATTATAAATTAATACATTAATTTTAACGCATTTTAATGTTATCGTGCCATAGGCGATCAATCCCCAAATAGTTTCTGTAATGCTTACAGTTCTACGAGAATTAAAACAACGATGGATTTAATTATGCGCCAATAAACGCTCCCAAAAATAGGCCAAATGGTTGTGAAACTGCAACAATGAAACATTTTAATGACTAAAGAGTAAAAAATAAATTATAAATAAAAAAATAAAGAATGTAATATTTTAAAAAAGAGTGTAATTTTATCAATTAACTATCTAATTATCTAATAATTTAATTAATTTACGGTTATACGTTTAGCAATCAATTTAAAAATCCTAAAAGAATAGTTTAAATAATGTTTCATTTTTTTTTTTAATTCCCATTTCCCTATCTTGAAAAAGAAACAGAGCAAAAATTATGTAGTTTTTAATACAGGGTGTCCAGCGAATAAGACCCTGATTTCAAAATTAAATATCTCAAAAACAAAGATCAATAGAATTATGCGATAAGCGGTTTGTTTATTAGCTAAGCTGTAAAAATGTTATACAGAAGTTTCAAAATTTAGTTGTAAAAACCGTTAACAGATGGCGCTGTAATAGCAATACTTGTAAACTGTGCTTCGAAGTCCAGAGCACTAGCGTCTCATTCCTTGATGGCTCCCTACGGAAGAACGAATATTGGGAAAGTCCACTTTTTCATTGGGCTGATGTGCAAAAGTGGAGACATCTGGTCACAGAATTATTGCATCAACTTTAATTTTAGAAAATTTCAATTAACAGAATTTTCATTAAAAAGTTTAGAAATCATTATATAAGAACTTATTAAAATATTTTATTAAATTCAATTTTTAATACCATATAATTATTTAAAGCAAAATGCATATATTTAGAAAAATAATTTTGTACTTTTTATTTATTTATTATATTTTTAAATCACGGCATAATATTTTGGTATTATTTGTTTATACCTGAATTATTATAAATAAAAAAGTTATTTTGCACTTTTCATTTATTTTTAAATCACTGCATAATTCTTTGGTTTTAGCACAACACATATTTTCTTTTCTTTGTAAACAAAGTTTTAGAGACAGAAATTATGCATTACATTAGTTCTTTTTTTAAAAAGAATTGATGATAAGTCATATCATGAACGTCAAAGCAAAAGTATTTTGGATGCTGCATTCCTTTCCAACACTTCGGATCCTATCAGTAGAAGCTGCACCATATTTCTGTGCTCAATGATAAAAAAAATGAAAATGAGTTTTTAAAATTAAAATTATTTTTTTAACTTAATTAAGTTTTTAAAAATAGAAACTTTGTGTTTTTTCATTCAAACTATTCTCTACAATTAAAAAAAAAGATTTATGAATCATTATTATAAATACTCAATGATTTTAAAAAAAGGGGTTTCTTTTAGCTTATTTAAATTTTAAAACCAGAAACTTTGGATTTTTTCTATTCAAACTTTTTTCACAGTTTAAATAAATATTAAAAAGTAAAGATTTCCTTTTTTTTTCAATTCGATTCCACGATCTACCAATTAGGAGAGAAAAGACATACCACAGAGATACTGGTATCCGGACCGAAGTAGCTTGTAACAAAATTTGAAACAAATCTCAATTCTGTCAACACATGGCTCCGCTTCTGCACATTACCCAAATAAAATATTTTAATATGTTCTTATATAATGATTGCTAAACTTTTTATTGAAAATTCTGTTAATTGAAATTCTCTAAAATTGATGCTGATGCAATAATTCTGTGACCAGATGTCTCCACTTTTGCACATCACCCCAACGAAAAAGTGGTCTTTCCCAATTTTCGTTGTTTCATAGGAAGCCATTTAGGAATGAGACGCTAGTGCTCTGGACTTCAAAACCCAACTTATAGGCATTGTGATTACAACGCCATCTGTTAGCGTTTTTTGCAACTAATTTTTGAAACTTCTGTATAACATTTTTACAGCTTAGCTGATAAACAAACCGCTTACCGCATAATTCTATTTATCTTTGTTTTTGAGATATTTAATTTTGAAATCAGGGTCTTATTCGCTGGACACCCTGTAAATTCATTTGCTTGCGTTTTCTAGAAAGCGCATAAAAATCCGGGAATTAATCGAGTTCGGTACCCACGCCAAATGAATGTATTGTACATGATATTTTTGAAAAAAAAAAAAAAAAAAAAAAAAAAAAACATGAATTGCAGTCAAATAAATATACGTGATTTTCAAGATGAACGTTGAATGCTTATAAGATAGCGTTAAAAAAAAAAAAAAAAACTATATTTGATTTTATACTTGTTAGTACTCTAATCTTCATAATTTTGTTGAAATAGGATTATGCCTTATTTATAATTTTTTAGCTCACAGGCTATCAAAGCCTGAGAGCTAATGTGCCCGCCCGTTCTGTATGTATGTATGTATGTATGTATGTATGTACGTACGTATGTACGTAACGCGATAACTCTTGATAGAAACATCCGATTTGCTTCAAAATTTTTTCCTAGGTTCACTGTGATAAGGCGCTTCCCTGATTAGTTTTTGGAGTTCATTGGTTAAGGATAAAGGGGGAAAAACGGGGTTAGTCCACACCCCACCCCCTTAATTCAGATAAATGGGTTTTTCATGCAGAATGATTCGATTTGCTCCGAATTTCATATACCGGTTTATTATGTTAAGGAACTTCCCTGATTAGTTTTGGGAGTTCATTGGTTAAGGATAAAGGGGGAAAAACGGGGTTAGTCCACCCCCCAACCCCCTTAATTCAGATAAATGGGTTTTTCATGCAGAATGATTCGATTTGCTCCGAATTTGATATACCGGTTTATTATGTTAAGGAACTTCCCTGATTAGTTTTGGGAGTTCATTGGTTAAGGATAAAGGGGGAAAAACGGGGTTAGTCCACCCCCCTTAATTCCGATAAATGTGTTTTTCATGCAGAATGATTCGATTTGCTCCGAATTTGGTATAGCGGTTTATTATGTTAAGGAACTTCCCTGATTAGTTTTGGGGGTTCATTGGTTAAGGGTAAAGGGGGGAAAACGGGGTTAGTCCACACCCCTTAATTCAGATAAATGGGTTTTTCATGCATAATCATTCAATTTGCTCCGAATTTGGTATACCGGTTTATTATGTTAAGGAACTTCCCTGATTAGTTTTGGGGGTTCATTGGTTAAGGATAAAGGGGGAAAGGGGGGTTTAGTCCACCCCCTTAATTCAGATAAATGGGTTTTTCATGCAGAATCATTCGATTTGCTCCGAATTTGGTGTACCGGTTTATTATGTTAAGGAACTTCCCTGATTAGTTTTGGGAGTTCATTGGTTAAGGATAAAGGGGGAAAAACGGGGTTAGTCCACACCCCTTATTTCAGAAAAATGGGTTTTTCATGCAGAATGATTCGATTTGCTCCGAATTTTGTATACCGGTTTATTATGTTAAGGAACTTCCCTGATTAGTTTTGGGAGTTCATTGGTTAAGGATAAAGGGGAAAAACGGGGTTAGTCCACCCCCCTTAATTCAGATAAATGTGTTTTTCATGCAGAATGATTCGATTTGCTCCGAATTTGGTATACCGGTTTATTATGTTAAGGAACTTCCCTGATTAGTTTTGGGAGTTCATTGGTTAAGGATAAAGGGGGAAAAACGGGGTTAGTCCACCCCCCTTAATTTAGATAAATGTGTTTTTCATGCAGAATGATTCGATTTGCTCCGAATATGGTATACCGGTTTATTATGTTAAGGAACTTCCCTGATTAGTTTTGGGGGTTCATTGGTTAAGGATATAGGGGGGAAAACACGGTTAGTCCACCCCCCTTAATTCAGATAAATGTGTTTTTCATGCAGAATGATTCGATTTGCTCCGAATTTGGTATACCGGTTTATTATGTTAAGGAACTTCCCAGATTAGTTTTGGGGTTCATTGGTTAAGGGTAAAGGGGGAAAAGGGAGGATAGCCCGCCCCTCTTAATTTAGATAAATGGGTTTTTCATGCAGAATGATTCGATTTGCTCCGAAGTTGGTATACCGGTTTATTATGTTAAGGAGCTTCCCTGATTCGTTTTGGCGATTCATTGGTTAAGGATAAAGGGGGGTTAGTCCATCCCCTTAATTTAGATAATTTTTTTTTTTTTGCAAGATTATTCGATTTGCTCCAAATTTGGTATACCGTTTTATTATGATAAGGAGCTTCCCTAATTAGATTTGGAGGTTCACTGGTTAAGTATAAAGGGGGAAACGGGGGCTAATTCCCCTTCACTTATTTTTTATAGTGGCATTATTCTTTAAAATAAGAGTATAATATACAATTAGTGTGGATAGTCTGTGAGCTCAATGCCATCAGTTTAGCTGGGCACTTTTCTTTTTTATTTTCCTCCTCTTTATAGCCTTTAAATGTATTATTGTTGTACTTAAGACCAATGTCAGACGGGCATCTTTTTTGCTTAAGTATTATCCATTCACAATGTTATAGCATTGTGAATGGATAATACTTAAGCAAAAAAGCAGCAAAAAAGTCGCCCGTCTGAAATTGGTCTTATGACAACTATTTGGGATAGTTCGGCGTGCATTTGTTGACACATCATTAATTCCATTGCTGTTTCAACTCTCATACAACTGTGGGCGTCATAGAGACTATTTGGTGATTTATCACCTGTGGCGGGGCTTAAATATTTATGCAATAATTTATAATTAAGCTCTAAAAATAATAAAAAGTTGTGCTGTCTTCGGAAAAACGCCTGTGAACTTAATTTTTATAATTCTAGCGTATCAAAAAGTGGGTTAAAAATTGATTATAAAATTCCATCTTTTCATACAAAAATCAGATTGAGTTTTAAAAAATGCAATTTAACAAATTACAACGACTATTTGGAAAATGATTTTTTCAAAGACTATAATTTAAGACATAAAAAATCGCACGGAGTTGATCATACGTTACGTACGCCATGGATTACATTTTTCGGTACTGTAAATTTTTAAACTTATACGGAGCTGGTCATACATTACGTACGCCATGGATTAAACATTAATATTCCTGGACCCATTTTAAATGAAATTTCATTCTTAAACGTTTAAACATCCCACAATATTACTTTTTACTCCGTCGTATAGAGAAAAAAATGTACTTTTAAATGCAATTTGTTTGAAAGCTGTATCTTAATTTGTTTCTGAGTTCTTAATTTTTTTTTTGCAGTTTTTATTACTTTTTTGTCATAGTGGCAACAGAAGTATCCATCTCTGTTGAAAGTAAAGGGAAAATACAGATTACTGTATAGACCAATCAATGCAAAAACCCTTGACGGGTTAAAAGTTTCTGACGCAGCACTTTATCTTATGCTCTAAGAATTTTAAATATGGAACTTAAAAATACTGATATCAAATTTTGAGTGACGTTATACTATTTCTTAAAAAATATATTTGTATTTATTTCATCATTTTATTTTTGCTTTATTTATAATCGCATGTGCAAAAGTTATGTTCAACATGAAAAGCTGCATAAAATTTTATTCGCTGTTGCTTTATCATTTACATCTCTCATAAATTCAAAATATGAGTTTTAAAAGATATGATATAAAATTTAAGTGACGCCTTGATGTGACTTTAAAAGGTTTGTTTTAAAATTCAATTTAAATTATTTTTGACTTGGTTAAAATATTTTTTTACATCTACACAATACTTTTAATTTTCCAATTCACTGTTAAATATATCACTTTCATTGAATCTATACTATGCATTGAAATGTATTTATTTCAATAAATTGATTTATCTTTTGTGTCACGCTATTCAAAATTGTGAGTAAGATTTATGTAAATGGTTTCTTTGCGTCATTGTGTCCAAACTACATGAAATGTATGAAAAAGGATAGTTTGACGCAAATAAACCATTTACATAACCTATCGATTCCTATCGATTAAACCATAATCTATCGATTCTATCTGTAACTAAAACTGAGAATCGCAGCATAAAAACTCCTGACATCTTACATAACCCTCCTGCAAGAATTTTTTTAATATCTGTCACCGTTTGCAAGTTATGGAATTTTAAAATCCATCAGTCATTTTTGGGACACCAGGTATTTTTATTTATACTAGGGGGCTCGGCCCCCTACGAGCTACGCTCGCCAACCCCCGTCCAGACACCGTAGACTCTAAATGCACGCTAATTTGATCGGCTTTAAAAAGATTTCGAAAGATTGAATTATAATTTAAAAAACAGTGGTGATCTCTCTATAAACGGATTTCTATTCATTTCTCTTTGATTGGGGAATTTTAACGCCAAATCCGTTGCTACTTGATTATCCCGTCGACCAATTTCGCCAAATTATATAAATCGCCAAACCACTCGCCAAATTATACAAATTGACATAATTTTTATTTTAAATAACGAAAAAACAAATAAATTAGTACATCATTAATAAAAATACAAATAAAACGTCGAAATAAAAATAACTTGATGACGTAGAATAAGCTAATATAAAAGGAATTAAGTAAACATAGTCTTTGTCTCCTGGTATTTTTCAACAATGTGAAAAGAAAGTTCTTTTAAATGAGACATTTTAAATTAATCGTTTTTTATCTGACGTAATTTTGACCAAACTATTCTTTCTCTTTTTAATATTCACGTGAAAATACTTGTGTTAGAAATTAAATATTATTTGCGCTTTCCTAACAAAAATAGTTGAAAAGTATCCTCTTAAAATATCAAATAAATGTCTAGCGCAATTTCTAAATTTAAACCGTTTTGCAATATTATTTTGTGTTCATTTTATGTAATAACTGTAATGTGACGTAAATATGACGTAATTTCTCCTATTTAAGACTTCTAACGCATGTTAATAAATTTATTGCTTTACAAATTCCTTTCTCTCTTAAAATTCACGTGTAATTATAGTTTTTATGACATAATTTTTAATAAGTTCCTGCTTTTTGTACATAATTATTTAATTCTAATTCCAAATGTTTTTTTCTGTTTATAATAGTCACGTGTAAATAATTTTTTAATTTATTTACACGTATAAATATTTTTTTTTGTTTTTTGAAGCAAACATTATTGCTTCCGCTGTTTATACAGTTGGCAACAGTTTAAATTAATATCACTTTCTAAAATCTGTTAAAAATATCTCTAGAAATGCTGAAAATCTGAATTTAAAATAGAAATAAAACCTCAAACCGTATGCGTTACGCACAGATATGTTTGTCCTTTATAATATAGATAGATTGTACGAATTTATTTGTTCTTTCGTTATTTAAAATAAAAATTATGTCAATTTGTATAATTTTGCGAGTGGTTTGGCGATTTATATAATTTGGCGAAATTGATTGACTGGATAATCAAGTAGTACCGCAACGGATTGGCGTTAAAATTCCCCAATCAAAGAGAAATGAATAGAAATTCGTTTATAGGGAGATCGCCACTGTTTTTTAAATTATAATTCAATCTTTCGAAATCTTTTTAAAGCCGATAAAATTAGCGTGCATTTAGAGTCTGCGGTGTCTGGACGGGGGTTGGCGAGCGTAGCTCGTAGGGGGCCGAGCCCCCTAGTGTAAAGTAAAAGAAAAGCAGTTGGACAACGTGAGAGAAATTCTCACTAGCGAGTTCTCCCGGGTTAACACCAAAAAAGTTTATAATAAATGGAATGTTGAATCTTTACTATAATTTTCAAGCATTTTAGTATAAAAGTAATATGGAAGAGAACATTTTCTCACTTATCTCAGTATGATAAACAGTAATCCTAAAGTTCTGTCGAATTGTTTTCCTAATTTTAAGTACTCTTGTGACACAAGAAAACAGAGACAGATAGTTTTTTTTTACTTTCTTCTATCTTTACAAGAAGAAAGTATTGGTTTCATGAAAATTTTCGAATTCCAGTTTTCGATGGATTTACACGTTTTATGAGTTAGAGATTCCAAAAAACATGTTTTTACAAAATGTCTGTCTGTAAGTCTGTCTGTCTGTCTGTCCGTCTGTCTGTCTGTATGTGACACAAATTTTGTGGGCGCTCTATCTCAAGAACTAATGCACGAAATTTCACAAAACTTCATATTTAGTTAGACCTTGATATAAACTGGAACTGATTAGTTTTTGGTGAAAATCGCCCAACAGGTGGCGCTGCTGTTAGGCATTTTTAACGATTTCTGCAATAGCTATATCTCAAGAACTACTGCACGGATTTTCATAAAACTTCAGATTCAGTTAGTCCAGGATATAGTTTGGTGCCGATTACTTTTTTGTGAAAATCGCCCAACTGGTGGCGCTGGTATGCTGCATTGTTCATGATTATTGCAATAGCTCTAACTCAAGAAAAAATGCACGAATTTTCATCAAACTTCAGATTCAGTTAGTCCCTGATATAAATTAGTGCTGCTTAATTTTTGGTGCAAATCGCCCAACAGGTGGCGCTGCTGTGCTGCATTTTTCACGATTTCCACAAGAGCTGTATCTCAAGAACTATTGCACGGATTTTCAACAAACTTCAGATTTAGTTAGTCCTTGACATGAATTGATCTATAAATTAGTGCTGTTTAATTTTTGGTGTAAATCGCTTAACAGGTGGCGCTGCTATGCTGTATTTTTTGCGATTTCCGTAATAGCTTTATCTCAAGAACTAATGCTTGGATTTTCAACAAACTTCAGATTCAGGTATACCTTGATATCATTTAGTGCTGTTTACTTTTGGTGTAAATCGCTCAACAGGTGGCGCTGCTATGCTACATTTTTTTCAGAATTTCCGCTATAGCTCTATCTCAAGAACTAATGCACGAATTTTCATCCAACTTCAAATTCAGATATACTTTGATATGAATTGGTGCTAAATCGTTGTTATTTCTTGTACTATTTAAATGATTTAATTGACGTGATTTATATAGAAGAAAGTTTTGTGATGGCCACAATATACTAGTTTTACAAGGGAACCACTTTTGGTGTTGTTCGCACCTAGCAACGAAACCTGGTGCATTTTGTAGGCCTATACATAAAAGTTAGAGAACCGATAAAATTTCTCTGTTAAAATCATATTTTATATCCTTTTTTATACTTTTAATTTTTTATTATAGCATTTTTATTTGTTTATTTCACGCCAAAAGTGAGTTAAGTCTCCAAATATGGCGCTACAATTTTTCCACCGCTTTGTCCGATGAGTAAATGCACAGTACATATTACTAGAATTATATCAGATAATTGATAGCAAAAGAAACAAATGTTAGGTTTTTTTTTTCTATGCAGACGATAAATATATAAATAGTAAATATAATTCTATAAAAGCTTCCAAGATCATTGAAAACTATTTTTCAGTGAAATGCTAAGGCTAATGTCAGACGGGCGTCTTTTTGCACGCTTTTTTACTTACGTATTATCCTTTCACAATGCTAGCGGCATTGTGTAGGGATAATACGCAAGGAAAAAAGCGTGCAAAAGGACGTCCATCTGACATTAGCCTAAATAAGCAAACTATTTTCTTTTGAAATTGAATGGAATAATGTTTGGAATGTTTAAAATGAAATGTTGCTGTATTAAATGGTCCTTTCCTAAAAGTTATTATAAAGTAAATTAATATTTTTACACAATTTAGAAAAATTACTGTGGCTAATTAGTTCGGACATTACAATTTCTACTGAAGTCCAAACCACTGCTCACACAAGACAAACAGCTATGACATTTGGCTAGGGTTGCCGGAAAGCTCTACTTTTGGAAAAAAAAAGCCAACTGTTTCCCCGCCAAAAATGTAAATATAATGTTGCAATTTTTCAAAATCAAGTTCTTGAGTTCTTGGAGGAATTTTTAAACTTTTTTCAATATTTTATACTTATTAACTAATTCTTATTTTTAAATGCTTTTCTTTAAAAAACTTCAATGTTAATAGTCCGATAAGTGATTTCGAAAATTGCATTTTCAGAAAGTGATGCTGCTGTAAAATCAAAAAATATTATTTTAACAGAAAAAAATTATCGATTCTCAAACTTCGTAATTAGGGCTTTAAAATGCACCAGGTCTTAATGCTAGGTGCGAGCAACACCAAAAGTGGTTCCCTTGTGAGTGACTCTTTGATTTATGGTGAAAGAAGAATTCACCATAGGAATATAAGCTCATTTCTTGTTTGCGAAACTTTAAGCTTTCAATGGACATTGTCATAAGCTTTAGCGCACCCACAAATATTAGTAGTAGTATTTTATTTCAAGTATTAATCAAGAATTATCATTTTATATTATATTATTTTAATAAATATTCAACTTGACAACAACTTGACCCTCCGCCTTATTGAAGTTACGCGCTACCACTCCCACCCTAACATCTAAGGCGTCAGAATAGATTTACGCAAGGCCGAAACTAGGGAGGTAGCGAGCGAGACATATTCCCCGGACGCCAGAATAGAAAGGGGAGCCAAAAGAAGATTTGGTTCATCATTTGGTACAAAAAACAAATACCGAAATTTAGGCAAAAATGTTATGGAATCAGAAAACTCAAAGTCAATATATATTCATTAAGGTTCTTCTCTAATTTCGTGCTCAACAACGCGAAACTTTCTAACACATCTTTAAACTTAAAGATCTAAAATTGGCATGCATGGCTACTGAAGAGATTTGGAATCGAATAGTTTTCCATGTTTTGATAAATAAATTGCTTGTCAAGTTATAAGCGGTTCTCGTCACGTGACGATAATTTTTTCTCCTTCCTCGAGCTGCTGCGTTGGGGATTCGGTTCAAAACGTCCACTTTTACAGTATTTTCTGAAAGACCTACCGCTTTTACCAAAAAATAGAAAATGCCATTCGACTACACAGTCTTTGAATAAGAACACATGAAAACTTCATGCGTTTCCAGAAAAAAAAAAAGGATTCAGAAATGTGTCATTAGTTAATTCCTTTGGATTTGAGAACAACCTTAATTTTATACTCTTTGCGTTGAACAGGGTATGTTTTTCCATTACGTGACTGGCTAGGGCAAACTGAACAATAGTTGATTAACGAATTCAAGCAAGATACTTGCATGATCAATACATTGGGCCAATTAGGTTTGCATTGGCTCAATAAATCGGACATTATCGTGATCGTAAATTTTGCATGTTTTGCTTTTGTGGTGTCCCTGTAAGGCAGTGTTTCGAACGTTATCGTGATGATAAGATTTCCATTATATATACAGGGTGTCCACTCTCAGCGGTGTCTAATGGTTAATTTCTATAAATCGTTAGTCATAGGCATATAGTTCCAATTACAACTAGTCGGATGTACCAATCCCAAAACTTTCTTCTATCTCATACATGTTAATAATTCAAAATTCGCTATTACACTGCCAAAATTAAATGGCAATCTATGCATCTCATGAGGATTCTAAAGATATGAAATTCCGTGCATTAGTTCTTGAGATATGACTATCGCTGAAATCGTCTAAATCCAGCAAAATGCTGCCTAGCAGCGCCACCTATTGGGTGATTTATACCAAATTCTAATCAGCAACAATTTATGTCAACGTCTGACTGAATCTGAAGTTTGGAGAAAATCCGTGCATTAGTTTTTGAGATAGAGCTATAGCGAAAATCGTGAAAATTCCTGCGTAGCAGCGCCACCTATTGGGTGATTAACACCAAAACCTAATTAACAACAACTTGCGTCAACATACAACTAAATCTGAAGTTAGATGAAAATTCGTCCATCAGTTCTATAGATAGAGTTATTGAGGCAATCTTGAAAAAGGCAGCACAGAAACGCCACCTGTTGGACGATTTACACCAACACATAATCAGTAGCAAGTCATATCAAGGACTAACTGAATCTGAAGTTTGATGAAAATCCGTGCGTTAGTTCTTAAGATAGAGCTATAGGGGAAATCGTGTAAATCCTGCAAAATTCATCATAACAGCGCCACCTGTTGGGCGATTTACACCAAAACGTAATCAGCATCAATTCATATCAAGGACTAACTAAATCTGAAGTTTGATCGAAATCCGTGCATTAGTTCTTGAGATAGAGCTATTGCAAAAATCGTGAAAAATGCAGCATAGCAGCGCCACCTGATGAGCGATTTACCCCAAAAACTAATCAGCATCAATTTGTATTAGGGACTAACTGAATATCAATTTTTATTAAATTCCGTGGATTAGTTCTTGAGATAGAGCGCCCACAAAATTTGTGTCACATACACACAGACAGACAGACAGACAGACAGACAGACAGACTCACAGAGTCACAGACAGACATTTTGTAAAAACATGTTTTTTTTGGAATCTCTGACCCCTAAAACGTGTAAATCCGTCGAAAACCAGAATTCGAAAATTTTCATGAATCCAATACTTTCTTCTTGCAAAGATAGAAGAAAGTAAAAATGATTGAAATGAGCTAAAAATTATTTAAAAAGTCTTTTCGATCAATAAAAACATTTCTTAAAAAGTTAAATTTTTATATGGTCCTATAAATGATATTTAGTAAAAATTTCCTATTACATTAATAATCAAGACAAAAAAAAAAAGTTCCATTCATCTAACACTAAAATTCACTGAGTTATGAAACATTTAATTGTATTACTTATGGCATTTTTCTCTACCTGAGCACAGATGAGTTGGACCAAGCTTGGAGGGATCGCACACTAAGCGCTTAAAGTATTAGAGGGATTTATTTCGCGTGTACATTTGTGCATTGCAGCCGAAGGGAAATTTTCTTTTTTGGTTTTTATTTTTTTACATCAATAGAGCCTGTTATTTTTTTATTTTTTACTCTCTTATCTATTTTTATGAAAATACAAAGTTATTATTAAGGCTGTTCTTAAATTCAAAAGGGCAACTTTCTGACGTAAGTTTTAATTTATTTTGTTCGGAAATGCATGAAACTAGTAAGTGTTGTTGTTCAGAAGCTATGTAATCGAGCTGTTTTTTCCGTTTTTTTTTTTTGCAAACGCAATAGATCTTTCAGAAAATAGTGTCAAAGTAGGCGTTTTGAAACGAATTTCAGCGCGAAAGGAGAAAACCCACTCAAGAAATGGTGATAAACGTGTTTGTCACGTGATCAAAATCGCTTATAACTCAATAGGTAATTGATTGGTCAAAAAATGGAAAACACAGTTCGATTCCAAAAGGCTTCCATGGTCAGTCTTTTCAATTTTATATCTTTCCGTTAAAAAATAAATTTGTAAGCGTGTCAAAACGTTTTGCGCTTGTTGAGCAGAGCAGTTGAGAGCAGCCTAAAGCCTGGCCATGGAAGCAATTTGGAATCGAACTTTTTTTTCCATTTTTTGATCAATCAATTACCTATTGAGTTAAGCCATTTTGATCACATGACAAACCCGTTTCTCGCCCGCTCTTGAGTGCTCTTTCTTCCTTCGCGCTGAAATTCGGTTCAAAATGCCCACTTTGACACTATTTTCTGAAAGACCTATTGTGTTTGAAAAAAAAAAAAAAAAAAAAAAAAAAAAAAAAAGGAAAAATTCTGAATAACAACACCAGCTAGTTTCAGGCATTTTCGAAGAAAAATAAATTAAAACTTATGTCAGAAAGTTGCCCTTTTGGATTTGAGAACACCCTTAAAGATTATAAAATGATTTTCTTATAAAATATGGAACGTTCCCGAGCGAACCCGAACGTTCATCATTCCTATTCTTCTGCTATATATATAATTCGTTGTTAGCGAAATCAGGTTCGAAATAATGCATGTTATGTTTAACTACTAAAAAATGGGGCAAATTGTTGTCCACGTCTTTTGTTTATAAGAAGTTCTGCTTAATCCCTTGCAGCGGGCAAGTGCAAGAAGACCGTTGAATGCATTATGTAACAAAAAGCTATTATTAAATTCGTTTAAGTACTATTTGATATAAAGTTATTTCATATATAATAGTGATATTTTATTAATTCTTCCCTCCATTTAAATCAATAAAGTTTGCGAATAATAAACGTCTAACCATATACAGTAGAACCTCGATTATCCGAATTAATTGGGACCGACCGTCTTTCAGAAAATGGGAATTTTCGGATAATCGAGAATTCTTCAATTTTAAGATTAAGGAGAAATATATGCAATATTTCTTATTAGGGTAACAAGTGCTAATAAAAATAAAGCAATAGCATAATAAAAACAAGAATAAATTACCTGAATTTTAATTTTTTAAGTACCTTTTCACATATCACAAGGGTTTGAAAAAATGTTTTGTTTGTCGCAGTTTCGATTGCCTTTGCTTTGAAGCTCTATCACGGAGTTTTTGAATATTATTAGTTCACCAGTATCACAGTCTTCCTGCTGCTCCAGCCATGCCAAACCTTTTGAAAAGCATTCAAAAACTTCAAAATTGCTAATTTATTAGTTTTTTTTTTCTGTTCCACTCTGCAGCTTACGGGAGCTCAAGTTAAATTCAAAGGAATTCTAAGAAAGGGGATCGAAAATATTTATATGTACTCGTAGTTCGGAAAGGACCGCTTGCACATAAAGAATATGATGGTTAAAAAAGAAGCTTTCAAAATGGATTTTGCACACAAGAAATGTAATACAAAAAAAAAAAAAAAAAATCCTTTAAAAACACATTTTGGTTAAAAGATTTTCGAATAAAAGAGGTTCTATTGTATGTATATCATTGCAAACAAATAAAGCGAAAAACAGAGAAAGAAATTGTAAAAATAAAATACACTGATAACGATGTCATTAGGAGGAGGGAGGGGGGTTCGAGGAATGATAACATATGATATCGTATGGGAGGGAGGAAGTCCAAAATTTCCAAAAAGTTGATAATGTTATATATATATCGGGTGTCCTGAAAATGACCGATGATTTTAAAATTCAACAACTTGCAAACGGTGACAGATATAAAAAAAAAATTCTTGCAGGAATGTTATATAAGATGTCAGGAGTCTTTATGCTGCGATTATCAGTTTTAGTTACAAATAGCATCGATAGATGGCGCTGCAAACAATAACCGCTCAATCCAGGCTCAATTTTTCGGCCTGTCTCTTCTTCCATGTGAAAAAAGGGAGATTAAAATGTATTGAATGGATCCCGAAGTACCAAAAATCGGATCTGGGCTGAGCTACTATTGCTCTCAACGCCATCTATTGTTTGAAATTCGAACTAAAATAAAGAATCACAGTAAAAAAACTCCTGACATCCTACATAACCCTCCAGGAAGAATTTTTTAAATATCTATCACCGTTTGCAAGTTATTGAATTTTAAAATCATCGGTTATTTTTGGGACACCCGGTATGTACAGTCGTGGAAAAAAAAAAGTAAACACCCCCTACTAACTCCTCAACAATTTATCGTAGACGAAAATTACCGGTACCGAACGATTGAAAATAAAATCTACTTTTAAGTGATGTACATAAAATTTTCTTAGGGGGCCATCTACATATTAAAACGAATCCAAACTTCATTTTTTTCAATAGCAATACCCAATTTTAACGAGATATTTCAAATCTTTGGTTCAAATTATGCCTAAACACCAAATTTCAAGTCATTTGAATGATAAGTTTTTGAATTATAAACATTCAAAATTTAGTGCTTGTAATGTTAAATTGCATTTTCATATTTTTCTTTATATCTCCTGGAATTATGCTCCTAATGTGATAATTTTTTGTGTAGCAATAATACTAATATACCCAAACGTAAATACGATGAATTTGCAATTTTTTATAATTTTCTGATATCAATTATGAATTATGAAATTAACATTCGAAAAAATTATGAATTGTAACCTACAATTTTTTTGATGGATTTAGATTTATTAAGTCCTGCTTTATGGAAATCCAAAATTTCACATTTTCTTCCAAGTAGTTTTCAAATTATGCTTAAAAAACGGCAAAATGATGGTTTAAGGGGCAGTCTATGATATAAGTGAGTATATATTTTGAAATTTATTCTGCTATCCTGTAATCTACACTATGACGCAAAAGTTTAGACAATGAAGAAATTCTTACATACTTTGAAAAATATTTATTCAATTTTCAAATCACTGCTTGAAATTAATGTGCTGTACATATAAACAATATTTATAACAAAGAAAAGTGGAATTGTGCATATTGCAATAAATTAAATGGTAACAAAAATAAACTGCTGTCTCAAAAGTTTAGACACAAATTAAATAAAATCGAAATAAACAATTTTTAAAACCTGGTTGCGCATCCATGCTTATGTATTACGCCATATACACGAGATTGCATGGAAGAAACTAAATCTTGCATAGTTTGTGGATCGATATCGTACCATGCATTCTCAATAGATGTCTTAAGTTCCTTTTCAGAAGAGTATTGTCTAGCGTTGCTATAAACTTTGCGACACATGATGCTCCAAAGGTTTTCTATAGGGTTAAGATCTGGGCTACATGCTGGCCAGTCGAGAACTCTTATATTATGGGAATTAAACCAAGATTTTGAATGTTTTGCAGTGTGAATTGAAGCATTGTCTTGCTGAAATTCCCACTGAGGACCCCCTAGAAGCTCAGCAAATGGCAGTAGGTTTTCTGCTAATGTCTGTGTATAATGCTGTGAAGTTTGACGACCACTGGTGAAGGTCAGAGATACTTGTCCATTATAGCAAAAGGCTGCCCAAACCATCACCGAGCCCCCTCCTTGTCTGCGACTAAAAAAACGTCGAGGTTCCTTCCGCAAGTCATGCCAATACGATAAACAACCATCTGGACCATCCAGATTCAACTTTTTTTCATCGCTAAATATGACTGACTGCTATTTCTCTCCATATGACATATGCTTTCGAGCCCACATAAGTCTTTGTAACTTATGATGTGGTTTCAGAGCTGGTTTCTTCTGCATTTTGCTATAAACGATTGTTCCTTTTTCCAAAATTCGTCTACGAATCGTATCCTTTGATACAGAGAGTCCCGATGAGCTTTGAACTCCACGTACGCTCATTTGTTGAGTACTCGCTAGTCTTTGTATCAGGCGATCCTCTCGTACATTTCTCACACGTGGCCTCCCAGACCGACATTTTGCTTTATATTCGGAACCACTCGATAAAACTCGATAAATAGATTTTTTTTACCTATTAATAATAGCAGAAATTTCAGAAACGCTCTTCCCTTCACCTTTCAACTGCCAAATCCTTGAAACCTCATTCACTTGAATTTCTTTAGCTCTCGGCATGTCGACTATGAAGCGCAATCATTTGCAGAACTTAAGTACTCCAAATTTGTGACATCATCGATTCTAAATTTGCATATGCCAGCGAATATTCAAAGAAATTTAGAATAGTGTCTAAACTTTTGCGACAAGCACATTTGAATTTTTATGAAAAAAATTAGTATTATAGCAAATAAAACGACTGTCTTTTGTACATAGCATTTTAAATCAGTTTTTGAATATATTTACAGGTTTTTGTAATTCTGACGTCATAATTCTACATTTTAAAGCTGAATGACGTCATTGTCTAAACTTTTGCGTCATAGTGTAACAAGCTTCATTGACTCCTTGAGTGGCGCTTCAGATGCCTTGATCAAGAAGGGGGCTCTCTCGGGTTACAATCAAGTACGGAACTTCAATTTGGATACAGCCCTTAAAATACGCACGTTTAAAAATAAATAATTTCTCGGAAACTTATGGTACGAATTGCATAAAAAATTGTTTTTAGGCTAATTGAAGGGTGTAGAATTCATTTATGCTGTCAGAATTGTGTACTTCTATTGAAAAAAAGAAAGTTATGGTTCGTTTTAATATGTAGATGCCCCCCTAAGCAAATTTTATACACATAATTTAAAAGCCGACTTTATTTCCAATCGTTCGGTACCAGCAACTTTCTTCTAACGATAATTTGTTGAGGAGTTAGTAGGGGGTGTTTACTTTTTTTTCTCACGACAGTACAATCCGTTTTTCTTGCTTTCCCAAAATTTTTATTTTTGGATAAGGCGAGTTTTGAAATTCGCGTCCTCATATGCTCTTTAACAGAATCTTCTATTATATATATATAATCCAAACGGAAATTTCGTTCCGAACGCCGAGATTTCGAGTTCTACCGCATGGATTTTGACGAAACTTATACCGTTAGATAGGTATCGTTTCAGGGAAGGTTTTAAGCTATAACACATCATTCTACCTGGATTAGTTATAGAATTATTACGGAAAATTATTTTATATTGAACTTTGTAACTTCATATTTCCTTAAATATCTGGGCTCCTATTGGTCGTAGAGCTTAGATCTCGCGCCAAAAGTAGCTCCGAAGCACCCAAGCAAACTTTTCCCCGCGATTATTTTGCCGTCTTCCGATTTCCTCTAACTCTATTAGGGGCCCGCGTAGGGCCCCTTTAACATATTTTTCGTAGTAATTTCAGCAATTATCTTACATTATTCGTTAAGACCGCCACCCTCCCGATTCATGTATCTACGGAAAGGTTGCACGAAGGAGTTTCGTTCGGATACGCTTTCGTTAAGAATAGAGTGCGCTCCCTGGTGGTGGAATGTGGAACTAACATAACGCGATAGTGTTAAAATTGGGAAATCTAACAATGCGATCTGTTTTAAACTTTGAGATAGTTCATAACACATAATCTATTATCTATTCTATTATATATATATATAAAATCTATTATCTATTCTATTATCTATTATATATATATATAAAATCCAAACGGAAATTTCGTTCCGAACGCCTAGATTTCGAGTTCTAATGCATGGATTTTTACGGAACTTATACCGTTAGATAGGTATTGTTTCAGGAAAGGTTTTAAGCTATAACACATTATTCTACCTATATTAGTTTTAGAATTATGACGGAAAATTCTGTTATTTTGGGCGATAAGGTTACCATTTTATTTCTTGGCGAAATTCATCGTTGATAAAAAAAAATTGAAACGGCTATTAAATCTCGAAAAATAAAAGAAAAACTGTTACTAATTTTATTTAAATGAAAAAAAAGGAAAAAAAGAAAAAGAAAATCCGTTTCAATGAGTGATAATATTAAAAAACGGAAACATTTAATCAAAACCTGAAAGAAATATTTGTAATGCTTAAAAATTAATTTATTAAGAAATATTACACTTGATACGCAATATTTGGCTCTTTATCGCTTGCGTTAGATATGGAAACGAATCAGAAAATTTGATTAGATGAAATTTTAACGACATTTTCTTTCTGTTCTGCTCTTTTCTTTTTTCTTTTATATCTAATTGTCCCATCACGTGACTTAAAGAAGAAACAAGCAGATGTAATTGTGAGTCACATGTGTAGTTACTATTTGTTTCTTTACAATTTTTTATTTTTCTTTTGTCGCCAAACGATGTGATTTTAAGCCAAAAATGCATAAGCGTGACATTAGCTTGAGGATGTTCTCACAAATGGTGTTTTTTTAGGTGAAAGAGATCATTTTTTGGGTACATTTTCATATTCAATTGTAACTTATATAGATATCAGTTCTTATTTAAAAAATGGAATCGAATGCTTAAATTTCAGTGTGAATCTCTGCCACACATACATATTGTAAAATAATTTCATACTTTTTAAAATGTTTTTCGCCGTAATTCCGAAAGCATGTGATATTTATAAACTCGAACTCAGATCAACGAATATTACCCATTTTATATAAGCAAATATTATCTATTGTTTATTTCATTTTTTCTCAAGTCATATCGCCAATTTCATTTATAGGAAAATTCACAGATTCGAAATCTAGGAAATAAAGATAATTTTTAAGGAAATTTATGTTTTAATACGTTATTACTATCGAAAAATTCAACATTTTGAAAAAAAAAAAATACAAGTCTTTTGTAATTCGTCATTTCTTCTTCGTCTTTCTTCGTACTTTCTCCTCTGTTATGTAATATTTCAAATGATATTGGGCTAATTTTCGATCATCGATTCACCGCAAAATGGAATATCTAATATAGTATATAAAATAAAGTCTGGATTAGGTGACTAATTAACGCACAGCGCAAACTACTGAACCTAAAATCTTGAAAATCGTGGTAAAAATACTTCTTATGACATAGACCTCTGCTAAGAAAGGACTTTCTAAAGTGTCACCCCTAATGGTTTTTGCACGTGGAGGGGGAAAAAATCGAATATAAAAATTATGCGTCAAATGATAGCATATTTTAATGTAGTTTTGTATGCTGAATCGAATGCTACCAAATAAATTTTTATAAGCCAACAGTTCATGGCACATTTCATATTTTTCTAATTTGGCGGTGTCTTTGGCATCTAAACCTCAAAATATCTATCATTACATCCGTTACTCTAGCAACGGAAAAAATTCAAATCAACCCTTTTGGCTAAAAAATAAAAACGGCTCTATTAGTTTGAAATAAAAATGCAAGCATCTTAATTTTTTTTAAAAAATAGTGATTTTATGTAAAATAAAAGGAAAAAAATTACTGAGAATTTAGCGTTATAAAACAAAAATGGAAAATGTACTACTTAGATATTCCGTCGACCAAAAATTTATCGTCAAACTATAAGATTAAATGCCAATAATGGTTGATCGTAAATATCAAATTCACTTGAATTTAAACAAGCTACACGTGTTTACGTCATCAGGTGATTTTAATTTCGACGTTTTGTTTGTACTTTTATTAATGTTATACTAATTTATTTGTTGTTTCGTTATTTAAAATAAAGATTATGTCAATTTATATAATTTGGCGATTTATATAATTTGGCGAAATTGGTCGACGGGATAACAAGTAGTACCAATGAAAATATTTAAGTATGAAAGCAATGTTTGTAACGACTTAAAAATTATTTTCATATATATAAATTCGGTTTATGGCGTCAGGTGCCGTCATCCGAAGAATCTACAAGAGTCTTTTTCCATTTTTTCCCGTCATAGGTTCCTCAATGAAAGAAATTGGAATTGGAATAATATTGTGCGATCTATAAATTGCTCCTCGACAAGAAGAAAAAATTGGTACATTTATAACAACTGTGCGCACATCTCGCTGATAGCATTTTAAAAATTCCCAGTAGCAGTAGTTACATTTTGCGTATGTAAATTAAAAATATTTTTTTGCTTTTAATTATGGCATTATTTCCTGTTACTGTTTATCTTTTCAGTTTTTTAAATGAAATTAGTATAAGGCATGCATTTTAAATTAAATGAGTGAAAGGTTTGTGTTTTAAATGAAAATAATAAAATAAAAATATGCTATGAAAGCAATCTTTATTGATTTATTACCTGCGCCCGGCTGTCATAAAAGTATCACAAAAGCCACATATTCACTTTTCTTTGAGTAGTTGCTCATGAGAATTCAAGTTAACCTACCGTAACCTTCACATATTGGTGTATTAGCTTTAATGTTGAATGCATCGTTTTTGTTTGAAGCGAAAACTTTACTATGAATTCTATTACACAAAATCGCATCATAATCATCTACTATATATTTACAACGGAAATTTGTATTTCATTCCGATTGTTTATAATACTTTCGTAGGATATACCACAATTAGTTAGGTAATAATTTTGGAAAGGTTTTAGTGTATACATATTGTTCAAGGGTACTTAGTTATAGAGCAACAGTAAAAGTTCAAAAATTAAGTGAACCTGATTATGAAAGTTTAGCCTTTTTAAAAAAATCTACAGAAGATATTTTGTTACAAGTGGCCCTGTTGCATGACTTTTAGGAATGGTGTTAGTATATACGATTTCATTATATGTTGATTAGTTACAGAGGTATTAATTCCTGTTGTCATAACGGTCTCATTACCCGACCATAAGTGCGCTGTTTATAATCAACTAAAACAATTACTTCTTAATTGCTAAATTTTGTCCAACGCTTAAGATAACATTATATCACAATGGCGTTCGCATCGTTTTCAGTAATAAGCAAGGTCAAGCTGAAGATCCATATTGTTTAAAATACAAGTTCAAATTCACCATTTAGTTTAATCCAAGGTTCATTTGGAAATATGGACCAGCGTAGCGGGCATAGCCTGCTAGTACATCATAAAATAGTAATGATAAAAATAAATTATGTATATACATGCAAGATGAAAAGTGGCTCCGAATATTTCAAGATGGATAGATGGACAAACATATCCATTAAAGTACAAAAAGTTAAATGAAAATGCGTTTATTTTCATCAACATGGGGCGAAACTTTTTTACAAGACATCTTTCTTGAAATGTGCTACTCAATTTCCCTATCAAGTTACTTAGTGTTTGGATTCCTTTATCCTTGCATCGTTCGGTTGATAAGAGAAGGATTTTTAAAAACCGATTTATCTAGCAGCTAAAAAGCCACCAAGCTATAAAGCAAGCAAATATGTAAATCTCTTAAGAAAAAAAGCGATAGAATAATGAAAGATACCCTCAAAATTCTTCATTTGCATTTTAATGCAAATTCTCCTGTATGTCGTCCGAGGATTTTTCTTTTTTTCCTTTAAGAGGGTGGGAACAAGATAACTTTGTTGGAAAAATATTTGAGAATTTTTCTCTTCTTTTTTTTTCATATATTTTTTTTTGTTTTATTTTCGGGATACCCGCCGCCAGTATTTTATTTTCCCAACAACGCACTCTCTCCGTTCCTTTTCCTATTTTCCCAGAAATCATTCCGCGATCGCGTGCTCTACACGTGCTCGCACGCATCTATGCAAATTAAGGATTTTTGAAGGAAAAACCCCCTCGCTTGGCAGACGCAAGTGTTTTCAGTCACTTGCGCTGATTTAGTCAAAGTTTTTGAGATGGGGGAAGGGAGTTTTCGAGAGTTTCTTTCCCCCCTTTTTTAGTTTTTGCTCCGCCCTCCCATTATTTCAATAGGAGGCGCAATAAGCTAGCAATTTTTATCTCCTTGCACTCTTCTGCGTTATTTTGCAGATAAACAAGGGGTACACGTTCTCTTGGATGATGTGAAACTTGAGAACACCCCTCCTCCCCCCCCCCCCCGGTCCGGGAAGAGTAGAAAAGAATAGGGACTATGATGAGACTCATTGTTCTAAGTTTGTTTGGGAAAGTGGTAGGGAGGGGGGGAGGGCATAGCTGGTTAAAAAATGGAGGAGGAGCTAATATTGCACAAGCGATTATAAGTGGCCGATGGAGGTAAAGGGATAAGCTCCAGGTAAGGAGATGAATAAACGTTAAAATATATATAAAAATGTAAGAAAAATAAAAGAAGAAATAAGTAGTGCCGGTGGATTATTTTTACCGGCGCCCCGATGCGGTAAACAAGATTAAGACAGGGAAACGGCTTTCGTTAAGTAAGTATTTAAGAAGTTGAGTTGCGGCTCTGCTGTTCGGTTAAATACCTGCCAGGGGGATTCCGTCTTTCTTTAGAGACAGCCACTGGCTAGCAGACGACCACGGTAAGTGTCATATTTTCAGTTTCCTTAGTAGTTCGTCACTGAAACTCGAACAGAGATCTCCAATCTCGGTAGCAGAAGACGCGGGACGGGAGACGTGCGTCGAGAATTTTTTTTAAGGGGCTGTCTACCTTCATATGACCGTTTTCGCATAATCTTTTAAAATTTCTCTTATTTGTTCATTTTGTTCAGCTGAAAATTATGACTGCTAAAATAGTTTATTTTTATCTTTAAGTTTATTAGTTGCGAAGAGAAATCAAATTTAATAAACCAATAACTATAAAAGTAAAAATATAAAATAATATAAGCATTCAGTGTTTATCTTAAAAAATAAGCCTAATTTCCTAACTGGAATTAAACTTTGTAAAACAAGAACAACAAGAAAAAAGTTATAATGCGTTAATTTGAATTATGGAAATTATGCATATGATGATCACGATTATGGAAATTTCACCGCTTTGTAGACAATCACAAATAAAATTTCACACTTAGTAGAAAATCCGAACTCGGGATTTTATTTCAAAATACATAACTTTTGCTCCGTTTCTTTTTTAAGATATGGAAAAAGGGGGCGTGGGAATATTATTTAAACAATCTATTTAGAATTTTTAAATTGGTTTCCCAAATAGTTTTCATAATTTAATTAATATTAAACTATTAATTGATTAAAGCGTATTTTTTCAATTATTACGCTGTTAATTTTTCATTTATATTTACCACTTTTTAATATTCAAAATGATTTGTTATTGAAGTTTCACAGCCACTTGACCTATTTTGGATTGTGTGGTTTGTCCAGTAACTCCATTGTTTTTATAATGCATATACAGGGTATCCACTCTCAACGGTGTCCAATGCTAATTCCTAAACCGTTAGTCATAGACATATAGTTACAATTACAAAAATGTTTTAAATGAAGTAAAGAAGTATATTAAAAGCGATTTGGGTCAATAAAAACATCTCTTAAAAAATTACAAAATTTAAATTTTTATACGGTTCCTCGGTCCTATAAGTTATATTTAGTAAAATTTTCCTGTTACACTGACAAGTAAGATAAAAAAAAAGTACCATTATTCTACGATTAAAATTGACCGAGTAATAGCTGTTTAAAGTTGGAGCATATTTTTTGCTGCAGATTAGGGATCATTCACAAATTTAGTAGAAATGTAATTTCGTCAGATATAATAAAAAAATGGTTGAGAGCAAAATTAACATTGCAATATAAATTTGAAGTCTTTAATCCTTCTGACATATGGATGTAAATTATACAATTTGTTATTTACATATAAGAAGGAAAAACAACCAGAATTTTTGTTACATAAAAGGAGGAAAAATAACAGCCTCAATTATTTACAAAATGATACATATTTTAAAATGTTATTAGATTACACTGGCCTGCAAAAGTTAGGTTATGTTAGGATTTTTAGCTTTTGATAATTGATTCTTATGTATTCTGTACCGGTGAATCCGAAATTGACCTTCATTTTTTTACCATCACGTAAAGACATTTTGCAAATCGACCATTTTAAACTTAAAAAAAAAAAAAAAAAAAAAAAAAAAAAAAGTAGCGAAAATTTGATACTACACAATTGATGTGATTGTTATGTTTTTAACTTTTGATAATGGATTTTTTGCAAATCATAAATTTTAAAGTTAAAAAAAAAGAAAAAATAGCGAAAATTTGATACTATAAAATAGATGCGATTGTTGTGTTTTTAACTTTTGATAGTTGATTTTTATGTATTTTTTACCGCTGAATCCGAAAATGACCTACATTTTTAACCATCATGTCAGGATTTTTCGCAAATTGTAAATTTCAAAGTTAAAAATTAAAATTTAGCCTCCTCCCCCATCTCATCGGTCCCCTCAGCTGTTTAGCTGTAAGAATCCCAATATAAGGCAAAAAATTGAATAAATTACTGAATTAAATAAAATAAAAAAAGTTTTATATCTGTTTTATAGTATCAGATTTTCGCTATATTTTAACTTTGACATTTACGATTTGCAAAAAAACTTCTAACGTACGGTTAAAAATGAAGGTCATTTTCAGATTCAGTGCTAAAAAGTACATAAAAATCAATTATCAAAAGTTAAAAAACAAAAGTTGTTCTCTTTTATTTTATAGTATCCGATTTTTGTTACTTTTTAACTTTGACAATTAATGATTTTCGAAAAATCCTGACATGATGGTTAAAAATTAAGGTAATTTTCGGATTCAGAGCTAAAAAATACATAAAAGTTAAAAAATTATCTAATCTAAAACTTTTTCTTAAACTTCTTGGCGGTAATCTATCCGAAATTTTTGTGTTATCCTGTAAAATAAGTATATATGGTAACCACCGAAAATCACAATAATATTACATTGTCATCGCATTTACGTCAATGTTAAATTTAATCTCGACTGGATATTTGAAAGTGAGTTAAAGTTCGAGTACAAAATGTGAACTCTAAAACATACATACGATCGTTGAGATAAATAAAAATTTATAAAAATAACATAATTTTTATTAAAATAAAAGAAGTCAATTTTAGTGTTATATAAACGGGACTTTTTTTTTTTTACTTGTCAATGTAATAGGAAAATTTTACTAAATATAACTTATAAGACCGGGGGACCGTATAAAAAGTTAAATTTTGTAATTTTTCAAGAAATGTTTTTATTGACCCAAATCGTTTTTAAAATTTGTCTTTACCTCGTTTAAAACATTTTTGTAATTGGAACTATTTGTCTATAACTAACGGTTTAGGAATCAGCCATTGGGCACCGTTGAAAGTGGACACCCTGTATATAGCTGTAACACTGAAGAATATTTCTCGATTTATCACCTGTGCCCGTCTAACGAAAAAATTATTTATGAATTTATAATTACGTTTTAAAAAATAGTAAAATATTGTATTGTCATCGGAAGCACACCTGTGTACTTTATTATTCTAGTCTATCAGAAAGTGAATGAAAAGAAGATTACGAAATTTCAACTTAACACACAAAAACAAGTTAAGTTAAACAAAAGGGTGTAAAAAGGAACTCTTAAGAGGTCTCAGGACTCTTAAAATTCGAAAAAAAAGGAAAAAAGTAATATAAAAATTTTGTTTTTAAAGTCAATTCCTACTTAGGTCATCAAAGAAAAATTTAATATAATCCCTTAAGCTATTATTAGTTTTTGTTGCATTAAAATATCTCAATTTGTTGATTATCTATAAGCAAGTAGGTTTACAATGGAAGTCTATGGGAATTTTGCAAAATGTCTATGGGAAACTGCAACCATTTTAAACTTAAAAAAAAAAGAAGAAAAAAAAAAAAAAGTAGCGAAAATTTGATACTACACAATTGATGTGATTGTTATGTTTTTAACTTTTGATAATGGATTTTTTGCAAATCATAAATTTTAAAGTTAAAAAAAAAGAAAAAATAGCGAAAATTTGATACTATAAAATAGATGCGATTGTTGTGTTTTTAACTTTTGATACTTGATTTTTATGTATTTTTTACCGCTGAATCCGAAAATGACCTACATTTTTAACCATCATGTCAGGATTTTTCGCAAATTGTAAATTTCAAAGTTAAAAATTAAAATTTAGCCTCCTCCCCCATCTCATCGGTCCCCTTAGCTGTTTAGCTGTAAGAATCCCAATATAAGGCAAAAAATTGAATAAATTACTGAATTAAATAAAATAAAAAAAGTTTTATATCTGTTTTATAGTATCAGATTTTCGCGATATTTTAACTTTGACATTTACGATTTGCAAAAAAACTTCTAACGTACGGTTAAAAATGAAGGTCATTTTCAGATTCAGTGCTAAAAAGTACATAAAAATCAATTATCAAAAGTTAAAAAACAAAAGTTGTTCTCTTTTATTTTATAGTATCCGATTTTTGTTACTTTTTAACTTTGACAATTAATGATTTTCGAAAAATCCTGACATGATGGTTAAAAATTAAGGTAATTTTCGGATTCAGAGCTAAAAAATACATAAAAGTTAAAAAATTATCTAATCTAAAACTTTTTCTTAAACTTCTTGGCGGTAATCTATCCGAAATTTTTGTGTTATCCTGTAAAATAAGTATATATGGTAACCACCAAAAATCACAATAATATTACATTGTCATCGCATTTACGTCAATGTTAAATTTAATCTCGATCGGATATTTGAAAGCGAGTTAAAGTTCGAGTACAAAATGTGAACTCTAAAACATACATACGATCGTTGAGATAAATAAAAATTTATAAAAATAACATAATTTTTATTAAAATAAAAGAAGTCAATTTTAGTGTTATATAAACGGGACTTTTTTTTTTTTTACTTGTCAATGTAATAGGAAAATTTTACTAAATATAACTTATAAGACCGGGGGACCGTATAAAAAGTTAAATTTTGTAATTTTTCAAGAAATGTTTTTATTGACCCAAATCGTTTTTAAAATTTGTCTTTACCTCGTTTAAAACATTTTTGTAATTGGAACTATTTGTCTATAACTAACGGTTTAGGAATCAGCCATTGGGCACCGTTGAAAGTGGACACCCTGTATATAGCTGTAACACTGAAGAATATTTCTCGATTTATCACCTGTGCCCGTCTAACGAAAAAATTATTTATGAATTTATAATTACGTTTTAAAAAATAGTAAAATATTGTATTGTCATCGGAAGCACACCTGTGTACTTTATTATTCTAGTCTATCAGAAAGTGAATGAAAAGAAGATTATGAAATTTCAACTTAACACACAAAAACAAGTTAAGTTAAACAAAAGGGTGTAAAAAGGAACTCTTAAGAGCTCTCAGGACTCTTAAAATTCGAAAAAAAAGGAAAAAAGTAATATAAAAATTTTGTTTTTAAAGTCAATTCCTACTTAGGTCATCAAAGAAAAATTTAATATAATCCCTTAAGCTATTATTAGTTTTTGTTGCATTAAAATATCTCAATTTGTTGATTATCTATAAGCAAGTAGGTTTACAATGGAAGTCTATGGGAATTTGGCGAAATATTAGAGATATCACTAAGTTGGCGTCACTTTGGGCGACTCATTTTGGTCGCCAAATTTGGTGATATAGCGCCAAGTTGGCGACAAACTTGGTGGTATTTGGCGACATAACAGAGTCCCTCCTATGGTAACCCCCCTTACAGTTATGAAAATGCATTAAATGCTGTTCAATAACCAATGGCCGCCATTTTGTCTCTCATATAAAACTAAAATTAATTAATTGAAATTTAATGAATGAATTAATATTTGAAAAATCTCTATTAACATCAATTGTCATCCAGTACAAGTTTAAAAAAACTTTATTTCAACTTGATAGGACGAATAATAAGTATTTTATTAACGATTGAAAATTTGAAAATTTGAACAAGCTATATAAATAAATAAATATAGGGAGAGTGTGAATTAATAGTAGGAATTAAAAAAAAAAAAAAAAAAAAAAAAAAAAAAACAATAAAAAAAACAGACCATCTGCAACATTTAATAACTAAAAATGTATATGATTTTAAAACAGAATTTTGAGAGGATGAAATATATAGCATGTTCTTTCATTTCATATATTTAAAAAATGACAAAATTCAGAATTATCATTTATAGGTGGCTTCAAACTCTCAGACATTTGTAAGGCAGAGGATTGGTATGACAGCTTACGCGCAGGATTACAAAATAAATTTTGCAACTAGAATGAAAATTTTGGTACCTACTTATACTTCAGATTATAATAATTACCGTGAACCTAATTAAATTTGTATTTAAAGTATTTTTATATTTTCAATACAAAGTTGTATTTAGCTAATACAAAATTTTGAAAATTTGAATAGTATAATCACTTTTTTTTTTTGAACAATAAAAAGGAAATTTTAGGTTCAGTTTATACAGACTAACATGAAACATCCATTTCGAAAATTTCATGAAAAAAGATTGAGAAGTTTTTGAGATATCCTGCGCGTTATGCTCAAAAATGTCATTTTTTGTAAAATGACTTCAAAGTTTCGGAAAGTCGCTTCAGATATTGAGCGGATGCAATTCTAAAAAGCATAACTTCTGTTCTAATAGGATTTTCAAGGAAACAATTATATTAAAATGTTCAGAAACGATAGCAATTTAACGTATATAAAAAAAAGTTCGCAAATTTTGAAACTTACACAGTCCTGAGACCCCTTAATAATCAAAAGTTTCCGTTAAAAAAAGTAAATATTAAAAAACAATTGTGATTTTCCAATAATAAACCATTTTAAAAAATGAAACCATTTATGATACCGTAAAAATAGATAACCAAAATGCTATATATAAAAGTGGAATAATTGAAAATATATTATGAAAAGGATGTAAGAAATATTGTCAGAAGTTGAAACTTTCATTGCAAAATGCTATTCAGGGGCATTATTTTGTAATATAAGTAAAAAAAAAAAAAAAAAAAAAAAAAAAAAAAAGCAGTTGATTTCTGATAGAGAAGCAAGCTTACCTTTAAATGCTGATTCCCGAAATACCCAATCAACTGCAATCAGAATTAAGAAATAAACAAAATATATAAATACGAGATCAAATAAAACATGAAAGTGTATAACTAAAGTTCTAAAAAAAAGAGTACTTTTCTAAAATGGAAAACCGGAGAAACTTCTACCACTTTTTTTTTGTTATCACATTTACAACAAAAGAGAGCATGTCTATTAAAAATTTCATTGAAGTGTTTCATAATCTGTATTTGGCGCATGATTTTTCTTCCTTGTTACATATAATTCTAAGTCAATATACAGTTGAAAAACGCTTATAATGAAGCCGATGTTGACATTAGCCATACGCGGATTCGTTTATAATATTTTTACTTACAATATTACTAAATTCATTAAAAAACTAGATACCACTTTATTATCGGACCGTTAGTTTACATATAATATTTAGAATAAGGTATTATAGCAGGAGAATACGGTATTATATTTAATCCCTTTAATGATTAAAAAACTAATACTTAGATATCCTTAATTATATTTTAAGCTATATTATTTTATATTAATTTATCACAACCACCACATGCATGACCGGTTTTCCATCTTAGAAAAGTACTGAACAGAACTTTTATATGAATTAGCAATTTATGTACATGGAATTTTGTAGATATTATTTAATTATCATTAAAAATTTTGATATTATTATTTTTGGAAACTAAATTTGATACATAAAACATCAATAGATGTTAAGAAACTTTAAAGTAAGTATTCCGTTTGATTAGTTTTTTAGTTTGTTATGCTGTACTTTCAATGAAATGTTCAGCAGAAGATTTCTCGCTGTAAGTTACATTTTAATGTTTCGAATTATTTGTGCCTGAATTTTTTTTCTCAAATTTATTGGTAAAAGCACTTTAAAATGTTGCAAAATGAACCCCCCCCCCCAAAAAAAAAAAAAAAAAAAAAAAAACCCGCTAAAAATACAGTCGAACCTCGTTATCCCGACACTCTAATGACCAGAAGAAAGTGTCGTCATAAGCGGAGTGTCGCGGTAAACGGAGTTGAAGAAAAATATGTTTATAAAAAGCTGTATTTTTAATTAATTTAAAACAATTTTAAATTCATAACTGTTCTTACAGTTTTAAGCAGTAAAACATTATTATTAAACAAAATAAACAGAAAACAAAATTGAAAAGAATAAAAATCAGATTTATAATGACTTTTTTTTCATTGTTACATGAAATATTGATGAATTAAGGTTTGCTTATTCCTAGATGTGTTTCTTACCATTCTTTTTTCAATATTATACAATGACTTGTAATCAATATTTGCTGTTTCACACATGGATGTAAGATAATTTCTGATCGTTCCAATGCAATGCGATGTTTCAGTTTTAGTCGGATGAAAAATGCCGTGTAACCCCAAGAAAGCGCCGCCTGACCATAACAGAAAGACCGCAATTAGACTGATACATTTATCTGGAGCTTAAGTGGGTTATTCATAGTGTGTGGGTTTCTTTATTCAGATAAAGGATTGAAGCAAAATTTATCTCTATGGGTATTTTAGACACTTTTGTGAAAAATTTGGCTAAGACATTTTTTACCGTTTAATTTCCGTGCTTATAAGATGGATTATGAAAAATGAACAATTTTTCTAAACCGTCGGGATACCTGGAGTTGAAAATTAGTCAACGACGTGAAATCCGGAGTTTATTTACATTAAAATCATATACAGAAAATCGGGGCTTTGAAAAATTGACGTGATAAGCGGAGTGACGTGAAAATCGGGTGTCGGGATAACGAGGTCCGACTGTATTTTGTATTTATTTGATTAAATATAAACATACTAAATATGGGAATTTGCATAATATTTGTAATAGTATAATATGCATAATTATGTGTTTTGTCTAAATTTATATAAAATAAGCTTTTAAATTGTATATTATATTCTATAATTAATAGTTTTCTGAACTATTAAAAAAATATATTTATTTCTTTACAGAGACGAATAACATTATAAGTATTAGTAATAATGAACTAAGAATAATCGTATACGAGGCTAAAAAACAATTTGTTCCAGAATTATCTTCAAAAGGACTTTGCATAAACAACTGTCCCCTAAACGGCCAATAAAAATATGTACCCATTCGGGCCTAGCGCCCTGTATTTTGTACCTTACAAACATATATATAAAAATAGGGTTGAACACACAATTTCACAATTAAAAAAAATACGTTTTCCAAAGAAGTCTACAAGCTAAGATTATGACTTATTTATTTGGATCTTTGGTAGAAAAAACACAAATTAACTTACTTTTTACATTTCGCCATCTTGAAAAATAAAAAAATCTGTAAACTCCTAAAAAAGCCATCATTTAAGAAAATAAATATCTATCTTATGCTGTCATCTTTCGGTAACAGATTTAGACATTTATAGGTACTTATTTAATATAATTTTCATGTTATAAAGAAGAAGAAAATTATTCAAATTTATTAAAATTCGAAGCGCCCTAAAAACGGGACACTAGGCATAAATGGGTTAAAATTATCAAACATGATATCATTTGAAATTGTCTTCTCCAATAGTTTCTTCATCGTCACTAGATTCACTTATATTTTGATTTTTTACTCGAACAATTATCTATACAATGTGGAACCCGTCGAATTCCGATGAAAGAAAATGTTTAAAAAGGAATTATTATAATGATTTATAATAAATCTACAAAATTCACTACAATAAAAAAAAATCCATCTTACATTGGTTATTATAACTATTAAACAAACATTATTTTTTATAATCTAAAGCTATCAAAATACAATTTTCATAAACTTCAACTGTTCAAATTATTAAAAAAATATTTTTTTTTCTTGTACATAATCGGTAACATATAATCAATATCAGTAATTATGATGAAGTTATCAATTGAGGTTCTTATGGAATATGTTATATATATTACGGATTGTTTATATTATATAAGGGAATGGGAAATCAGCAAAAATTATTTCATTTTGATACAATCATGTATTTTTTCTCCGCTGAAATATAAAGCTAACGTCATTTTCACCATCTCAAAATTTACGTACCTCCTTTTCCTATCTGTATTCACCATTTAAAAATATTTTAAGGCGCAATGGGTTATTAATAAATATATTTTTAAAGTTGAAGCTACGTTTGTCAGCTACAAGTTTGCATGTGAACATTCGCACTCTTAAGTTGAGGTTCTAATCTCAGTATCACAGAGTAAAAATTCCAGAAATTTATTTCTTTTAGAGGCATTCGTAGTGCAATATCTAATTTTAACAAAGAAAATGATCTTTTTAAAAAATATGACTCCATTTTCACTCACTGAAGAATTTCGCCTAGCGTCTAAAGCTCAGTATCAGCGGGAAAAAATAATATTAAACAGCTTTATGAGGGAAATTACGGTTGTTTTTAAAAGCATGACGTCATTTTCTGTTCAAATTTGTTAAATTTTATTTTTTATTGCAATGGAAGTGGTATCGATTAGAATATAATCAACAAAGATAAATAAAGCCCATTATTTCTTTATTTAATAAAAAACTTTTAAAATTAAATTTAAAATATAGAAATTGGAATAATAAAAAAAAAGCTAGTTGCGGTCACATCTACAAATGAACAGCTTTAGTTTAACAAAATAACTATTAAAATTGGTTCAGTACAAATCTAAAAAAAGCCTTGTTTTTCAAATATATAGATTATCTGTAAAAGACAAGCGTGTCCGACCATGGTTCTGACGTCATTTTGATGTTGGCAACACCTGACAATTAAATTTCGCTTTTATTGCAATTTTTTAAACTTCTAAAGCTAGCACATTTTTAACTTTTGTATCATCGTATAGGGAAAAAATGTACTTTCAATTTGTTTTGAAACTGTACCGCAATTTTCTCAGTTTTAAAAATAATTTTCAAGCATGCTGAAAAAAAAAAACCTACCTTTATCGAGTGCAGACGATTACTAAAGATTAATCCGTTTGTAATCGAACTACGCGCTTAAACCACTGAAATAATTAGGATGAAAATAGCTGTTGTATGTAGTGAAATATTTATCGATTTCTTCGACTATTGCCACGCGGTTAACACGAAAATATCGCTTTTAATAAATTTCAAAACCTTCTTTGAACACAAGAAAAATTTACTAATTTACAAAGTACTAATTTAAACATGTTAAAAAAAAGATAATTTGTCATATAAACATATAAAACACTGTAAAATTAATAAAAATTAATGTACCATAAATGCAGATATTATGTGATTTACGTAAATTGAAAAAGCTTTCTTTCGAGACATTCTAGGCATTATTGATATTTCTAATATAAGAATGCTGTTTGGTGTTCTAGTGTGTACCCTATAAACTTACTTTAAAAGTAAAATATCCATTAGTTTTCAACAAAAGAGGCGGTTTTAACCAATGTTCAGTGACGCCATCTTATATGGCCCCGTGTGGCACAAGCCCATCCATTTTCATTTGATTTAATTTGTTATTTTTTATTTATTTGTCGAATCGCTGAAATGAAATTTGGATTTATTGACTTTCTCAAAGGAAAAAAAAAAGCAATTTAACAAATTACAACGACCATTTGGAAAATGATTTTTTCAAAGACTAAAATTTAAGGCATAAAAAACTGCACGGAGCTGATCATACATTACGTACGCCATGGATTAAACATTAACATTCCTGGACCCATCATGAACAAATTTTAAAAGAAATTTCAGGTTTACAATTTTCGGTACTGTAAATTTTTAAACTTCTACGGAGCTGGTCATACATTACGTACGCCATGGATTAAACATTAATATTCCTGGACCCATTTCAAATGAAATTTCATACATTACGTACGCCATGGATTATATTTTTCGGTACTGTAAACTTTTAAACTTCTACGGAGCTGGTCATACATTACATACGCCATGGATTAAACATTAATATTCCTGGACCCATTTTAAATTAAATTTCATACATTACGTGACCATATATTAAACATTAATATTCCTGGACTAATTTTAAATGAAATTTCATACATTACGTACGCCATGGATTACAATTTTCGGTACCGTAAATTTTTAAGCTTCTACGGAGCTGGTCATACATTACATACGCCATGGATTAAACATTAATATTCCTGGACCCATTTTAAATTAAATTTCATTCTTAAACTTCTAAACATCCCACAATATTACTTTTCACACCGTCGTATATAGAAAAAAAATGTACTCTTAAATGCAATTTGTTTGAAAGCTGTATCTCAATTTGTTTCTGAGTTATTAATTTTTTTTGTAGTTTTTATTACTTTTTTGTCATAGTGGCAACAGAAGTATCCATCTCTGTTGAAAGTAAAGGGAAAATACAGATTACTATATAGACCAATCAGAAAACGACTAAAATGCGGATTCAACTAATAAAAAGCTACAGATATGTTTACGATTTCCTACCCTGACCGAGGACAATAACCATTTTTCCAACAAAACAACCGTGTTAAATAAGGAGAACAATTAGAATTAAAGGCACATTCAATGCCCCTTCAGCAGATGTATAATTAAATATCTCTCAAAAACAAATTTCCTCCATATTTTGCTATATGTTTTAATGCTTTGAATTAGAAGCAATTAGATGGCTAAACTGTATGTTATTTATTTATTTTTTTACATTTAGTTTTTTTTCACTTTCAAACAATATTTATGTTATTTATGATACATATTAATGAGGAAGAACTCATGAAAATATAATTATCCGACTGCCCAGAAGGCTAGTCGGGTCCCTAGGGACCCGAGGCTAGTCGGCTAGTCGGGTAAGGCTAGTCCCAGAAGGCCCCTAGGTTGTGTGTTTCACGCGTATCTGGGTATGTGGATTTCTTTATACCCTCGAAACATCCCAACGGCTTGATGGATTTTAATGAATGAGGTCTCTATCGATTCGTCTTAACCGTCCAATGGTTATAGGCTAGGTTTTGTTTTTATAAATTCAAAATGGCTACCGTAAAATACGAAATGGCGGTAGAGACGAAAAAAATTTTTTACGTACCCTATTGAGTGACATATTATTGGATAGGTCCTTCAAAATGAGGACGATGTTTCATTGACTATTTTACAGTCAGAAGCTTCATTTAAATATTACACAACCTGGAAGTTGTGTAGGTAGGATCTCTAGCTTTACAGCAACTCTAATCTTCATAGACATCTATAGGCCTCATCAAAACAGTGTTCATAAGTAGGAACTAACAATTAAACACAACTTAAAAGCCATCAATACAAGTAAATAAAAAAAATAGGTAAGTAATATAAAAAATAGTTTCACATTGATGAGAAATAATGCAGTCGGGTTTTTTGATTTTTTAAATTTAATTTTTACTTGTTTAGTAAAATTATTTCTTAAATTATAATAATTTTATATTTTGCTAGAAAAAAAAATAATTTAACTTCGAATTATCATATTTAGTCGTTTGCCTCTTCCGCGCCTCTGTCTCCATACACTCACTCATTAAGGGGGAGGGGGGAATTGTATGTGTTGCTTTACTCAAAAAGTTTTGAGCCCACCTAATAGTTTTCAAAAATTGCCGCTACTGTTTATGTTATATGCAACCCAGGAAATACGGGTTGGATCCATAGTTTTAATAAAAATGCTTATAAAACCCGGAGAAATTTTATTTCCTTTTATGGCTTGGTGTATTTTTTATTAATTTTCAAAATCGTTGAATAGCGTTTATGAATTGGGCTTGTTCGGCCGTCTGTCCGTCTATCTGCTTGAACTTTAACTCCGTTACATTATGGCATTTTTTATATATAGAAGGAAGTATAATAATAATAATAATTATTATTATTATATTGTTATTACATAATATGAAATTTATTATTTATTTATAATGATAATAATAATTATTATTATAAATAAATATTTTTTAAACAAATAATAACATAATAACTATAATTCTAAGTAGAATAATTTTATAATACTAGTAACAATGATAAAAATAGTAATTAATAATAATAATAATTATAAATTAATAATAAATTTTACAACAAATAATGACAATGTAACAATAATAATACTAATTAATTCATTATACATAAATAAAATTTTATTCAAATTAAAAATAATTATAGTTATAAAATAATTATTTATTAAAAATAATTATTTATAATAATAATCATAATAATTATAATTATTATTATAAATAAAATTTAAAAATAATAATATGATAATAATAATAATTATTATTATTACTATTATAATTATTATAAATAAATAATATGCTTCATTACTTATTATAAAATTTCGTTATTTATAATAATTATTATTATTATTATAAATATTATAAATAAATAATATGCTCTATTACTTATAAAATTTCGTTATTTATAATAATAATTATTATAATTATTAATATCATTGTTACAATTATTAAAAATTATTATAATTATAATTATAATTATAGTTAGTATGTTAATATTTATGAGATTTATTATTTAATATTTATTAGTATTGGAAATAAACGCAAAAAAAAAAAAAAAAAAAAAAAAAAAGTGCTACGACAGTCGTCAATGTTTTGGATCAATGCATAGTCCTAGTAGCATTTAGTTAGAGGGGACTGTTGTTTCTGTAAATGCTGTTTCTTGACAAGGATAGTTATGTTGATAAAAAGGTAACTTTCGTGAGATAAAGTGATGATATAAAAAATGATTAATTTTATATTCAAATTAATGAAACCAATAATTTTTTTGTTTGAAAAAAAAAAAAAAAACATAAATTAGACATTAAAAATAAAAATCATAATTTTGTCGTGTGAAACAGTTTATTTAAAATGTATCATGTTATGTAAAAAATTTCACTAATACGATTCATTATCCTTTAAACGGATTTGTCGTTAAAAAATGAATATTAATATTTAGTGAATTAATAACTAACATTATTATACATAAATATTTTTTTCAAATTAATAATAATATAATAACAATTGTTTTAACAATAATAATAATAATAGGATTTAGAGGGGGATGTGTTTTCTGTAAATGTTGTTTCTTGACAAGGATAGTCATGTTGATAAAACGGCAACTTTCCAGAGATAAGGCGGTATAAAAAATGATTAATTTTATATTCATACTAATGAAACCAATACTTTTGTTTTAAAAAACAACATAAATTAAACATTAAAAATAAAAATCATAATTTTGTCGTGTGAAATAGTTTATTTAAAATATATCTAGCTATGTAAAATGTTTCATTAGCACGATTAATTATCCATTTAATTCCTTTGTCATTAAAAATGAATCTTAATATTTAATGAAATAATAATTAACATTATTGTACATAAATCATATTTTTCAAATTTATATTGTTATAATAGCAATAGTTATAATAACAACAACAACAACAATTATTATTATTATTATTATTATTATTATTATTGGAAATACGGAAAGTAAACGCTACAAAAACGTACAAAACGCTAAAAAAAAAAAAAAAAAAAAAAAAAAAAAATCTACGTCAGTCTCAAATGTTTTGAACGATTCCATATTTCTATAGCATTTAGAGGAGACTGTGGTTTCTGTAAATGTTGTTTCTAGACAAAGAGAATCCTGTTGATAAAAAGGTAAATTTCCAAAGATAAGGTGATAGAAAAAATGATTAATTTTATATTCATACTAATGAAACCAATATTTTTTGTTTTAAAACCAACAAAACTTAGGAATTTTAAATACAAATCATAATTTCGCTGTGTGATATAGTTTATTTAAAATATATAAAGTTATTCAAAATATTTCACTAATACGATTGATTAACCTTTAAATGATTTTTTCATTAAAAAATGAATGTTAATATTTAATGAAATAATATTTAACATTCTCATATATAAATAATATTTTTCAAAATTATAATAATTTAACAACAACAACAATATTAATAATAATAATATTAACAACAACAACAGTAATAATAAAGATAATAATTATTACTGTAATACTTTTACTAATTTTAATTACTCTTTGTTTTAAAAACACAACATAACTTAGGCATTAAAAATAAAAATAATAATTTTTTCGTGTGAAACAGTGTATTTAAAATGTATGAAGTTATGTAAAATATTTCACTAACACGATTCATTATCATTTAAATGGGTTTGTCATTAAAAAATTAATCTTAATACAGTAAATTCTGTCTAAGGCGGAGTCGATCGGGACCGAAGAAATTTTCCGTAGTAGACAATATTCCGCCTTATACAAATTTTACTCTATGCTTATGAAATCGCAGGGACTTGAAAATCTTTCCGAGTTAGGCAGATTTCCGTCTTACACAAAGTTCGCCTTGCAGAGCGTTTACTGTATTTAACTACATAATAATTAACATTATTATACATAAATAATATTTTTTCAATTTAATAATAATATAATAACAATAGTTATAATAATTATAATAATGATAATTATTATTATTATCGGAAATAGTGAAGGCACGTTACGAAGCGGTGAAAAAAAAAAAAAAAATCTGCAACGACGGTCGCCAATGTTTTGAACCTGTGCATAGTCCTATACTATATCATTTAGGAAGAGGGGAAGGGGCGTACTAAACGCAGAAAAAAAATCTGCTACAACAATCTTCACTGATTTGAACGAGTGCATAGTCCTGTAGCATTTAGAAGGACTGTGGCTTCTGTAAATGTTGTTTCTTGACAAGGATAGTCATTATGGTAAAAAGGTAACTTTCGAGAGATAAAGTGATGTAAAAAAAAAAAAAAAAAAAAAAAAAAAAAAAAAAGATTAATTTTATAATCGTACTAATGAAATTAATACTTTTTGTTTTAAAAAACAACATAATTTAGGAATTAAAAGTAAAAAACATAATTCTTTTCATGTGAAATAGTTATTTAAAACATATCAAATTATGTCAAATATTTTACTAACGCGATTCATTATTTTTTAAATGGCTCTGTCATTAAAAAATGAATCTTAATATTTAATGAAATAATAATTAACATTATTATACATAAATAATATTTTTTAAAATTAATAATAATATAATAACAATAGTTATAATAATAATAATAATAATAATAATTATTATTATTATTATTATTAGAAATAGTGAAGAGACCGTACGAAACGCTGAAACAAAAAAAAAAAAAATTGCTACGACAGTCTCCAATGTTTTAACGAGTGCATCTGCATAATCCTATAAAATTTAGCTGTGGCTTCTGTAAATGTTGTTTCTTGATAAGGATAGTCATGTTGGTAAAAAGGTAACTTTCGAGAGATAAAGTGATGTAAAAAAAAAAAAAAAAAAAATCATACTAATGAAATTGATACTTTTTGTTTTAAAAAACAACAAAACTTAGGAATTATAAATAAAAATCGTAATTTCGCCATATGAAATATTTTATTTAAAGTATATCAAGTTATGTAAAATATTTCACTAACACGACTCATTAATCTTTAAATGATTTTATCATTAAAAAATGAATGTTAATAGTATTTAATGAAATAATATTTAACAATGTTATACATAAAAAATATTTTTCAAATTAATAATAATAATAATAATAACAATAGTAATAATTATTATAATACTTTTACTAATTTTTAATATTATTTAAATTTTGTTTTAAAAAACAACGTAACTTAGGCATTAAAAATAAAAATCATAATTTCGTCGGGTGAAATAGTTTATTTAAAATGTATCAACTTATGTAAAATAGTCACTAACACGATTCATTACCCTTTAAATGGGTTTATCATTAAAAAAGTAATCTTAATATTTAATGAAATTATGATTAACATTATTATACATAAATAATATTCTTTCTAATTTATAATAATACAATAACAATAGTTATAATAATAATATAATAATAATAATAATAATAATAACAACAACAACAACAACAACAACAACAACAATAATAATAATAATAATAATAATAATAATAATAATTATTATTATTATTATTGTTATTGGAAATAGAATAGCGAAGTGACTGTGCGAAATGCTGATAAAAAAAATTCGCCACGACAGTCGCCAATGTTTTGAACCAGTGCGTAGTCCTATAGAATTTAGAGAGACCGTAGTTTCTGTAAATGTTGTTACTTGACAAGGATAGTCATGTTGATAAAAAGGTAACTTTCGTGAGATAAAGCGATATAAAAAATGATTAATTTTATATTCATACAAATGAAACCATTACATATTGCTTTAAAAAACAACATAACTTAGGAATTAAAAATAAAAATCATGGTTTTGTCGTGTGAAATAGTTATTTAAAATATATCAAGTTATGTAAAATACTTCACTAACACAATTCATTATCCTTTAACCCCTTGGGGACGAGATCAGAATCAGTGATTATTCTCACCAGTAAATTTTCATTGTAAATTCAACCTTATTTAATATGAGCATTTTCCCGATTCAATTAGCAAAAATTTCTGTTTTAAAAAAACGGCGATAAAAGATTAAAAATTTTGTAAAAGACGCCCGTTCCGAGGGGGTTAAACGGCTTTGCCATTAAAAAATGAATCTTAATATTTAATAAAATAATGAATACATAAATAATATTTTTTTTCCAAATTAATAATAATGTTATAACAATAGTTATAATGATAATATTAATATAATTGAAAATAGCAGGGTTCGTTGGTTTAAGTCAGCTTAATTTTAATCATGAATAAATTTAGAATTTAAATCAATTGACTTTTTATTTTTTAAATCATTGATTTAAATCGGTTTTTCTTTTAAATTATTTTTAAATAAATTCAAGATGTAAACAAAACAAACATAATAATGCACTTTAACATAATACACAGATAATCAAATAGCTTTTAGAAAGATAAAGTTTAATCTTTGTCAAAAAGTGAAATACAATGTAGAGTTTAGAAAAAAAAAATGTTTTAAAATTTTGTTTGAATCAAATTACAAAATAATCTTGCAATTGTAAGTAAATCTAAGCAGAAATATATTAAATATTGAAATATTTATTTGTTAGTATTAAGAAACTTCTGCAATTTGAGGTAAAACAAAATTGTATGACTTTGTGTGCTGTACTTTGGTGATGCCTATTACATTAAAGTTTGAGCAAGATCTGAACCATTCAAGGAATTTTCGTTTTGCAAACTTTGCAACAAATTATCTTAGAAGAAATTTACAGATACCAAACGATTGGAAATAAAGTCTACTTTTAAATGATGTATATAAAATTTGCTTAGGGGGCTATATAGATATTAAAACGAACCAAAACTTTGTTTTCAATAGCAATACCCCAACATTGGTACCATAAATAAATTCTACACCCTTCAATTAGCCTAAATCCAAAATTTCGTAAAAATCGTACGATTAGTTTTCCAAGAAATTAATTATTTTAAAATGAGCCTATTTTAGGGGCTGTATCCAAATTGAAGTTTGGTACTCGATTGTTGAAATGCTACAGAATGATTATGTCACTTCTATTAATGTATTATTTCTTGCCAATAGGGACGTTTCACTGGCTTAATATATTTCGACTATTGTCAGCCGAAATATTTCAATAAAATGAGTTAAATATATATTTTTCAGATTATGATTTTCTGCACATCATACACGGCCCCTTAAGCCATTATTTTGACGTTTTTTAATGATAATTCGAAAACTACTTGAAAGAAAAATTTGAAATTGAGAATTCGCATAAAGTGGGACATAATAAATATAAATTTATATATATAAAAAAAATGTAAGTTGCAATTCATATTTATTTCGAATATTAATTTCATAATTCATATTATAATTTTTTTTTTTAATTACAAATTCAATGTATTTATGTTTGAGATTTTTAGTATTATAATCACACAAAAAATTATCAGATTTAGATTATATTTTCAGCCGTTATTAATAAAAATATGAAAATGTAATATCATAATGTGTAAATATGATAATATAATAACAATAGCTAGAATAATAATAATAATAATAATTGTTATTATTATTACTATTGTTGTTGTTATTGGAAATAGAATAGCGAAGCGATTGTATGAAATGCTGAAAAAAAATTCGCTACGACAATCGCCAATGTTTTGAACCAGTGCGTAGTCCTATAGCATTTAGAGGGAATTGTGGTTTCTGTAAATGTTGTTACTTGACAAGGATAGTCATGTTGATAAAAAGGTAACTTTCGTGAGATAAAGCGATATAAAAAATGATTAATTTTATATTCATACAAATGAAACCATTACATATTGCTTTAAAAAACAACATAACTTGGGAATTAAAAATAAAAATCATGATTTTGTTGTGTGAAGTAGTTATTTAATATATATCAATTCTAATTCAACATTAATTATTCATCAACCAATCAACATTCTAATTTAACATCAGAAGCTCTAAATTTTGAATGTTTATAATTAAAAAACTTATTTCCCTAATGACTTACAATTTCGTTTCTAGGTATAATTTGAACCTAAGATTTAAAATATATTGTCAAAATTGGGTGTTGCTATTGAAAAGAAAAACAAAGTTTGGTCTTGTTTTGATTTGTAGATGGGCCCTCTAAGCAATTTTTATATACATCATTTAAAAGAAGACTTTATTTCCAATCGATTGGTACCAGTAACTTTCTTCTACTGTAATTAGTTGGAGAGTTAATAGGGGATGTTTACTTTTTTCCCACGACTGTACCTGTTACAGTTATTGAAAAGATAGAATTTATGATCAACTAGCTTTTTATTGCAATAGCTTTATCTGCTTCAGTAGAATGAATGTTTTCTGCCTTTGGTTCGAAAATTAGGAATTGACTGATAAAGCTACTAAACTCTTTTTTCTGTACCAGCACTTTAACAAAACAAAAGGTAATATCATAGTTTGCTTTAAAATTTGTTTAAAAGTTTTATTTCCTGCAGTAATGTTTAGCTAAAATACTTAATGATAAATTAATTTTTGGCCTCTGATTTGCAGTTTTCCATGCATTCTGTATTATATAGATTTTTGCACAGCCTGAAAGGTTACCTTTTAATCGTTTATGAAAATTGTGTAATATTATTAAATATGTATTGGTAATACTTATAGCATGCATGTAAGTGTGCATAATTTTTATTTTATAAATTAAAAGAAAAGTTCCATAAAGAAAAAATACTGCTGATTAAAAAAAAAAAAAAAAAAAGAAAAAAAAAAAAAAGAATTCGATTTAAAAAAAATTGATTAATTTGATTTTTATTAAAAAAAATAACAATAATCACGAACCCTGGGAAATAGTGAAGGGACCGTAAGAAACGCTGAAAAAAAAAAAATCTGGTGCGTCAGTCGCAAATGTTTTCAACCAGTACATAGTTCTACAGCATTTAGAGGGAATTGTAGTTTCTGTGAATGTTGTCTCTTTACAAGAATAGTCAAGTTTAATAATAAAAAAGAAAAGTGCCCAGTTAAACTGATGGTATTGAGCTCACAGTCTATTCACACTAATTGTAGGGTCAGGTGGGGTGGAATGGGTAATACTGTTTTGTGTCTGAATTAAAATCATACTATGTACAAAAATTAATTGTAAATCATGTATATAATTTATTAACCATTCAATTTCCATTTTAAGTTTAGAAAAAAAAAATAGCAACATTTAGTCCATTTAGAATCAGTTTTGAAAGGCACATGGTAAATGTCAACGTCACTTAGTGCTACATTAACTTTATTGTATTTTTTTTATTTTATTGCAGAAATAATTTTTTTTTTACTGCATAGTTTGTACATAGCAGTGTCCTTTGTTGACTGAAACAAACATGTAAGAAAAATTCTTTATTTTTTAAAAGTTATAATTAAAAATGTAAAGTGGGGTGAAATGGGTATATGATTAGGCTTAAGAAAAAAATACTTAGGAAAAAAAATCTAAAAAATATTTTAATGCCCAACTTATTGAAACAACAGATCCCCTTACTTACATTGTAAAATTCCTTCATAAATCATCAGTAGGAAACTTCTATACCTCTCCTAACAAAGATGACAAGGTAGAAATCAACAGTAAACAACTTTAAGAAAGCTTAGCCAACCAACACTTAATAATCAGGGACATTATGTATTTAATGAGAAAAAAATTGGTCAATATAATTGTCAATAAATAATATGATGTAACAAAATATATAATACACTGAAATTTGTGTTATTGATTGCTTTGAATGCTTTTTAAACTTGGTTACCCATTCCACCCCACCCTATTGGGGTGGAATGGGTATAAAAACAGTCATCAGAAAAACTTTTTTTTAACATTAATAAATAATCTTTTGAAAAACAATTACAATGAAAATGTGATGTTTATAAATGCAATGTAAACACTGAATCATTGCTTTCTATAAATTCATTTCCAATTAGGAATGATTCCATAATCATTTCAAAAACTTGTATTTTTATACCATTCTTACTTCAAAAAATAATGCCTTTCGAAAAGTAAATTAAGAGGGGGATTAGTGCCCCCCCCCTGTTTCACATCTTTATACTTAACCAATGAGCCTCGAAATCTCATCAGGGAAGAGCCTTATAAGAATAAACCGGTATACCAAATTTGAAGCAAATCGGATAAGAAAATCCATTTATCTAAATTAAGGGGGGGGGGTATTACCCCCGACTCCCCCTTTATACTTAGCCAATGAACCTCTAAATCTAATCAGACAAGCGCCTTATCATAATAAACCGGTATACCAAATTTGAAGTAAATCGGATAAGAAAACCATTTTTATGTAAATTAAGTGGGTAATACCCCCGATCTTCCCTTTATACTTAAACAATGAATCTCCAAATCTAATCAGGGAAGCGCCTTATCAGAATTAATCAGTATACCAAAATTGAAGCAAATCTGATAATTCTGCATGAAAAAACCATTTATCTAAGTTAAGGATTTGATTAACCCCCTTACCCCCCTTTATACTTAACCAATGAACCCCCAAAACTAATCAGGGAAGCGACTTATGAGAATGAACCTAGAAAAAAAATTTGAAGCAAGTCGGATATTTCTATCAAGAGTTACCGCGTTACGTACAGTCGTGGAAAAAAAAAAGTAAACACCCCTACTAACTCTTCAACAAATTATCGTAGAAGAAAGTTACTGGTACCGAACGATTGGAAATAAAGTCTACTTTTAAATGACGTATATAAAATTTGCTTAGGGGGCCGTCTACATATTAAAACGAACCCAAACTTTGTTTTTTTTTTAATGGCAGTACACAATTCTGACAGCATAAATGAACTCTACACCCTTCAATTAGACTAAAAACGAATTTGTATGCAATTCGTAGCACAAGTTTCAGAGAAATTAATTATTTTAAAGCGAGCGTATTTTAAGGGCTGTATCCAAATTGAAGTTCCGTACTCGACTGTTAACCGAGAGAGCCCCTCTCTTGATCAAGGCACCTTAAGCACTACTCAAGGAGTCAGTGAAGCCTGTTGGATTACAATACAGTAGAATAAATTTCAAAATGTTTACTCACTTCCATCATAGACGGCCCCTTAAACCATCATTTTGCCGTTTTTTAAGCATAATTTGAAAACTACTTGAAAAAAAAATGTGAAATTTTGGTTTTCCATAAAGCAGGACTTAATAAATCTAAATCCATCAAAAAAATTGTAGGTTGCAATTCATATTTTTTTCGAATATTAATTTCATAAATCATAATTCATATCATAAAATTATAAAAATTGCAAATTCAGCGTATTTATGTTTGGGTATATTAGTATTATTGCTACAAAAAAATTAGCACATTAGGAGCATAATTTCAGGAGATATAAATAAAAATATAAAAATGTAATTTAACATTAGAAGCACTCAATTTTGAATGTTTATAATTCAAAAACTTATCATTCAAATGACTTGAAATTTGGTGTCTAGGCATAGTTTGAACCGAAGATTTGAAATATCTCGTTAAAATTGGGTATTGCCATTGAAAAAATGAAGTTTGAATTCGGTTTAATATGTAGATGACCCCCTAAGCAAATTTTATACACATCATTTAAAAGTAGACTTCATTTCCAATCGTTCGGTACCAGTAACTTTCATCTACGATGATTTGTTGAGGAGTTAGTAGGGGGTGTTTACTTTTTTTTCCCACGACTGTACGTACGTACGTACATACAGAAATTGCGTGCACATTAGCTCTCAGGCCTTGATAGCCTGTGAGCTAAAAAGGTAAATTTCGTGAGATTAGGTGATATAAAAAATTATTAATTTTATATTCATACTAATAAAACAATACTTTTTGTTTTTAAAAACAACATAACTTAAGGATTAAAAATAAAAATAACATTTTTTTGCGTGTGAAATAGTTCACTTAAAATATATCAAGTTACGTAAAATCTTTCACTAACACGATCCATTATCCTTTAAATGGCTTTATCATTTAAAAAGGAATCTTAATATTTAATGAAATAATATTTAACATTATTATGCATAAATAATATATTTTTTTTAAATTTAATAACAATAGTAATAATAATAATAATTAGAAATAGATTAGGATCGTGCGAAAAGCCGAAAAAAAAAAAAAAAAAATCTGCTACGCAGTCTCTACTGTTTTGAACAAGTGCATAGTCCTTTAGCATTTAGAAGGACATTTAGAAGGAATGTGGTTTCTGTAAATGTTGTTTCTTGACAAGGATAGTCATGTTGGTAAAAAGGTAACTTTCAAAAGATAAGTTGATGTAAAAAAAAAAAAAAAAAAAAAAAAAAAAAGATTAATTTTATATTCATACTAATGAAATTAATACTTTTTGTTTTAAAAAACAACATAATTTAGGAATTAAAAATAAAAATCATAATTTTTTTGTGTGAAACAGTTATTTAAAACACATCAAATATTTCACTAACACGCTTCATTATCCTTTAATCCTCTGTCATTAAAAAATGAATCTTAATATTTAATGAAATAATAATTAACATTATTATACATAAATAATATTTTTAAAAATTAATAATAATATAATAACAATAGTTATGATAATAATAATAATTATTATTATTATTGGAAATAGTGAAGGGACCGTACGAAACGCTGAAACAAAAAAAAATCTGCTTTGACAGTCTCCAATGTTTTGAACGAGTGCATCTGCATAATCCCATAAAATTTAGATGGAACGGCGGTTTCTGTAAATGTTGTTTCTTGACAAGTATTGCCATGTTGGTAAAAAGGTAACTTTAGAGAGATAAGGTGATGTAAAGATGATTAATTTTGCATTCATTCTAATGAAACTGTTGCTTTTTGTTTTAAAAAAACAACGCAAATAAGGAATTAAAAATAAAAATCATAATTTCGTCGTGTGAAACAGTTTATTTAAAATATATCAAGTTATGTAAAATATTTCACTAACACGACTCATTATCCTTTAAATGGCTTTGTCTTTACAAAATGAATCTTAATATTTACCGAAATAACAATAGCCGAAAAATAGTATATTCTTGGCAGAAAGTTAAATGTTGTTAATATTTTTTTAGCTTCAGCAATTACGGTATAATAGTCAATAAATGTAGAAAATACACTCATAATTATCGTAATTATTAAATAATAATATAATTAACAAAATATAATAATGCATAATTTTACGCAAGTTTTGAAACTTTTTCAAATATTTGAAACGTATTTATTACTTTATTAATGACTTTAATGCTTCATAATGCTTTTATTATTTTATTACTGCTTTTAATTATGCATATAAATTTCAACTGTTATATTTGACAAACTTACAGTTAGTACTAATATAAAAATATACTTTCTTTTCTTGTTTATAAGAATCGAAAACTATGTAAAAGTAAAATTTTAATGCTTTATAATGATTTTAATTTTCCACATGAATTCCATCCGTCATATTTGAAGATTTTTACTAGTATTAAAGTAAAAAAAATATAATGGTAATTACTTCAGTTATATATAAGAATATAAAGGTACTTAAAATTTTATTTTCTAAAAACTGATACAAAGTTATACATAGAAGTACACATACAAATTATTACATACACTGTACGAACAAACGAGAGGAGAGAGAGAGGGGGGGGGGGTGGTCCCTCTTTCCGAGGACATCAAGAGATAAAAGAAGCAATTTTTTGACATCTCTTCAGATAATCTGAAGATAAAGAGGGATTTTCCTTGGGGGGGGGGGGGGTTATATATGCGCAGAACTCTCGCAAGTTAGAAGTGAAACTTAGATTCTAGAAACAGTTGATTTTATGCATTGCTCTCTTTCATGTTGTTGGCGATTTTATTATTTCAGGATTAAAAAAAGGTTATTTAATGGTTAACTTCTGTGACATCCAGCCAAATTTACCCTACCGCGACTAAAGAAGTTTTACTTTAAAAAGTTAGGAGAAGTCGGGGAAAAAAATGTATGGTCCTTGATCGATTGGGTTAACCGGCGTCCGGATAATCGGCGCTCTACTGTAACTGATAAGATGGAAACCTGTACAAAGTGGAATTTTTTATGTTCCTTTTGACTCTGTTTTTAAGGTTTTAATAAATCTATGTTTGACAAAGCTGATTACGTAGATCAGTATTATGTATTTTATGATTACATATTTTAGAATAAGTCTGCTATTAAAAAAATAGTAAAAATCTCTAAATTTATTTTGTGGAGGAGGAGGAGGGACGGCATAATCCATGTTTGCCCCAGGTGTAAAAAAGGCCAGTTTCGGCCCTGATGAGACATATATATTATAGCATTTATCAGTGACATAATCAGGGTAAGAAGAGGGCGGTTATTGAGAGGCTACAGTTACAGTACCCCTCCTTCCTAAAACCTGTGTTTTTTACCTAATTTTGGGCACAATTTAATTCATTTCCCAGCTCAGCTCTTCCCTTTTCTTGGTACAGAATCCTGCATTTCCCACTGACATTTATGAGAATTCAGATGCATATTTATTAGATTTTAGAAGCATGGGTGTACGTGTATGCTGGGGAAAGCTGCAACCTCTCTGTGAAATCTCTGAGAGAAGGATGAATTTTAAAAGAGGCACAAAGATATGAAAAAATATATATAAATTGTTTGAGATTAAACTGACTAATTGCAATCTTGCTATATCCACTGAATGTTTTCAGTTTTGTAAGATAATTATGTGACTAAGCAACAATAATAATGAAAGAGTTCAATTTAAGCACACAGCAAAGATTTTAAAGTCATTTAAACATATTAAAGCATGTAAAATTAAAAGCTTATACTTCACAAGATTTTCCTACAATAGTTGTGGAAACAAATCCGATTAGAAATATGTTTTAATATTTTAAGACATACCTGAAGACACATTGTCATGAAGAGCTGAAAAAATCCAAAATAAGACACACATTATATTTGGGCAACCGACAAGGATTTGATTTCTATGGAGAAAGTTAGGCCGGAGAAGTGTCTCAGAGGAATGTGATGTAAATTTATACTCGGCATGCACTCTGGAACACTTTTTTGGCCACAAAAGCTTCATTCAGTAGATTGAAGAGAAGGCCATCCTCATTGACTTATGGTGACCATAATGTTAAGATTCTGAAAAGAAAAGAAATGTTTAAAACTCAATCGACAAATTTTAAGCATATGTTTATGGTGAAAAATTATTAATACATTCTAAATAATTGTTTATAAATACATAGAAACTATATTTTATTTTGCACATATTTTCTTAAACTTAAATAAACACAGGAAATTTATAAAATGTCTTGGTTTTTTTGGTACTTATTTGATTTCATTTAAGTAAAACTTTTTGTACATAATAGTATATTTATTTGACTTGAAAAAAAAATGGGAAGGTTGGAAGCTATGTTTGCATATTAATATTTCAGAAAAATACAAAATTGACGGTTTTAAAAGTAAAAAAAAAAAGGCTAATAAAATGCTTTTTAATATGTATTTTCCGTAAAGCATAGTGAATATATCTTGCAGAACTAAAATAAAATAGGGTAGTTGCATATTGAAGTAAAGAAAAAATAATCAACAGGCATGTATATCAAAAATATTTTTAAAAATATACACTGTGTATGTTTTGCTGTTAAAATAGTCATCTGAAAAATCCCCTAAAATAACACTGAACGAAAGCATTTGAGGTCAGATCCTAACACTAAAAGTTTTTACATTGACTTAACAACTAAAAAATTATACGAGTGACTAAATAAAAACTAATCGGACAGATCATTAAATAGAAAACTATTACAAAACACTTACCTAGTACATTTCTTCCATTTAAATTCAAGTCCGAACAGCATAGCGAATTACGCATTTTCCAGGAAAAACAAACAATTTAGTTTAATGTAAATAAAGTATTTGGCAATCGCATCAAGTGCGATAAAGCAGCCAATATGGTAACCATAAATTCACTTTAAAGATACCGAGAGTCTGTGCAGATAGTTGCGCAGATAGAAGATTACGGTTTCCATGTTTTTGACGTCATATCAAAATGCCCTATAGCATAGTGACTTCAGGACACATGCAAACTGCAAGAGGTGCAGCTCGTGTATTGGATATACCGAAATCAACGGTCCTAAAGCTACTGCGCTCTGTAATCCCCATTTTTCCATACCGGTACCAGCGCGTCCAGATGTTGGATGCGGGGGACCATCAACAACGATTGGACTTTGCAAATGAATTTCTTATCCGATATGATGACGATAACGACTGGCCTCTTCGCATATTACGAACGGACGAGGCACAATTCACATTGACTAGCAACGCCCACACCAAAAACTGTGTGCACTGGGCAGACATGAATACGAACGCTGTGGCACCAGCACCTTTATGCGAGGTAAAAGTTACTGTGTGGCGCGGCATTGCAGGCAAAAATGTTCTCGGGACGTATTTCTTTGAGGAAGCGACACCAATGGTATTTGTAACTCACTCTGTGACAAGCGTTCGCTATACAGCCATGCTGCAAAATTACGTCATTCCAGAATTGCTGCAGCAAAATGCACTGAATGACGTCGTTTGGATGCAATATGGTGCACCTCCACATATAGCGAAGTCTGTTCGCAGGATCTTGGCACAGCATTTTGGTGACTGTGTCATCTCACGCCATTTCCATTCACGATCCCCCGACCTCACTCTTATGGATTTCTGGTTCTGGGGATATCGCAAATAGAGAGTATACATGTGCAATTCGCGAACTTTGCAAGACTTTGAAAGACTCTATGAAATTTGAGATTACAAACATTCCTCATGCTATGTTACGTTCGACTGTATTGTCCACAGTCACCCGCATGCAATGCACAATTGCCTGTGATGGCACCCATGTGGAAAATGTGTAATCCAAATAAAAGGTTTATTTTCGATCTGTGTTGTAATTAGTGATTGGTGTATTGACTCGGTCATATGCAAATTTCCTCCGTGGATCGTGTTTTTTGGAGGGGTCCGTTCACAGAGCTGTTTTTGGTGCGTGCATAACGCGTCCATTTATTGCGATACACGTACCGTTCCAACACGCTTTAGGGTTTTCGCATGCGCTGAGCATTTTGCGACGAAAAAAATGGGCGTTGCCATTTGAAAATTTTGAGCATCTGTACTTATAACCGTAACCGTGAACACCACTTTGTTGCCGTTCACAGAATCCCAAGCTCATACCTCTGAATAACTATATCTGAAATCTCACCTCGATCGGTTGAGCGGACCGGCCGCTAGAGTTCCATATATCGGCAAAGTTCTTTTATGACCACCCTGTGCATCATTTAAAAGTACATTTGATTCCCAATCGTTCGGTACCAGTAACTTTTTTCTACGATAATTTGTTGAGGAGTTAGTAGGGAGTGTTAACTTTTTTTTTTCCCACAACTTTATATATCGTTGCATTTTTATTGCAATGTTTTTATTTTTGTCGAAATTATTGTCGTTAACGCGAGTTCAGTTAGGATGAAAAACCCTGTATTTGTGACAAAATAAATGGTTTGCGACCGCGTGTTCTATGGCAAATTTTCATCCTCTTGATGCTTTCCATCACCCCACTTAATTTGTCGGTCGATTTTTGAACACCTTGTATACTAACTGAACCGAACTGAACCGCACGACGTTGCCTGCGCATAGGATAAAAAAAATAATAAAGAATCATAAAGAATAATAAATAGCAGACGGTAAAATTTGCTATGTTCCAGGGTTGTAAAATAAACGGCTAAAAAAAGAAAAAAATAAATAAAGCCAGTAAAAAAAAAAAGGCAATTTAACAAATTACAATGACCATTTGGAGAATGATTTTTTCAAAGACTAAAATTTAAGACATAAAAAATCGCACGGAGTTGATCATACATTACGTACGCCATGAATTAAACATTAACATTCCTGGATCCATCATGAACAAATTTTAAAAGAAATTTCAGTTTTACAATTTTCGGTACTGTGAATTTTTAAACTTCTACGGAGCTGGTCATACATTACGTACGCCATGGATTAAACATTAATATTCCTGGACCAATTTTAAATGAAATTTCATTCTTAAACTTCTAAACATCCCACAATATTATTTTTTACACCGTCGTATAGAGAAAAAAAGTGTACTTTAAAATGCAATTTGTTTGAAAGCTGTATCTCAATTTGTTTCTGAGTTATTAATTTTTTTTTTAGTTTTTATTACTTTTTTGTCATAGTAGCAACAGAAGTACCATCTCTGTTAAAAGTAAAGGGAAAATACAGGTTACTGTATAGACCCATCAGAAAACGAATAAAATGCGGGATTCAACTAATAAAAAGCTTCAGATATGTTTTTGATTTCCTACCCTGATCGAGGACAATAACCATTTTTCCATATGGTTAAAGAAAACAACAACAAAAAAAAAAACACTGGTGTTTTTTAATGATTATAACTAACTGGCCTTTTTTGACCAAAATCGGCCGGTTTTAACAAAAATTGGCATTTACGCAGTAAATGATTTTAATTACAAACTGCACATTTTTAAGCGTTTCTTTAATTAGTTGTAAAGACGTTTAATTTACTTAGAATTAAATAAATAAACTAATTTTTCAGTAATGAATGCATTAATACTGGAATAGATGGAGTTGCTAATTATTTGTAGTCAGAATTGGAAATATGTCAGCTAAATTTGAAATGGATGTGGATTAATCTATTTAAGGGTGTATTCCAATCCAATTCCAAAACAGCTTATTTTCTGATTCATTTTTAAATTCATTTTTGCTCTCAAACGCATCAAACTGGGAAATTCTCTTATTTAGAAACTGCATAATGTGCCACGCTTCTCGATTTTTTAATATGCAGAAAATATTGCAAAAAATGCTGTCAAAGTTGTAGTTTTGAATCGACTTTTCCGAAGCGGGAGATCTGGGAAGGAAAAAATGGTCATACTGAGAAAATAATTGTTAAAAAAATCAAAATCTAATTAATTGAGCTAAAAATGAAATCACACGGTCTTTTAGACATCTCTTCAAAAATCACCTTAGCAAGTTTTATGTTTTTTCTTTTAAAAATGAGTCTGAAAATGTCTCGGAAAATTTCGAGCTCTTGAGGGTGGAAAAATTATTTTTTAGGTATATTTCGTATGAAATACTACCGATAGCGATCGCTCTTATGTTACAATTTCTGAAAAATTTTTGCAGATCTGCACCGATCATGACTCCTAGAACCCCAAACCACCCTCAGTAAAAAACTTTATCTATCTATCTATCTATATATATATATATATATATAATTTTTTATGGACACGATAACTTCCGTAATTCTACACAGATCTCTTCAAAACTGATACATAAAATCAAAGGGCATAAAATCTCGGTCAAGTTCGTTAATGGACAAAATTGGACAAAGGTGATGGAAATAGGGAGGGGTTTTGCGAAAACCGAAAAACCCCTATAACTTTGTAATTTTTGTACATATCAAATCAGTTTAAAGTTTTTATTACTTCTAAAAATTCGGCCAAAATAATTTTATGGATCAGAGATTTTTGATAAAATTAAAAATGGGAGCAAGGGCCGCAAAAAACAGGGTTTTAGGGAGAAAAAAATTCATAACTTCGTTAATTCTCAAGATATCAAATCCAATTAAATTTTTTAATAAATGTTCTTAATATTATCTACAACTTTTATACTGACAAATTTTTGATAGGACCAATTCGTCCCGAAAAAAAAAAAATTAAAAACGAAAACAAAAAGGGGGTGTTGAAGAAGAAAAAAATCCATAACTTCGTCAATGCACAAGATATAAAATCCGCATGAATTTATTATATATCTTCTGAATATTATCTACACCAATTATATTGACAAGTTTTTTATAGAACCAATTCTTACAGCAAAACCAAAATAAAAATACATAGCGGTTGAAGAAAAAAATCATCGTATTACGGTTGTATTCAAATCCAAACTGCTTATTTTCTGACTCATTTTTAAATTCATTTTTGCTCTCAAATGCATCCAATTGGTAGGCTTTCTTATTCAGAAATTATACAATGTACCGCAATGGTCGATTTTTTGATAGAGGGAGAATACATTTCAAAAAATGATGTCAAAGTTGGCATTTAGAACCGAATTTCTCGAAGCGATTGTGTTGGAAACGAAAAATATTGTCCTACTGAGAAAATAATTTTCTATAAATCACGTTTTAATTAATTGAACGAAAAATAAAAACACAGGTCGCTTATAAATCTGTTCAAAAATAACGTCAGCAAGTTTCATATTTTTTGCTTTTAAAAATGAATCTGAAAACATGTCAGAAAATTTCGAGTTGTTGAACATAGAAAAGTATTTTTTTGAATACCGCCTTAACATGATTCTGATAAAACCAGCTCTTATATAAAAATGAAATAAAAACTCGTCAAAAGCGGTCAGATAAAGTTGTTGAAGTGAGTTTATCTCTAATCATGATTTAGTTTTTGTTGTTGAAATTAGCACTTAACTTCGAAATCTACCTGCGCCTGTAGGCCGAGCCGACAGGGATTTTTCGAATAAACCCTTAACAAATATTATGTAAAATTTCACGAAAATCGTAATTTAGAACGTTTTTATAACGTTTTCCCGCTCATTTTACCTTTTAAGGGGAGAGTTTACATTTTCAGCAATTTTTTTTTTTTTTTTGAAAAATATTGTTCAATATATGGACAAAATTCTAAATCGAGAAAATTATGGACTCACTGCTTTTCAATTTTCAACTAAAAGTAAAAGTATATTAAAAAAAAATATTGCATATTTAATTAAAATTTTTAAAAAGTTTAAAAAATTTAGAATTTTTAAAAATCCCTACTACTTTTTAAAATATTGATATTTTTACAATTTTTTTTTTTTTTTTTTTTTTTTTTTTTTTTTTTTTTTTTTAAGATTTTTAAATGTGTATTACGTATTACAGAAGACTGCGCATGGATTTTTAGATAATCTAATATTACATTTAGTATAATTTTTTTACTGATATATATATACAGTGTAAAGCGATGAAATCTAACACATCTTCATATTCTTTGATTATAAAGAAAAAAAATAATAAAAAAATAAAAGCAATTTAACAAATTACAACGACCATTTGGAAAAAGATTTTTTTAAAGACTAAAATTTAAGACATAAAAAATCGCACGGAGTTAATCATACATTACGTACGCCATGGATTAAACATTAATAGTGTTATTACACGTAGAAAATTGCAAGCGACAAAAATCGCCTGCGACTCGTATTTGGTGTGAAATATTTATATGTATTCATTCCTGTCCTATATATATATATACATATATATATTTTCTTTTTAATTGGCTTATTCCATTTTTCTTTTGCACGTGAAAATCTTACAAATTAAAATTAACTCTTTGGCAGAAATTGTTATTAGTTTTCTTTCATTTTTATTAGTTATTATCCACCTGAAACTTACGCATTATCCAAGCATTTCATTGGCTGTTCGGGAAAAGGCTTTTCCATCGTCAGATTTCCAAGAAATGTGACTACCATTTTTAAATGAAAATTCATTCTTAAACTTCTAAACATCCGACAATATTACTTTTTACACCGTCGGATAGAGAAAAAAACGTACTTTTAAATGCAATTTGTTTGAAAGCTGTATCTCAATTTGTTTCTGAGTTATTAATTTTTTTTGTAGTTTTTATTACTTTTTTGTCATAGTGGCAACAGAAGGTATCTATCTCTGTTGAAAGTAAAGAGAAATACTGATTACTGTATAGACCCACCAGAAAACGAATAAAATGCGGATTAAACCAATAAAAACCTTCAGATATGCTTTTGATTTCCTACCCTGACGAGAACAATAACCATTTTTCCAAATGGTTAAAAAACAAACAAACAAACAAACAAACAAACAACAACAACAACAACAACAACAACAACAACAAAACATGAAGGCTAATTCTATGCGCAGATTTATCACATATATAATAAAAAACATGTACAAAAAGTTTAAATCTCTATCACAAATGAAAAAAAAAAAAAAGCCTTAGCATTCTTAAACAAGTCGGAAATTGCTCGTTAAACGTGGCAAATGAGGTGCGTTCGTACTATAACTAGTTTTATAATTATTTTTTGTACCCCATATTGTACTGAATGTATATATATTTTAACTTCATAAGTGCATAGTCTATAACATCATTAAAATGCACTTGCAATAATTTTTTCCCATTCCCCGTAATGTAACGGAAAACTTTTGACTGTCCCTGTCATTAAACTATACATCCGATTTTCATAAAATTTGAAATGGCTCGACAAAATTTTGCAACAATTATATATTTAAATTTTCAGACCATTCGGAAGGCTGTAACATCATTAAAACGCACTTGCAATATTTTTTCCCCATTGGCCGTAATGTAACGGAAAACTTTTGACTGTCCCTGTAATTAAACTATATATCCGATTTTCGTAAAATTTCAAATGGCTCGACAAAATTTTGAAACAATTATATATTTAAAATTTCAGACCATTCGGAAGGCTGTAACATCATTAAAATGCATTTGCAATAATTTTTCCCATTGGCCGTAATGTAAAGAAAAACTTTTGACTGTCCCTGTAATTAAACTATGCATCCGATTTTCATAAAATTTGAAATGGCTCGACAAAATTTTGCAACAATTATATATTAAAAATTTCAGACCATTCGGTTGGGTAGTTTTTGCTCTGTTATATGCGGACAGACAGACAGACAGACGGACGGACGGACTGAACGACGACTATAGGTGCTACGTATTTATATAATTACGAACGCACCTAAAAATGAAAGTGAAGAAAATAGGAACATGGAGAAACAGCCATTTAAAGTTTTAATTTGTGTGGGTAATTGCGCTGGGTGTATTAACAAAATTTACAATATCTCGCGATATAATTGCCGTATGGGTAAAACTGAAGTGTCAAAATATTCACAATTAAACAGGCTACCATTTAATATTTAAAAAACGTCGATTTGTTGATTAATTTTGAGGTAAACTGTCCCCTTAAATTTCGATTCTTTTTATAAACTACTCTAATCAAGCACTAGCCACCTCTGGCGACCAGTTTGGTCTCCCTTAAATGTATGCTAAGCACTACATCACGCTACTTCCATTCTTAAACTAATTTACTTGCTCAATCCTTCCCCGAGTCCAAAGATTCTGCTGAAGAAAGCAAGAATTCTTTGCGAATTTGATAACATTTCATACATTTTTTGTTGTTATGCGTATTTCGTCTGTTTTGACAAATACCACTTAATTATCTGTAAAAATGAGTGAAATTTCAAGTGTTTAAACTGAGATTTGTTCATACATTATCTAAATTAAACTTATTTTACTTAAACATGCTGTTACTTCAATGTTATTTTTTAGTATTAATAAATTTATTTAAATTTTGCAAATCATGCATGTATAATTTTATCCAATCCATCCTTAATAACTAAATAATGAATATATATACTTTTGTTTTTATAGATTTGATTTCTGTGTTCATAAATATTACAATAAAGTAACGTAACTAAAAGAAATAGCAAAATAAAAGCCTCGTGAATACAAGCCGTTAACAAACGTTAGCGCTGCCAATTTACCAACTATGACGTCATAAGAATATTGTCAATTCATTGTTGGAGAACCTGCTTTACGAATGATTACCTCCATGGTCTAATATTTTCTACCTTTTATGATGAATGAATCTCTTGTGTTTGTTTACTTTATGAAGGGAAATAGAAAGCTGTCAACTTAATTTCAATTGATATTATCTTGGAATATATATTTATTTGAATGTAAATGAAAAACATTACTTTGGTGTTAAAATGAAATATTTTAGTTTAATAATTTAATTATTTATTTAGGTTTTTTTCCATTACAAAGGCCTTGGCATTTTTTTTTAAGCTTGGCGCAATTCGGGCTTCAGAACGTGAAATACGTTATTTATTTTTATTTATATGTATTTATTTGCATATAAACATTTTATTTATACGTATATATATATACAATATTTGTTTACATACAAATTACTCCCGTTTCTATATAAAAATAGATTACTGGCTTCCTTAGATTAAATAAATTGTATACATATGGGAAAAATTGCTTATGTATATGAAATAGGATATAGATTGCCGGAAAAAACGATGCCAATTTTTTTTTCTCCCCAAGAACCCATACTGGAAAAATATCTATCTATTTATTTACTTATTTATTGTATTTTAAATGAGGTAAATGAAAGATGTGTGCTTTAAATTAAAGTTATGTATTTTAAATAAAATGAGTGATAGGTTTATTATTTTTAATGAAATGATGGCGATGGAAGAATATTTGGCGATTTATCAACGGCGCCCGACTAACATAAAAGTACCGAAATGGCCGTTTGGCATATAAGAAGTGAAGCGGTCAGCCCGGAACTGTTGATGACAGTCACATGACTTCGACTTTTTTTTATATAGATTCGTACCTTAAAAGTAACTGCCATGCCAAATTTAAAGCTTCTAGTCCCTTCAGTATTCCGAAAATTGCAATTAAAAAGTTTTTTTTTTCTCCTGCACCATTTTAAATTTCGAAATTTTTAGTAACTGTTCTTAGAGATCATTTACATCTTATAAGTATCTACCATGCCAAATTTTAAGTTTCTATCTTTAACGGTTTCATAGACCCAAATAGAAATCGTAATTTAGAATTTTTTCACGCATTTCACCCTTTTAAATTTCGAAATTTTGTAGAAACCTTTCTTAGCGAACATTTGTTTCTTAAAGGTAACAACAATACCAAATTTAAAGTTCCTAGTCCTTTAAATGTCAAGAAAATCGATCGTAATTTAGAAAGTTTTTTTCTCCTGTACCTTCTTAAATTTCGAATAATAATAAAAAAAAAAAGTGTTTTCTGCTCCCATTTATGTCTTTAAAGTAGCAGCCATGTCAAATTTCAAGTTTATCATTAACAATCCCATAGAAATTGTAATTTAGAAAGCTTTTCGCGCATCACTCTTTCAAATTTCCACCTTTTCAGAAACTTTCTTAGAGAGAATTTATATCTTATAAGTAATTACCTCGACACATTTCAAGTAGGCCCTTCAGTATCCCAAAAATCGTAATTTTA